>CM046849.1:26784263-27069263 GCA_025618425.1 Heliocidaris tuberculata
ACTACGAGGCGGAACCCGTCGTCATGGACGTCGATGAAATGCTAGCGGACCCTGGCGAAATGCTGCCGAAGTTTTTCAAGGCCGCTGGAATGCCCTGGGACGAGAAATACCTATGTTGGGATCCCTCACCAGAGGGCGCTTTAAACTGGCGTTGGGTGTTCAAGATGGAGATGAGGGAGGATAGTTTCGGGAACATCCACAAGCCGGCGGTCACGTCTTCTGAGTTTGGACCTTCAAAACCTGTCCTACCGCGTGATCAGATGACCCCGGATATAATTAAGTCTATCGAAGGAGCGATGGGATACTATAATGAAATGGCTGCAACGAGGATAACGGGGGATAACCATCTAGAACACTTATTTTTATTATACTGGCATGCTGTAATATCCCACAGTAGACAAGAAACTACCTTTAAAAGCAAAACAACATAGCAGTGTATTGACTCAATGCCTTCATGCAATGAGGGTGAAGAAAATGTTGTAATTGATCTCTTAGCTCAGACATTCCATTTTTGAGGGGTGCCCTGATATTGTGAACAGAATTAGAATTTGATTTAAAAAAATATGCAGAAACGATGTCAAAATATTACTAAAACCTTAATGTAACATGCAATTTTTTATATTTTCGTAATTTCTATATGGCAACCGCATTAAACTTCTTGTTTATTCATTATCCATCAAAAGCAAGGAGTGTCGAATAATTAATATCATAACGTAAAATGAAATGAAATATTCTTATTTTCTATTAACAAGAGAAAGTTATTTTGCTTCGTGATAAAAATAATGGTGTAGTGCATGTTTGCTTTATGAAAATGAATGTAAGATTTTTAGCCTGTAAATATCAATTTATCATAATTTTTTAATACTGAAGACAACAAGGTAGACCTTTCTTAAGTTTTCATTTAGTGCAATCCTTTTTGTTAGCCAAGCATGGAATATGAAAATATTTTTTAGAACATCATTGATGTATAGTCTATGTTGTTAGTGCAATGACAAAGCAAAAGTCTATGTTGTTAGTGCAATGACAAAGCAAAAGTCTATGTTGTTAGTGCAATGTCAAACCAGAAAATGAAAGTGAAAATTAGCCCGACTGTTTACATCGCTTTGAACGAATCTTTGCATGAAATTTGCACCAAGATGCAGTAATGATTGATTCTTCATCTTTATTTGAAGACGATGTAATATCCTGTTAATTCTGTAAAACATTAATAAAAAGTGAAATCTTATAAGTATATTTCCAGGGTAATGAATTTGTAAATGTAAATGAACAACCAATAACCAAATCATGACTGAAAAGGGGAATGTCATAAAAAGACAAACAGAAAAGAAAGAGAAAAGGAGAGAAAGAGAGTTATAAAGAGAGAGAGAGAGGGGGGGGGGGGGGAGAGGGAGATGGGGGTGGGGATGAAAGGGAGCAAAATTTTACAGGAACTAACTTTTTACATTGTGAAGTAAAAGCAGTGTGTTTTGTTATATTGTATTCTTAAAGTCACGAATAAGTTGTTGAATCATCTGCATGCAAACACCCTTCCTCGTTCGATAGCAGGTACTCTCTCTTTCTCTACTTCCTCCTCCCTCTCTCTTTAACCCACTCTTCCTCCTTCTCCCCTCTTTCTCCCCCTCTCTATCTCTTCTTTTCCTCCACTTTTCCCCTCAGTTCTCATAGGGCTATACTCTTGCAGTCTGTTAATAGATATCAAGCTTCATAAAACAATTAAGATACAGAAAACGTTTGATCATTATTTTATCTTATCCATAAATATCCATACCGATATCCATTAACACAGATATTCATAATGACAAAAAACAAACAAACAACAACAGACAAACGATAAACAGTCCAAAGACACATACACACAGAGTTCACCTTCTGTTTACAAAGTCGATTTAAAAAAAATGCAAATAGCAAAATTACAAAGAACAAGATTTAAAGATAACCATCGTTACAAGTACTGTTTAAATGTGAGTTGGAATGGCAAGTCCAGGGCTGAAACATGTAGACTTTAAACAGAAAACAGACCAAAGAAGATTGGAGGAAAATCAGACGAACAATGAGAAAGTTATGAATCTTTGGAGGATATGAAGATGACGAATCACTAACGACAAAATAGCAGTTCCGCCCTGAAACTATGATGACAAGGGAACAATGGTAAAGCAATATTACACTGTAAAAAATAACTGTAAAACTACAGGTTTTCTGGCCCTTGAAATTACAAGTTATTGCCGTTTTTTCAATTTTACAGTCTTTTTCCTGTAAAACAACAGCAAGTTTGTTGGTTTACAGGAAATCAGCATATATACAATCGCCCAACATAAAGCACTGTTAAAAAAACATTTTTTTTTTCTTCATATTTTAACAAGTTACCCTGTTAAATTTCCAAATATTGGGGGAAACACTTATATGAATATTCCATGAATCTTTAGTAGCGTATGGTTTGGGGTTGCCCGATTTACAAACTGTCACCAAAGGCATAAAAAACTATACGAGGTATATAAGAGATTGCACTAGATTAAACTAACTGGATAGGATAGGTCTAGGATAGGATAGATTAAGGTAGAGAATAAGATAAGTTAAAGCAGGATAGGTTACACTGTAAAAAATAACTGTAAAACTACAGACTTCCTGGCCCTTGGGACCACAAGTTATTGCCGTTATTTCAATTTTAGTCTTTTTCCTGTAAAACAACAGCAAGTTTGTTGGTTTTACCGGAAATCAACATATATTTACAATCGCTCGACATAAAACACTGTTAAAAAAACATTTTCTCATATTTTAACAAGTTACCCTGTTAAATTACAAATAATTTTCATGGTTCCGTTTTAATTTACATAGATTTTCCTGTTAGAAATTAAAGTTTCTACTATTTAACAAAAACAAAAAAACAACAACAACAACAAACAATTTTAGTCTTTTTCCTTTAAAACAACAGCAAGTTTGTTGGTTTTACCGGAAATCAGCATATATTTACAATCGCCCGACATAAAACACTGTTAAAAAAAAAAATTCTCATATTTTAACAAGTTACCCTGTTAAATTACAAATAATTTTCATGGTACCGTTTAAATTTACATAGATTTTCCTGTTAGAAATTAAAGTTTCTACTATTTAACAAAAACAACAAAAAAAAACAACAACAAACAATTTTAGTCTTTTTCCTGTAAAACAACAGCAAGTTTGTTGGTTTTACCGGAAATCAGCATATATTTACAATCGCCCGACATAAAACATTGTTAAAAAAAACATTTTCTCATATTTTAACAAGTTACCCTGTTAAATTACAAATAATTTTCATGGTTCCGTTTTAATTTACATAGATTTTCCTGTTAGAAATTAAAGTTTCTACTATTTAACAAAAACAAAAAAACAACAACAACAACAAACAAAACAGAAATCTGTTATTTTACATGTACTGTGGAAAAACGGGCATTCTCGGCATCCTGACTGCCATGAAATTTCCCGTGAAAAAAACGGCAATTTTTTTTTTACAGTGTACACACAACAAACAGTAAGTAATGTACCCATGACATTATATAGTGTTATGACCGAGTTACAATAGACATAACATCATACACTATTCGAACATCTAATTTCAAAACTGGACCGAACACTTAATCTAACATAACCCTTGACATAACGTAAAACACTATATCGAAACTGTAACCCAGCAGCATATCTTTGGCGGGATAGACCTGGAGCAAATTTCGTGGGAGCATGTGCCGGATAACCTAGGATACAAGCGAAGAATAAAATTCACTTTAGGTTGGGTGCTTCTATAGGCGTGGATAATCAGATTCAGTAAATAGTTGCTCGAAAAGATCAATTTAAACCAAGGAGAGATTGTTCATTTTCTCAGTTTGATTTCTTGACAAAATGTCATAAGTTTAAGACGAACTCCGACATCCTCGAATAGACCTCACCAGCTGCGACGGTTCAGGAATATTCTTTAACCGACATCTCAGGATGCATGCAAAGACTTCATTGAATGTTGGGTGCTTCAGGGCATAGATGATCGGATTCAAGCAGCAACTGCTCAAGAAGATCACCGTAAACCAGGGTATCACCGGATCACTGGAAGGTATCAAAACGGCAATGCCAAGAGGTACAACACATAAGGTATACGCACAGACAACGGTGAAAAGGTTTATGGTGATGCGGAGTTGCTTCTTGTAGAGCTGCTTCAGTTTGATGGCTGAGATACGATCTAAGTTAAGAACCTGGCCTGGGGAGCTGCTGGCTGTTTTGGGCTTCCCCGACACTGACCGTAGGACCACCTGGACGTGAGTGTTGCCTAGATCTGAAGCGGTGGTTTCGGTGGACGTTGGCCGGGTATCGCTAGATAGGTCTGAAAGATGTGGAGTGTGATTTTCTAGGACATTGCATGTAGGAACTTGGGCAGGACTGGGCACATTCGATGTTATGCCTTCTACACTTTCTGAACCGTGTGTAGAGATGGGAGAACTGGGGGAAGAAATTTCGGGAAGTGAAGAAGATACTCCTTGCACAGAATTAGATGAATGCTGTACTGGATGACAAGAGACTTGTTGACTAGGAGATTGGTTTGGGCACCCCGACGCGTCGTCAACATGGTCCACAGAAACCTCAACTTCGGTATCCGACTGCATCGTGGACGTAGAATGCACGGAAGGGGATATTATCTTTGCCAGGTTTCTATCGTGGTTACGCACAAATCGCAGTATGAGCGAATAGCAGACGATGATGATCAAAAAGGCTGGAAACTGAACGAGCAATCCTGCTGTCAGGCTCAGATAATCTGAATTGTCGTTGGCCGAGTCCTGCGAACATACCTTATACTGTAGAGAGTATCCCAGAGAGCCGACACCCGCCGGTATGAATATACACATCAAGAGGACTGGATATAGCCAGGAGAAAGAGACCGTGGCAATCAGGATGCGTTTCTTGAAGGTATCAAGGAGAGTCGTCTTCGGGTTCATGTTGCTCCGGATTAGGTGGTAACGGTAGAACGCGATGAGCGCCATGGAGATGATGCTGCAGCCTACCGTCGTCAGGGTCAGGGCCGCGACGAACTTGCAGAAGAGGTCCGGGATGTGGCAGCTACCTTTGTGGAGGAGAGTCCCAGCGTGGACAGGCAAGAGGAGACATGTGACGAGGTTAGCGACGGCAAGATTAACCACAAAGACATTGGTCGTGTCCTGGAGTCGACGGGACAGCGTGACGGCGACAACCACCAGGGAGTTCCCGAAGATTCCGATCATGAAGATGATGCAGATGATGGTTGCCAAGGCAACACGGTGGGCGTAGTCGTGGAGGACATATTCACCCCGTTCAACAACAATGGATTCATTGCACACCATGATGACGGAATAGGCACCGTCGTCAAAGCCTGTCGGGGCCAAGCTATCCTCTGTGATCATCGTGATGAGAAATGAACGATGCCTTCTTCCCAGTGATCAACGATCAATTATCAACGGTCCAACCTGAAAATGAGACAGATCATGCTGTTATTCTGAATTTCAAACATGACAATACACAAACTAAACAATAGAAAAGTTTTTAAAAATACAAAAGAATAACCAACAAAGAACTACATTTTTGCAGTGGATTGTCTAAAAGAAAGTATAATCATTATTTTTAAGGACTGTTTTGGGCGTTCAGGAGGAAGATAGGAAGACGGACAGCCAAGGGAAGGGGGAGATGAAAATGGTGATGAAGTTTTAGTGTGACGATCCTTTCTTGGACGGTTCTCCTCACTGGCTGTTGCTTGAAGTGACAAGGAATGTTTTGAGCGTTCAAGAGGAAAATAAGAGGACGAAGAGGATGAGAAGAGAGAGAGGGAGAGGGGGGGGGGTTTGAAAATCATGAAAAGGGCACTGATGATTTCGTGTGACTACCCTTTTCTTGTAGGACAACAGTTATAGAAGAGGAAGTCTTTGGAGTCCAGTTGAAGCTTTTGAAAAGTATCTTATACGCTTTTAATTCTAATTTATGTGGTAATTCACTGACAGAACAATTCTGATAAACATCGATAAGAAAAGACCTTTTATCAATAGACAAAATCTATAGTCTCTTTTATAAAATCATTTGATAGATATCGTTCGGTAAAATTGCAGCAATTTAAGAAGGCACAGTGAGACCTCGGAACTTTATGTAGGCCCTATCATTAAGTTTTAAAGAATGTAAATTGATATCCCCGAAGAAAGTGTCATTCGCTTTGTCATAGATCGAAACAAATCACAAACTGTACTTTACAAATTTGCGACTATATAACTGATATTATTACACGAAAATTGTATACAATTGTCATGCAATTAGAAAATAGACCCTATATTGTAAGTAATCGCGTAATCAACACTGATGTGTGTCATTATGATTACTCTTTTAAACTCACCTTAATTCTAGTTCTGATCATTTCAAAACCACTGTATCCTTAAAGCATACCATATGATTATGGTATGATTACAATTAACGCACATTCAATTATTTTCAAATGATTATTAATTAAACATGAAACAGAGTAATACTTACCAGTACCCAACAGAAGACGCCCATTGCCTTTCAATATTCAGACCACACTTCCTGGTGAGGCAGACGTTCCCACATACACTGTGCGATGATACTGCCTAGTCATTTTTTTTACACCTAAGTCACACTGCCCAACCGACTCCACATCGATTCAAAACCGACCGAATCTTATCCATTCGGGGCAATGTAACTTTTTGTTCATGCCGTTATCGGTCTGGTGTCTGTCCCGTTCGTGTGACTGGGGGACGACAGTGCAAGGTGATGAAGGCATACTATTGAATAGTCTAATAAAATTATTGCTTATTGTTGATGAGGAATGTTTTCTTTGACCGGTTAT
Organism: Heliocidaris tuberculata; assembly: GCA_025618425.1. Taxonomy (NCBI): domain Eukaryota; kingdom Metazoa; phylum Echinodermata; class Echinoidea; order Camarodonta; family Echinometridae; genus Heliocidaris; species Heliocidaris tuberculata. Next base: position 26,791,102 of record CM046849.1, read on the forward strand.
TCACTAGAGCGAAACAACTTTAGTGAAGAGATCTGTTTGCCAAACCAAGTCGAAACGAATGTGTCATACTTCTTTCAAATATTCAATTGAAGAAAAAAAAAAATCGGTATATGTATTTGTTTTGTGACGTTGCTTCGTAATATTTACAATAAAAATAAGATGAAATGCGATACTCATGTATTCCTCATGAATTGTATTTCTTGATATGATTTGATTTTAAAGGGCAATCCAACCTTGGTAATAAGATGATTTTTTGTGAAAGCAGAAACATAAGAAAAACAGGATGGTGAAAGTTTGAAAGAAATCGGACAAGGAATAAGAAAGTTATGGATATTTGACAAATTAGATCACTACATCTATGCGAATCTCAAATGGGCAATTTGGAGAGTCGATTGTGACATACTTACAGACAACTTTCCCGTTTGTCCTACACAAAAATATCCGTTTTCTCTGAAGCGCCTTTACCCTCGGGGCAGTACTAAAAATATATCGGAGATAGCATATTGTTATAGGTCACGAAAGAAAAAGGTCCTACGGAGTAATACATTTTGAAGAAAAAAAATGACGTTTTAATCATTTTGTGTGTTGGATCAAATCGGGGAGTTGTCCGCAACTACATCACAGTGACATTACATATTCGGCCAATTTGAATTTCCCATATACACTGTATAGTGATTACAACTTTTAAAAATTCATAACTTTCTTATATTGCTTGTCCAATTTCGTTCAAACTTTCACCAATCTGCTCCTCTGATTTTACCTCTTTCTTTCAGAGCAACTTGCCATCAAGGTTGGATTTCCCTTTAATTCAATTTGATGGTTGCATCATCTTTTTTAACCTACATTTCCATGAACGTAAAAGTAAAAATCTGATACGACATTTCGAATAGACGAATACATGTTTATGCTACATAGTGAGGTGATGTGTAGGCCTAGCACAATCAGTGGCGTATCTGGGTATTCTGGCTAACGGGGCAAACTATCAAATCTATCAAACTATCAAAGCTAGATTCAATTAATGGTTAACACTTTAAAAGGGCCACTGGGGGCGCGAAATCGCTAGATTCTGAACATAATTATGCTATAGGAACAAAGCGACTGAGCTTTAGAAAATTCGCATTTCAAACCCTATAAAACACCACTTCTTACGCATTTTGTCATTGAGGCGCAAATAACCCTCAAAGACCATACATTTTCTTGTATTCTCCCCCTTTTCTTTCTCTCTTTTTTGCGCCCCCTTCAAGTGCCGCCCCGGGCACGTACCCCCCCCCCCCCCCCCGTAGATACGCCACTGAGCACAATGCACATTTTAATGCAAAATCCAGCGACAGGCGTCGCAAAAGAAGTTTTATGCAAAGCAAAAATTATGTTAGTTAATTAATTTTTAAAAATAAAACAACACTGGAAACGGCTTTAAATCAGATGCACTGTCCAATAAACGTTATAATTTTCTTATGTTAAATGCTGCTAAACATTTCCCACAACAATATCACACACACGAGGACACTCATCTGTTTTTAAAGAGTAAATAGAAGATATAGTAAGGGAGTAATGAACATTATACTGTGAGAGAGTACTGTATTCAATATATTTGGGATTACCTCTATGAATAATTTCATCGCAGTTTCAAAATATGCTTGTAAAACATACTAAAATAGATTTATTTTATTTTTTATGGAAAATATGTAAACACCTGAAGAAGTTAATTAATTCAATATGTTCGAATCCCACTTTTAGGGAAATGTTTCTTTATCACAATGAGTACAAAACGGAATTTCATTGGCTAGAATTCAGAATATTTTTATCCTATGTAGTAAAAAGCAGAAACTAACAAAAACAAACAAAAAACAAAACAAAAGTAAAAAAAAAAAAAAAAAAAAAAATCGTGCCAAATATGTGAGCGATTGCATAATCGATATTTTCTTGACTTTTGACCCTTCCACATGTAAACAAAAATATTAAAATGATCACTTGAAAGCAATTAAATGTTTACATAACTAATATGAAAACAAAAAAATTACAAGAGGATTCAAGTTCATATAAAGTTACGATCTTCTTTATTATTCAGAAGATAATACATGCATGCTTTTGACAATATCATGATGGTGAAATATGATATTTTGTTCTTCTTTACTGAAAGCCAACATAATGGATACCATTATATGAATATATATATACAACCCTCACGCTGTAGATAGATTAATATCCCATTAGATGTTTCGAAATATCGAAGCTCCTGAAGATATTTTTTTTGGGGGAAAAAAAACAATGGAGAGAAGATACTACCTTTACAGAGGAAAACAAAATTTTTTTTCCAGTGTGCCAACCACTGGAGCTGGTTGATGCACACACGTTAGCCAAAGTATGTCAAAATTACCGAATGAAAATTAAAAAAAAAAAACCTGAAGCATAATCATTTTGTAAGAAGTGTAACCTGAAAAAGAAAGTTCGTCGCTTTCAAATCTTTAAGAAGGGGGTGGTTGGTTAGAGTTGTCGTAATGAATTTGGCGACAAGTTTGCCGAGAATTTAAAAGAAAATGGATAATTTATTTTTAACATTTTCAACAAGTGTTATAAAGTTAATCAAACTGACAACGATACTACAGCGATTCTAAATTTGATGCTAGAACCCTCACCCTCTTCTTGAACAGCGCGCACATAAATATTCATATATAGAGTAAGCGGGTCCGCTCGCTATTCATAAGGACCGCTATTCATAGAAAACCGCTATTCATTTAACGCACGTTATGAATAGCGGTCCTTATGAATGGAAGTCCTTATGAATAGCGAGGTAATTTGTCCATGGTTTACTCGCTATTTAGAAGGACCGCTATTCATACAAAACCGCTATTCATACAAAACCGCTATTCATTTAGTCACCCGTTATGGATAGCGGTCTTTATGAGTGAGTGGTCCTTATGAATAACGGTCCTTATGACTAGCGAGGTTACCCCAGAGAAAGGGCTTCATGCAGGAATTACATTACTGTTAGTGTCTTTTACTAGAGTGAATACATTTTATGAAACGAAATTCGGAAAAGCCTTATTTTTGCCAGTATATAGGAAAAGATAAAATGACAAGCGAATACAAGTAAAGGTGAAAGAATATACAAAAGCAAAGGAGAAATGTTGTAGGGTGAGTGCAAAACAGGGGGAAAATTCCAACAGAAAGGTATTAAATATAATTTATATGTAGTAAAAGCTATAATTTGACACATTTTATCATCATCCTGTTGGCGAAGAAAAAGTGAATACATTTCATATAATTTGTAAGGTAAAATTTATAAATAATGCCCAATAATGTGTTTGATAATAATTATACACTGCTGTATCAAAATAATTTACATTTTCAATCATAAACTATAATCATATACAGTTTTAACAGCCCCTGCTATATAGATACTGTAAACAGGCAAGAATTTGCGATATATCATCATACAATCATCAGATAAATCTATAGCTAGCACTCCCATTTTCACTTGGCAACAAAAGGATATGCTTTCTTTTCTGAAAGTCATCAAAGCCAATGTCGAGTGCTGATGAAAAAATCTGAAAATATGGGGTTTATTAAGTTTTATTCTGTCAAACGTGTTCTATTCACAAATTTAGGATGATATTCTTAATAAGCATGGCAAAGAGTAATTATAATTTTGTTTGTCTGTTGATAATGTCTACTTCTTCAGAAGAGGGAGAAAATTGGTCCTTTCAACATCATGTACAATTGTTTTTCTATTATTTCCAGAAAGAAAAAAACTTGAATTTTCTTAATCCAGGAGAAATAATGGCGAGAAGCAAGTCTGCATCCTTTAAACACCAAGTGCAACCACTTTTCAGTTATTATCAACAAGTTTCTTCAGCCAGGCCGACTTAGCCGGGATGCTGCTGAAGTCGCATCTGAGGATACGAGGGATGACCTCACGAAAGGTCGGATGCTTCAGGGCATATATCACTGGGTTCACACAAGTATTAAACTGCGGGAGAAGCATCACCCAAGGAATACCTGGTTCACTGTTCGGCAGCAGAATGGCGATTCCGTAAGGCGTCAGACAGATCAGGAAGGCACATACAACGTAGAAGACATTGCGAGTGATGTCCGCCTGACGTCGACTCACCGAGTGTGACAGTTTTTCAGATACGGACTTGGAGCGACGGTCCCGGACACCACCACCAACGTCGGTACCATTTGTGGTCAGATTAGTTGGTGTTGTCGGAATTGTAGGGCTCGCCGTCGTTGATGCGCTTGGGGAATAATTAGATGGAACAGAGGAAACACCTGGTGATGACAGGTTTGCTGTGACATCTGGAACTGCATCAGCTGCCTCTGGCGATTCTGGAGGATATCGGAACTGTACTTGTGTCGGAGTTCGCGGTGTGACTGGGTTTTCCACGCACGAATCAGGGAAGCTCTCATTCCTCTCTCCGTCACCAACGATAAAGATGCGGATCAAGTGACGATGATGCTTTCGAACGTGAACGAATATCATCACGTAGCAAAAGATGATGACTATGAGACTCGGTAAGAAGACAGTGACGCCTGCGTAGAGGCTCAAGTACTCCGACAATGGATGTGTCGAATCCTGCAGACATTGTGAGTACTTCGCTGAATAACCCAGACGTCCCAACCCAACGTTAGTCGCAATCAGGATGAGAATCGTGGGATACAACCAAGAAAACGCCACCATGCATCCTATCCGCTTCGACGTGTAAGCTTTGTCAAAGTTATATTTCTTGATGACGTAATACCTGTTAAACGCAATTAAAGCTAGGGTGATGGTTCCTCCACCAAGGGCGATCCACAAGAATCCAGATGCTGCCGCACACACGTGATGTGATAGCGGCCACCCTTCTTTCGACAGCATCGCCACAACGTTAAAAGGCAGGACGCAACATATGATGCTGTCGGCTACGCTCAAGTTCACGACGAAAACATTGACTTTGGTCTGGAGTTTTCGGGACAGCGATACCGCGAATAAAACCAGAAAGTTCCCAATCAATCCGAAGACGCTAATTAGGATTGTTAAGGCTGACACTGCGATACGTTGGTTATAATCAGTAAAAACATACTCTTCCTCTTTGCTCGACTGCGTCGCATTGAGCACCATCGCCGTAACGGCGCGAGTCGCTGTAGTCACCGAAGCCATGGAGAAGACCAACGCCCTCTACCTTTGCAAAACAATTTCGATTCCGAGTGAAGAATACAATTCACATGATCTCTTCAGGTCGAGTACTTTCTACTTTCGAGATTGTAGCACAGTTTTGTTCACGTGTGATTTAGTATCGCCTTCCAAGGTTAGTTACGAATCCCAGTTGATATCTGTGATTGAAAAAAAAAAAGAAATAAAGAGAGGTTTTTAAAAATCAATGAAAATATTTGCGAAAAAGTGGTGTATCAGCGTTGTTGATATAAATGTATTGGTACTGGTCTTCTTCATCTAGTTTATGATTACTGGAATATATAAACGTTTAAAAGGAAACAGACTATCTGTACAAAGGTTGTAGTGTGTTGTGATAGAATGATCATCCTTAGGTCAAGAGGATATTTAAAAACATACCCCTTTTAAATATCTCTCCCCAGCAAATTATCATAACCTCAATAACCAACATGAAAATGGCGTGTTTGGTATGAACTTATGTTTACATTTTTTTTTATTTCCAGCAGGTGTGTCTACCAAGAAATGTAGAGACTAAATAAAAAAAATAATACTGTAATACTTTTTGTAATGCATTTTGCAATAAATTTTGATGTACATGAATATGTTCTTTCGTAGTTTTCTTGCTACAGTATATAGCACTGTCACTTACAACACTACATTCTTTTTTCCCTACAACCCACTAGACCGACAACCCATGGTACCGAGGGTGGGCGGTCTCATGGGTTCTATTTCTCACTGTTTTACGTATTGGTCTCATGGGCTGTTGGAATCATGGACCTTTTTGGAACTGTTGGTCTATAGTCGGCCTAATGGGATATCCCCCTATATACTCTGCCAATCTATAACAGCTTTATTTTTATGCAGCATATGACAGTGGCGGATTTAGGAGGCACTTCCGGCCCGTGGCCCCCTTTTTAAAATTAAAATCAAAGAAAGGTAGGTCCAGCTCCTGTCTCGGGTTTTCCCCAAGTGTCGCAAGTTACATGCAGACAAACAGCCCTACATACAAATATGTGAAAAGTAAATAGAACATAACAATTGATGAGCAAACAGAACAAAGTACCAGCTATTCTTATTATTTATTGGGGGGGTTGCCATAATGTTGATTATGAATATTCTCTCTCGCTCTCTCTTGTTAAAAATTTCCTTTCGCTTCCTCTTCTTAAATTGTTGCTTAACGCCATTGATTCTTTCAAGATCATCTTTATTTTGTTAAACCCGGAACTATAGTTCCTGTGCACACAGTCCTATTGATATCTCGAAATAAAGAACGAGTCTTCCGAAGACATCACTGAATTGCTTGTAAAACTGTATTAAGACAAAAAGTGTCTTGAGGTGGACGAAAAGTTGAAAAGATGGCAGGATAAAAAGACGAAGGGGTAGTGAAAGGTATCAAGAGTTCTTGGTATGCGGAAATCATCGTCAGGTACACCAGCGTACGAGCCTCCAGCCACCCCCCCCCCCCTCCCCCGAATTTTGAAATTACCATATTTCGGCAACCGTTACCTCATATTCGGATAGGGTGTTCGAATATGAAATTTTATCTTATCTAATATATCTTACTGGCGAAATAGCATATTCATTAAAATAAAGTGTCAATTTTTCTGCTCGCTCGCTTCCATCGCTCACTCCCAAATTTAAGAACAGGAAAGCTGATATTCGGGAAAGAAGCGTCAGCATATCTTATATAGGGGGCGCAATAAATATCTAAATTTGCCCTTTTTTACTAATTATTGTAAAAAAGTATTTTTGAATGTCTTCTCTCAATTGTGACATACGTGGAGAAGTAAAGACTCAAAGATAAATATGGTGAGGTCCCCTCTCAGCTCCCTGGTTAAGGAGTTAGGTAATACAGACACCGAAACCTTCACACTGTTTTGAAGATTTTCATTGCCCATACCATCGAGATGTATATACACAACGACCTCCTATAATGGAGAGGGGACAGTTTGAGGAAGGTTTCCTAAAACAACACGAGACGCTGATGAGAAAAGGATCATCTTTTGACAGTTCTAAGGTTTTATCTTTTCTCATGATGACTTCACATTAGAGATGCTCTTTTCATGGGCGGCGAACCGCGGGGTGATGGGGGGGGGGGGTGACACATTTTTAAAATTAGATACGTTGCATAATGCTCATTTCAATAAAATAGTTTGCTCACCCCCATCCCCACTTTCACCTCTCCCCATTCAACTTAAAAAAAAAAAAAAACAAAAAAAAAAAAAAAAAAAAAAACGCTCTTCGGCCCTGCTATTATAAACGAAAATGTGACATTTTGTAATCTGCACTGGCCATGCCATAAATAAGCACCGATAAAAACCCACTTCATATATTATTGAAAACAATGATGTATAAACACGACTGGCAGTTGAATACCTAACAGTCATGGTATCGATGGATAAGTGAATTCCAAGGCCGAGTTTTTCTTATAATACATGAACGTGTAGATTTTACAGAGACAATGTGGCTAGTCAGATTTGTCATGATACATGAAATAATAATCGACACACATGTAAAATAAGGGCTATCATTAGAGCCAAACGTATTACTACTATTATCATACTTACTATGATGATGATGTTGATGATGATGATGATGATGATGATGATGTTGATGAATAACCCGTGTGACACAGGATAAGTAAGAGTACACTTCTTTCTAGTTTTCTATTACTTTTGAGAGCGAATATTTGTGACACTATTACAGTGACGATGAGAAGCACTCATCAAAGTAATCTAGAAAAGATATGACGTTACAAATATTATAGACCACATTTCTGCCTAAATTTTCGGGCGGGGGATGGGAGGGGGGCTACGACTCTGCCGGGTAATGCGACATATGATCCTTATATGGATAGTATATCCAGGGCAAACAAATAGATTTAGCCTCACGCAGCAAAGAAGGATATTATATTATGGTAATTATGACTAAATGTCTTTGTGGTAATGGAGCATGGAAAAACAAGCTTTAGCAGAAAATATTTGACATGATGTACACGCAATGCTTTTATAACATGAGTGTCTGCTTGCAATGCAATAATGCACGATTAAGAAAAAATTACGGAGTTAACCACAGAGGTCTGTATTTCGTAATAAATGTAATCTGTTACGAATTTTCTTAGAGTAATACCGATTAATCAGGCTTTATAATTCTTCTCCGAGTGGTGTTCCAATGAAAACCAACTATCACAATGTGTATAAAACGAGAAAGTGGAATCAATGCTATATAGGGAGACCTCATATCACGAAACACATTTTTTAAAACTTATTTTTTGATAGACTATGATGTGAATATTATGTTCACATATCACCGTAAGACTATGTCCTGTGACAGAGTGTGGCAAAGGGTATGGCCACAGCGATTATTCACAAACCACCACATCAGACGTTATTTCGAACACTCTCACAATTTGTAAACAAATTTTTTAGGCATAACTCACAGTGTATGCTCAATCTGTAATGAAAATCACAAGTCAGAAAAATTGGAACCAGCGGGATTCGAACCGGTCATCTACTGCTTAACCGGGCAGCGACTTTACCACCAGGCTATTCTGCTTCACGGCCAAGTCACGATGAACTGGAATCAAATACCCAAGATCCTCTTCTTTCTGACTCATTAATATTCAACAGTCCGTCGTGGACAATAGTTAGTAAATGAAGAAGCTTAAAGGGGGGAATTTAATTTTAATCACTCTCACAATGTTGACACAGTGTGTTCATCACGTTCTAGCAGCTATTAATCGAAATAGAATGTAACATAAGACCGAAGCCGCTCTAAATTATCAATCAAGGTATCTCAGTGGATCCGGGATTCTTTTAAAATGCGACGGCGGAGGGGGGGGGGGGATTTTTCCCCTATATAGGAATAACTTCCTGAATTTCGCCGTCCCTCCCAAACACGCCCAAGGGAGGAAAGTAGCATAACAAATTTGTCCCCCCCCCCCCCATTTCTCCTTCAGTTTTTTTTTTTTTTTAATTATTATTATACCTCTTAATATATGGGGGCAGCGAAAATTCCAGCCCTTTGGAACCACCTATATTATTTTCATTATGCACGGAAATGTCTGCCTAATGGCCCTATACCGAAAATAAATTATCCCACTTTCATAACTGAAACAAATGTGAATCATTTAAGGGCACATACATACAACAATGATAAAGCTGTCTCCTTCTCCATTTGATTTAGACGCCATCATGATGTAGTTGATAATATCCCAATACTATATGAATATGTTATTACTTTCCTGACATAAACAGAGCACGTTACAAAGGCAATAAAATTATTACAGTCTACTAAGTTTTTAATTAGCAAAAGTGTGTAGGGTTTTGTAGACGCCTCTATACCCATTATTCTGTGCGAACAGATGTACAGTGAAATTAAAATGCCATGCAGGCGATGAGATTTTATTGATTTATATCATCCATCAGAGTATGTACCGGTATAGTATAGTGTGGCATGTAGCATGCATAAAGGCCAAGTAAAATTGATTCCTAGTTTCTCGTCCAGATTTTTTATATCCGTATAACAGTACAACTACCTTCATGATGCATTTATTTATGTTTTTTTCAATGTACACGTTGTCAAAAACTACTACGCAATTAACTATCTAACGATATAAACTAAGATGATTGTATACAGTCCGACCTCACTTATCCGAACTTCATTTATCCGGCCATCTCTATTAACCGGCCCTGTCTTCCGGCCAGTTCGTCATGCAATTCACCCAAAAGCCTTGGAAACAGGAACACCATGGGCAATTTTCTGTTTAATTTTATTTCATTTCATCTCTTACAAATAAAAAGATCATTTGCAATTATCAACTACACCAAGAAAACATAAATTTTACAGCCAATAGACTGCCCTACCCTATTCATTTGCATAGAAAATGTACATTTCTCTCATATCCGGCCATTTCACTTATCCGGATGGGTGCCGGTCCCAATGCGGCCGGATAAACGAGGTTGGACTGTATATTGATTCGATATTGTTTAGATAAAAATCATAATATTTTTTTGCATTTGGAAAAATATTTGCTGTATGGATAAGCCTTTCCTAAAGTGCATGGGTAAGATTCCATAATACATGATTGTACAAAAACCAAAAATGGACCAGTTCTATATATAAACGCGAAGTGGGGAAAATGAATCCGTTTAGTTACCATTCGTAATACTAGGGAGATTTGGTTAGTAAATGGGGGTACCTCAAGTGCGATTGTGATCATAATACACTATACGGTTGCTTTAATCCATTAATTCCTATTTTCCCCTAATCGGCGAAGCAGATCAAGAATATTGGCAACTGAGACCAAATTTTTTTAAAGTATACTTGTAACCGCAATGACAAAGTCATTGGGAATCTCACCACCAATCATGCATGCGTAAACTTACTTTATATACAGGCTGCATGGAGCGATAGAAAATTCTGTGTGAAATTATTCACTACAATAATACACGAGAAACGTAATAGCAAAGACAACAATATGGAAACAACTTCCAAGGTCTCATAAAGATCAACCTGCTTGCACATTTACTTCGGAGTACTATAAATTGAAAACATCATGTACACGTATATACGTCCATTTTTCTTCTTAAAAAAAAAGAAGAAAAGATAATGTTCATAATGTTCATAAAAGAGGCCTACACTGAACACAATATATCATGGACCATGGACCTACTGGAGACTAAGGAGGTAGCTTGCCTAGTACCTTCTTGATTTGACTACCAATTCATTATTAAGTCTTCTTTATCTCACGAAACTCTTAAAATGGTCGCAGAGAGATGTCACAACCGGTTAGAACAATTGCGGATTTGGGGGTGGGGCACAACGGGCATGTGTCACATTTTAAACACACAACTGGTATAAAATTTTAATGTAGGCCTAAGTACACAACAAAAATTTACCCCCTGTTGTGTGTGTGTGTGTTTTTTTTTAATTGTTCCCTCCCCCTTTGAAACATAATCTGGATACACCCCCCCCCCCCCCTCGTTAGAATACACTTGTTAGCATTTTTACACAATCCGATATATTTTCCTTGTTAATCCGACTCCACTTCCGACTTTTCTAAATACAAAGATCTATATCACGCGAGGTTTGGGTATGACTGCGGACATCGCGATAAGACATGCAATATTACACTGGAAAGTCTATTGCAGGGCATTGCATGAGGCAAAAATATTTGGTGGGTTCAGGGCAATCTCCGTATCAGGACAATTATTCTCGGACAACGCACCCTGGTATAATTTACCCCCGGACAAAATTAACCTCCTTAAGAAAACTATACCCCAATGGATTTCCTAACTTTATGTTGTCCGAGTGTTATTGTACTGGGGCAGATCTCAGGAATATTCAGTGCGGATTGCATTTTAGGGGATGGTTATCACATAATCCTTTTTAGTGAGGACTTGTATATGGTAAAAATAAATTATCTGTTTCGTTCGATAAGTACGCTGGGATTTCTTCATCAGAATCCTATATATAGGATCCTACTTGAAATAACGCTTGCTCGTGAGCTTTCACGGTTACTCTGCCAAAGGAATACTTTACTTTACCTTTACCTTTTTAGTCCTTAATTACACTTCTTAAGATTCAAAATGTATTATGTCTATTGAGGAATGATATACATGTAATGCATGAAAATTGTGTAAATATCTGGATTGTGCGCCTCGAGTACATGGCCTTTGGTGAAAATAAATTATCTGTTTGGTTCAGCAAGTACGTTGTGAACTTATTATGTTAAAGCCAATTATTCTGGCTCTCAAAAGTTGTATATATATATATATTCATAAACAGACATGACAACTATACAATATACAATCACACTGAAAAAAATATGATACTTATACTCACACTATCGACAACCACATTTGTAGTCCTTCACACTGATGGATGAAAAAATGGAGGCTATATACATCAATGAGAAAGGAGATATCAAAAGCTTCTGTCAGGGAAAGCAGAATGCCAAAATAGTTTGTATTGTACTGTCTGATGCGTTCCTGTTAATATTACACCAATAAATACGCTTTGCGGTTGTGGCAAATAATAATACGAATGAAAAGAACCGAATTGAATAAAAGTGTCCGTCAAAGCAATGTTAAAGTGTTATACGCTGTAAGAAAAAAATACTGGTTATTTTCCTCACTCCACGACGGTTTTTCAAACAGTGGTAAGAATCACATGTGATGCAATCCGACTAGACCTACTCACACATATGCAAGCTTATTATAGACTAGACTAGACTAGACCAATACTGACAGGAAAAAAAATCCATCTCTTTCCGATTACTGATCAAAAAGGAAGTACAATGCACAAAATGCTGTGATTGAAACAGTTCAACGGTTCACAAGCAGAAAAGAAATCGCGATGTGTGAAGTTAACATTAAAAAATCCTCCTGGGTTAGGAAATGACCAACACCACGCGTCTACACACTGCTGAAATTTTTTATCGTCTATGTTTGAATATAGCTGCTGAATCATTGCTGTAATATTACTACACACAGCCCACATGCAGACGACGTTTTGTGACGTATCATTTCTTTTGTTGTTATATGTCGGATTTAATACAGTCAGTGCAGGAGCCGTAATCTTTCTGTGCTGTCATTTATTGTTATACAAGCGGTGACCCACGCACTACGATCGATGAGGCATGCTGCATCCTTTTTTGTCGATTTAATCTGCAAATTTAGTAAACACCGTGTAAAAAGTAAACGCTCCGCAATTCGATAACCTTCTGCTCAATAGGAATGATCCGCCGTTAGTCTTAACAGATGACGGGGGCGGGGGACTTCCCAGGTAACAACATTCAGATGAGGAACAAAACGGCAAAATTCTATCCCATACTGGTTTTATGTCAATAATGAATAGTGATTTTATTTGATCTCTTGCACAGTCATTGCATACACACGGAGACATGTCATAATTTTATGCAAATATAACCAAGTCGTATCAGGACGTTCAGACGAATCACAAGATTTGGTTTATGACTGTGTTTTTATTTCCGCGAATGTACACATTCATTTGTTTGTACTACATAATCTTTATAGCCTTATACAGATTATGGCAAACATTGCATGAGGTTTCTTAAGTCATTGGACGACAAAGAATATCATTTTCAAGATCATTGTAAGGCTCTTCTCAGAATCATCTAAGTGAGGCTTGTTATTTTCTACTTTGCTACAAAAAAAAAACAACAAAAAAATGTAGTCACCGACAAAACTTTATACCGAAACAGGGACGCACAAACTCAGGGCGATGTGGTCCCTAGTGCCCCTCCCATCCAACGAACTCAAACTTCTTTGCTCCCATCTGGCTTGGCTTGGCGCACAAGAGGTATCATGTCTATTACGTCAGTACCTGCGCAAATCAAACTTATGAAGGCAATAAACCCATATACGCCAGTAATAATGATAATAACAAACCGTTCTTGTATATAGCGCATATCACATTATGATATAACGTCCTTACATGCGCTTCCAAAGGGTTATGATATTAATGTAAACATTGTTTGTACTGCTCATTTTGCAATCACTTTTTAAACGATATCACTCTTTCATGAAGATCAAAAGACCGTACTGACGCGGCCGTAACGTCAACATAATCAGTGGCGGATCCAGGGGGGGGGGCAATCCCGGCCCGTGCCCCCCCCCCCTTTTGAGGGAAAACAATGCAATGTGCCCCCCCCTATTTGCGATTGTGCCCCCCCTTTTCGAGCAGAAAATCTTTTTTTTTTTTTTTTTTTTTTTTTTTTTTTTTTTTTTTTTTTTTGCTTGTCAGAGAACTATGGAGGGGAACTGGACCCCATAACCCCCCCCCCCCACTGAGCGACTTTTGGAGAGCTGGCGAAATTTTTTTTTTGCTCGCCACCCCCCCCCCCCCCTCCCCCCCCCCCCCCCCCCCCCCCCCCACTGAGCGACTTTTCGAGGGCTGGCGAGAGACCAAAAAAATATGGGTCTCCCTCCAAGCAGTTTCCCAAAGTTGACAATCCTGCATTTGTGTGCCCCCCCCCCCCTTCATGACGCTTCGTGCATGACGCTTCGGCTTGGATTAAGACAAAGGCCTAACATCACTCACTCAGAATTCATAACGGATACTTCTTGCGAGGCGCCAAGGAATTCTTGCCTGATGGACTCTCTAGCTGGCTGGTCTTGACAATACAACTGTCCCATCTGACATACATCTATTCGTTCTTGTCGCAACTAGTATAAAGCTGGCTTGTCAGAATGACATGCGATCAGTGGCGTAATGCAAATCCACGCTTGGAGGGGCACTAGCATCATGGGGGGGGGGTGGGGCGGGCAGGGGGCATCTGTCTTACTAAATTGTATAGATGGATGGAATACGAATTATCAAGGCCATCGATTATGGGGAGGGTGTGGCCTGGGAGGAGACCTATCATCTTATTTTCACGTTCCATTTACCCTCCCTTTCTTGTACTTTCCTCTTTTTTTTCTCTCTCCCTCTTTCTCTCTCTTTTACTCCTTTTTCGAATTCGATTGCGGGACCCGCCCACGTCCCCCCGGTAGCTACGCCACTTCTATCTATATCTGTCACAGCTAGGCTGGCCGTTTTCAGAATGACATGCGATGACAAGTGTACTTGGGCTATAAGCGTGGTCTTGAACTTGAACTTTGATGAATTAGGGGATGGAGCGTTAGAATGTGTTACGGAATCCTTAGAATGGGGGTGAGGGTGCGGAGTCGTATATAAGTATATTATACCTTATGAACAGATATTGCAACATGTTCACTATACATTTTCACTATATGCTTGAGATATGATCATCAACAACAGATAACACAGGATGTTCACTGATTGTCATTTCTTGAAAAAAGAAGGGTTAGATTAAGAATATTTAGGTATTAAAGGAACTGTTCCAAATCTGAATACAGTAGAAATTAAACTTGCTCTAACACTATGCATCCATGAAAAGTGCAATATTAAACAATAATGTTGTTTTAACGTTAAATAGCAAAACAAGTTGTAAAGAAGAGCTTACATGTACAAAAACAAGAAGTGCTCGAAAAGGCATCTGAATTCTAATACTTACATATAAGTCTCCTATATAATTACCAGTGCGTCAGATACTTATATCATTAACTGATGGATATTATGTAAAGAACTTTATTAAATAATTGTTGCCACTGCTTGCTAAAGAACAATACATTGTAGAGAATCTAGGATCTAAGTCATCGGATTAGGTCTATCATTGAGACTTTCTTCGGAGACGAAACTCATTTGAACTGTTCTGAAATATTGATGTAAAACAAAATATCCAAAAGATGCAAAAAACTTACCACAATTTATACGTCGAAAAAACAGTTAATGAATTTCATCCAGATGCCATCGTGATATTCAACAAAAGCACGGAGAACGGAAGAAATAGCATTTCAGCCAACATTGCATCTATATACCTACCTGTGTAAAGCAGGTTGGTGCAACGTCAGTGAAAGTAATTGTTTGTCAACACCCCATGAACTTGTAGTCTGATATCAAGAAATTGGAAGAAATATCTATACAATATATACGACATAGTATAGTATCACTGCATTTGAAATATTGAACAAGAAAAAGTGCTAGATACCTATAGAATTAAATCATTGGAATAAAAGAATGACAGAGAGAACAGGCAATCCTCATAATCATAAAAATAAAGCAAGTATCATCATGGATTTATCATAAAATGATATTTTATTATTTATTCTCTGGTGTAAAAATGCAACTCTCTTTTCGTTTTTCAATATTATTCGTATCATAATCATTCCAAATAATTATCTCATTTTTCAATCGCTGAGTTTTCTGTTAATTGGAATCAATATAGGATATGGAAATGGAAATTATGTTAATTGTCCGAGGTCATAATTATTTGACAGAGGGAGGGTAGAGGGAGGGAGAGGGAAAAGAGAAAAGAGGAGGTAGTAAGATAGAGAGACAGAGAGAGAAGAGAGAGAGAGAGAGAGAGAGAGAGAGAGAGAGAGAGAGAGAGAGAGAGAGAGAGAGAAAGAAAGAGAGAGAGAAAGAAAGAGAGAGAGAGAAAGAAAGAGAGAGAGAGAGAGAGAGAGAGGAGAGAGAGAGAGAGAAAGAGAGAGAGAGAGGAGGGGGTACCTAGAGAGAGGGATGGATGTGGAGCTATAGAGGGGAGATGGGGAGGGAAGATAGAGATAGGGAAGATAGAGATAGATAGATAGAGAGAGAGAAAGAGAGAGAGAGAGAGAGAGAGAGAGGGAGGGGGGGGGGGGGTAGTCGGAGATCTTCATTATACGGACGGAGATTAATAAACTTCCTAGGCTGACATGGAAACTAGAAGACTTTGGACAATGAAGATTGATTCACGAGATAACAGTAGTTAACCAATGAAAGCGATACCAGGTATTCGATGTCATTCTATAAAGGATGTCTTCTGTACGGGGCTGGAACACTTTTGTACTCGCATCTTTATTCAGCAGTGTTCAGTAAAATCAACTTACAGAATTGCCCGTTTCTATAATCTGATTTCACTGAAAATGATGATAAATAACATCGGCAAAATATTTCAACATTTTCTGCTTTAAACATGTGTTAGAAAACATCAAAATGGAAAGACTGTATTGGATCGTAATTATTACCCAAACTTTTAAGCAGCTCAGTATTAAAAACCAAGCTATAGGAGTTCTACAAAAGATGTCCTTTAATCTTCATCGAGTTATCATCACATTGTAACAGAAGTTTGACCCTTGCGACTATATAGAAGTCAAAGTTGGTCCTTGTTTACGGATATGAGCTTCGATGTCAAAATATAACACAGATTATTGAAAGTATCGGGGTACATCCACAAACCAGACTAAAAGAGAAGTGCAAAAGAGATACTTAAAATAAAACGTACAAAGAAAAAAAACCCAGGGCTTAAAATTAACTCATTTTGATTATTTAAGAACACTGAAATACAGTATATGGAATTTTTATGCTTCGATGCAACGTACCACTTACAATAAAATTCCGAACGTATTCTTTCATTTTACCTTGAAGGAACTGCTTAAATCCTCTCTAAAAATTAGCTGTTGCAATATCGGACAGAGCCTCAGGCAAGCGTTCATGGCTACAGAATATATCGGTACGTTGAGGAAATTCAGGCCCCTAAAGGTCCCATGCCCAGTTTATACAAGGCGGTAAAAAAATCCCAAGAATCAAAATAAACATAAGAGCAAAAGACATTTTCCCAAATTCTTTCCAGGGTAATCCCACCGCCGCCCCTAAGGTGGTGAAAAGGCGGACATCGTGTTTTTTTTTTTTTTTTTTTTTTTTTTTTTTTTTTTTTTTTTTTTGGGGGGGGGGGGGTTTCTCACCTCTACGAAGGCCCCATTGTATTATTTTTTCTCTCTGAATAGGGGGAAGGGCCGCCGCCGGCCGCGGCCATTTCTTCTCTTCACATCTGAATCCCAAGCCTCCCTCACACTGTATGAGCAACTGCGACCCGACTTAATTTGGAAATAAATCGCAATAATATTAAATACGGGCATTTTAACAAATAAAATCTACCTGATTCAGGTGCTGGACAGTAATATAAATACTAAACATAGGATTTTGGTGCGCTGTCAGCCTTCAACCCGGAAAGGGGCCAAATCAGTTTCAAATCGGAGACAATCGTAGGACGACTCTGACGTCACTAAATGCCACCGCGATCCGATTTGTGAAATAAATCGCTATGGCAGTGGCGGATTTAGGGGGGGGGGGCAATCCCGGCCTGGTCCCCCCTTTTGTGATTGTGCCCCCCCCCCTTTTAAAACGAATAACTTTTTTTTTTTTGTGCTTGTCAGAGAATTATGGAGGGAAACTGGACCTCATAACCCGCCCCCCCCCCCCCGAGCGACTTTTGGAGGGCTGGCTAGACCCCCCAAAATACGGATCTCCCTCCAAGCAGTTTCCCAAAGTTGACAATCCTGCATTTTTGTGCTCCCCCCCCCCCCCCCCCCCCCATACAAAATCCTGGATCCGCCCCGGCGCTATGGCATTAAATACTGGCATTTTAACAAATGAAATCTACCATATTCAGGTTCTGAAAAGTAATATGAATACTAAACATAGGGTTTTGGTGAGCTGTCAGCTTTCTACAGGGAATAAGGGCAAAATTAGTTTCAAATCGTAGGCAGTCGTACGATTTTTGTGACGTCACTACAACTGAGAGCCGATTTGGCCATCCCAAAACTCGGCAAAGGCCGTATTATCGATTTTACTATCTGTATGACTATTCAGACCCTCAATCAAAAATATTTTTCGTTTTTGAATGATTTGTAAAATGATATTACATTTTCTTCTGAAATCGGATCGCAGACCGATCGTAAGGTGTGCGGTGGCCTTAAGACTCGGAGCCGATTTGGCCTTTTCTCTAATTAGAAAGCTTGCAGTAGGCCGTATTTTCGATTTTACAATCTATATGACTATTCAGAACCTCATCAAAAACATGTTTAAATATTTATATTAAAGCTGAAACTAAATAGGATCGCAGACCGATCGTATAGTGTGCGGTGGGCATGACTAAAGGCATAACGGCATTGACATTGTAGTTTTCACCGCGGTTTTCACTTTGATGCACCGGCATGCCGCGGCACCGCGAATGTTGGATACATATATTTAAGACGGAGTTCATTATAATGTGAAGGATAAAGTTCGTCACAAGTACTACTGCATGGTGAGCTTGTGGAATGCGCGATGCATTCAGAAAAAAGTAGAAAATCCTTGCAAATGCAAGATTAGTTAAGTCACGGTCCATAGATTCAACACAATGGAAGTAATTCGGATGTGATTGTTAATTTGTCTGGATAAAGGACTATTTAAATCTCAGTTACGAAACAGTGAAGATGCTTCTCACAATTTTTTTTCTTTAGTTACAGTAGTTAAAGTAGAGGATAACATATGGAAGAAATAGGGAAATGTTGGTATTGTATGTACATGTAAATCGAAGCACGTAAGAAAGACAATTTACAAAAATCACTTTCATGGCCCAAACTGAATCTTTATTTCCAGCTAATTTACCACTTCAAATGAGTGATTACAAATATCATAATAAAGTAATTTTAAAGACATACCATCATAACTATCATCATTATCTATATTCAGATACAATAAAAAAGAAGAAGGAAGATTTGAACTATATGTGTTCTTTTACATACTAAAATAAAAATTCGATCAAATTATATTACATTATTGCATTTTAAAAACTCTATGTGCAGTTATGGTTATTCTGACAGGCCAATGCATGGCCCTTACACAGGCAATGGGAAACAAAAGTTGTAGAATTGTAGGTTTAGTTTTTCAGGGTTACACCATGTAATTCTTTCAAGGAATAAGAGCTCTTAGCGGAGCTCACCAGCCCTTTTCAGGGCTCTTATTCCTTGAAAGAATTACATGGTGTAACCCTGAAAAACTAAACCTACAATTCAGTATCTCCACCATGAAAGTGTCGCTGATACTTCACTAAAAAAAGTTGTAGAGTTGCTAATGTTTGGCTAAGTTGGCTTCATTCTCATTGAACCCACCTTTAATATGGAAATTAACATATCCCAGATAAAAACCATAGTGAAATGCTTGGTTGTTTATGTTTGACACATTTTGAGTTACCGGTAATTGATTTCCAATGGCTGCTATAGCCTATAGGGAAGGTGGGAGAAGTTTGAGTTTGAGTTCTGGGAAAGGTGAAAGATAATTTGGGAACTTTCTCATCCTTTATGTCAATTCAGAAAAAACATACTGTAGTAAAAATGTCCCTTGAAAAGGATTGCACCTCAAATTCCCTCATATTTGAAATATGACGAGAAATAGCTGAAGTGTTCGGGCTAAGCATTCATGCCACATGTGTGTGCAGTGCATGTGCTTTGCAGTGAGATTGAGTCAAATTCTATTCAAAAACCTCACAGTATATAACAATCCTTATGTACACATGATCAGTCTTTCCCAATTGCTTTGAGACAGTTTCTTTCACAATGTAATCACATGACCAGAACTCAACTTGATCTTCAAGCATATACATACAAGTACTTCACATATAGTTACATGGAAAAAGGTGTATCAGAAACTGAAAGTAATGATGGTACACAAATGAAAGTGTAATGGTACAGTGCCGTCACCAGCTTTTTTCAAGGGGGGTGCCTTTTGGAAAAAAAAAAAGACAAAACTTACCAACTCCAATGTCAGGCAGTGGTGCTGGTGGCGCAGATATGAGCTGTTCGACACTACACAATAAGAACATGTCGCCCTTTTCAAAAGACACCCCCCCCCACCCGGCGACGCCCCCCCCAATCCTTTTTTTTTTTTTGGTCTGGAGTAATTTGTACAGGTTCGGAAGGTACATTTAGGAGTCTGTTAAAACTCGTCCTGGACAATATTGAAGATAACAAATATTCACAGTGGTTAGTTCTATTTGATGCATATTTTTCATGTCATTTAACATCAAGCGGGACAACTTTATTTCTGTTAATCAGGGATGCCACTTAGAATTGATATGAAAGCCTGAAAATCATCTAGAATGAGCCATTTTGTACACAAAAAAAGTGTTTTCTATGGCCTGAAAATAAGTTGCTTGGGCCTGAATTCAGGCTTTTGCCTGAAAAGTGGCATCCCTGTGTTAATTTCTGTTAAGTGTCTGGATACACAACCACCCCCCCCCCCCCCAACCTGTCCCACTGAAAATCAACATGATTTTTTCACTTACTACATTGATCACTCTTCAAATATCTTGCCAGGAATGATTTTTCCTTGCATTCAGAGAAAACTGATAACAATAATAATAATGATTCCAGTACTTTCACGACTATGTCAAAATATAGTACTACCATGATACCAGTACTACCATGAGGGTTGTGTGTCCCGTACACTTGACAGAAATTAACTTGTCAATTTTGCCGTCAGATTTTACCCAAAATATGCATCAGGTAACTCTAAAATCAGTGAATATTTGCAATGCACACAACTGTCAACCCATCTTGTGAAAGACTTGTCACAGACTTGTCACAATTTGCATGAAAAGTTGTTTGATTTACTGTATGAAAGTGCCCTGTCTGGATAACCGACCTGTCCAGACACATGTGGGGGTAGTACCTGTAATACTTAAGTGGAGTCTTGAAGAAAACTTTGATTTCCGGTAGTTATTCTGAAATAGTATAACATCGGTGGGGTGATAAAACCTCGTAACTAAAAATATGTTGTATTTTCAGGAGAGCAAAAACACTTTCACGATTAACACAGTAAGTGCATTGATGACCTTCTTTTTACAAATCCCTTGTGGCATTATTTTTCAGATAAACACTTCATGGGTTTTAGTCAAGAACATCACATTAATCCTTAGCTACAAATTTATGAAGAAAAAAAGAAAGAAAAAAAATTGCCAGAAAATGAGTTAACAGGTTTTATCATGCCACCAATGATAACTATTTGACACTGGCAGCCATATTTGTATTAATCTACATAAACTTTGCAACAAAAAAATTTCATATCAATTTGCCTGAAGTGGGCAAAATGAAGCATATTAAAGTGCTAAATTCTAATATAAATTGGCTATAATTATAATATGTTAGAAAAATATTTATCACTATCTCAAAATTATAAATCTAATTTAACAAAAAATGATTACAATTACATCATTTCTATAAAGATTGCATTTATAGTGAGTAAAAATGAGGTCATCAAATGTTCTCATTTGACAATAATGTCCTTCTATTCCTCAACTGCTGTCCCATACAGGAAAGTACTGGGGGAAAAAATGGAAACAAAACTGAGTAGAATTTGTTTTCTACACACACTTTAAAAGTACACTTTAAAAGTACACTTTAAAAGTACTTTAAAAGTACATACCATATAACATGTTTTTAGATAAGCTGCAAGTCCCAATGGCATTACAAATTACAATCTTTGACTTTCTGTAAGACAGAAATTTTGAAAAGGCAATGTCTAAATAACTATAAAAACATTTTTGTATGATTAATAATAGTTCATGGATAGAAAGCTACTGGTAGTATACACCATAATGATTACGGCCTTATAAGCATAAAATTTGTTTTTTCAACTGCAAGTGTTGTGTACACGAGCTTAGACATTTCACTACATTGAAACATGACAGAAAAAAAAGCATTTATTTCCTCACGATCAAGTACATGACTTTTGAAATTTAAATAACTATATATATTACTTAGTAACAGGGAATTCATTAAGTAAACATCGTTTTAAGGCACAAATATGGAACATTTATGCTTGGCAAAAGAAAGTCAACTACATGCGTGTAAAATCTTATTAGCCCCTTTCAAATTACATTATTGAAAAGAAAAAGAATCACCGCAGTTACAAAAAAATATTTTGATGATATATTGCAAACTTGTCAAATTTACAGTACATATTAAACATGAATAATTAAAAGAATAATCAGAGTATAGTATACTCTGTAGATAAATTTAAAATATCAAAATAATATATGCAGCAAAATGTGTATATGGATGACAGATGAATAGCCTAAAACCTACGACGGGCGAATCCAGGGGGGGGGGGGACGAATTGGTTGTGGCCCCCCCCTTATGAAACCCAACTGGCATACCTTAAGAACACAATAAAACGAATTGCCTCTTTAATTGTGTACTTTTCCAGCTTCGCCCCTTTTTTTTACAAATCCTGGATCTGCCTCTGCTATGATGTACACTGACGGGACCAACACCAGACCAACACTGGACTGAACAAAAAAAAAGGCCATTTACCCCCTAATGGCCAAGATTTTGTTGACTAGAGGTCAGTCGAATTGAAGTTAGTTTGGCAGTGTAACTTGGGTATTAAATGCATATCCCACAAAGAAATAACTGCAAAAACAAACAAGATGAATGCGACTGCATCTCCTATATGCCTCCGCCTAAATTCAGCTGATGGCTCAAACTGTTCTTGAAATCTTGTGATAACCAGAATAAAAAGCCTCTAATTACATGTTAATTGACCTCTCTGACATTTGACCTTACACCTTATAACCCCAAAGTCTGATCACTTTATCTCCTCCTAGTCATGAATACAAAATAGTTGAGATATGTTGATAACAAAGGTAAAAAAAACAATAATTTCACATACACCTGTACGATGACCTCTAGACCTGTCACCTTTGATCTACGTGAACAAAAATCTAATCAGTTCGTCTCATTATGGTGTTTCATACTAGTTCCAAGTTTGAAGTTCATACCCCAAATGGTTCTTGAGATATTGCGTTAACACAGCTAACACCTGAAATTTCAGAAATTGACCTGTGACCTTTGACATTTGACCTACTTACCCCAAAATCTAATCAGATCCTCATCCTATGATGATACATACTAGCACCAAGTTTAAAGTTCATACCTCAAATGGTTGTCGAGTTATTGCGGAATGAGGCTTACACCTGAAATTTCAGAAATTGGCCTCTGTGACCTTGAACTTTGACCTACATACTCTAAAATCTAATCAGATCATCTTCCTATGGTGATACATACTAGCACCAAGTTTGAAGTTTATACCTTATGTGGTTCTTGAGTTATCGATCAAACAAGAAAGCGGGACGGATGGACGTACGGACGGACGGACAACCCGAAAACATAATGCCTCCGGCACCACCTTCGGTGGGCGGAGGCATAACAATAAATGCTTTACACCATTATTGTATGAATGATGTTTGCAAAGATGGCAAATAATAGAAAACCACATATAAAATATCATTGCATGGATTCCTAGTCATCCTAAATAAAAGGCCATTTCAAGCCTAGGTCCACTATGTATATCATCCTATCTTTAAGATCAGTCCCATTTACTCGATAGCATTCAGATTTTTGGGAATCATGATATACATGTACATGTCATAACTCGTACATTTCCATCACATAGGAAGGCAGCTACAATTTACAAATCAACACTATTACCCTAGCTTAAGCTAAGCTGCACAAATGCACTGAAAGAATTTGGCTACAGCCCATGAGACCGACAGCCCATGAGACCAACAGCCCATGAGACCGACCGCCCATGAGACCAACAGCCCACGAGACCGACAGCCCACAATGACAGCCCAGGAGACCGACAGCCCACAAGACCGACAGCCCACGAGACCGACAGCCCACGAGACCGACAGCCCACGAGACCGACAGCCCACGAGACCGACAGCCCACGAGACCGACAGCCCACGAGACCGACAGCCCACAAGACCAACAGCCCACGAGACCGACAGCCCACGAGACAAACAGCCCACGAGACCAACAGCCCATGAGACAGACAGCCCATGAGATCAACAGCCCACTGGACTGTCAATGTCGTTACCTTGTGTTACCTCTTTTGAGGGTTCACTAGACCAACGACCTTTGAGGCCAACAGTCCACTAGACCGACATTTTCTATGTTCCCTTATGTATTTCAGTATTTTGTCGGTCTCATGGGCTGTCCATCTAGCGAACCTTTTGTAAATGTTGGTCTCATGGGCTGTTGGACTACTGAGATGACCCCAAGCATTCAAAGACTTACTCCCTACCAGGTACCCATTTATTAAACCTGGGTTGAAAAATGGAAGAAAAATGAAGCGTTGATATGAAAACCTTGAGTTGTGCATCTTTACAATCATTTTTGACAATTAAAACAAATAAAGATTACCAATATATCAAAAAATTTCAAAAAAATGGAAGTCATTACAATTGCTATATACATTAAAAAAATTATATAAAGCATGTAGACTTGATGTTAATTCAATTAACAATTAGAAGAAAGTACATTTACATCAATCTTTCCTCATATCATTTGTGTAATTACACTAATTTTACTTTAGCCCATTTCAAATGGTGAGTGAACATATAATGCAAAATTCATCTTACTCTTTTAGGGTTCCCTTTTTCTATACATGTATAAAGTGAGTCAACTGCAAATAAAATACCTTGTCTATATGTATAACCAATTTTATAAGAGAACAAAATGAACCAACAAAATACATGAAATCACTTAAATGTAGTTCCTTGCAATATTTGAACAGAAAATTGAAGAAGACACCACATGGTTCAATTCTAGTCAATGCCGTGAAGATAAGCAATGGAGAGATAAGCAATAGAGAGATAAGCAATGGAGAGATAAGCAATGGAGAGATAAGCAATGGCATGTAACAGCTGAATTTAGCACTAGAAATTGACAATGTGATAATATAATCTTGCATGCTATTTTACATCGCCCCCCAAAACACACATTCAAACTTTCTCAAAGACATTCCGGTCAATATCTAATAGAGAAACATTTCAAAATTCTGTAAGTACCAAGTTCTTTGTGACACAGTCAGTTGGAAAGATATAATGCTTCCTTTACTCATAATCCTCTAAATGTCATAGATATAATAATCCCTCATCAGACAAATATATATTGTTTTTTGGCCATTATAGGAATAATGTGGTCATGAGTATAAACCATATATAACACTTATACCTTCTTTAAATGTTTCCTGAATGTGACTTAGACTGGAGATAGAACACCTAGCGATCTACATTCCCGTCTTGATTTGGTCGTCTTCGTCTACTAACTGTTGAAGTCTCTGTTTCCATCTGCGTCTCCTCTCTCCTGGTTCCTTCTGTTGTCCGTGTCCTTCCCCCTCCTCCTCCTCCTCCTCCTCCTCCTCCTAGGTATGAAGCTCCACTTTCCTTCTTACTATCCCCTCCATCTGCTGATCCTCCACCTCGGTTATCATCCATCCCATCATCGTTATCATCATCCCCGCCTCCTTCTCCTCCTCCACTTCTTCTTCTGTCGCTCCTCTCCTCCGAGTGGATGTAGAAGTCGACATCGTCCCAGGAGTCGAAGTCCTTGCCGATGTAATCTGCATTTTGCCCCTCTAGGAAACTGAAAAAGAAGCCTTTGGCATCCAGGCCGTACCCCTCCTCGATCTCCAGCCTTTTGAAGTCGATGGCCAGGCCTAGTTTGTTCTGGCAAGGCTGTCCATCTTTCTGACCAGTGCACTTTAGGACACCTAGAAAGATAAGTTTTAAAATGTGATCATTTTGCAACCCAGCACAGTCGATGACTTCTGGTAGGTTAATGACAAGGGCCTTACTTGTTCTGGTAAGGTTGCCCATCCTGGGTGGGTACATGTCAAACAGGGTAAGATTTCAATCAATTATTGAATTTACCAGAATGTCTTGTAATACTGAAAATGGATTGAATATTTGTAAACGCAAATAACAACAACAAAAAACACATAACATTTACAAAAAGATGGGGAACACATTTCAGCGTTCTAAGACCACCCAGCTTTTGTTTATCCCACAAATATCATAAGCAACACCAATGTATTTGGAAAGTTCAACCTGTCGATGGCAATGAAAAGGTAAAACAGACCTAACTCCAACCCAAAACCCATTCTAGAACCCAACTGCAACCCTAACCCTATATTTTTGACGAAAAAAAGACCGGAGAAAATGTCAGAGGAGTAAATGTTGGATCACCATAAACATACCAGTGGTATCGTCCTCACTGCCTCTGAGGGGCGCGGTCAGACTGGCGACGCTGAAGCGTTCCTTGATGGACGAATCCTGGCAGGATATGTGGGTGCCACGCTTCATCAGGAAGTGGGCGTTGCAGATGAACTTACGACAGTTTCGGCACAGGAGGGTGTACTCTGCCGCTCGTCGACAGAAGCGTTGGAAGTTCACCATGAAGTCACGATGGGCGTTGTTCCTAAGGCATGCAAGCTGGACAAAAAAAATATTGAATAGAGGTTTAAAAAAAAAAAAATCCATTTTCAAAAAAATGAGAAAGCGTGACGGACGGACAACCTTAAAAACATAATGGCCCGAATTCACAAAGGTTTAAACCATGGGTAAGGTTCAAACCTCTGTAAGCGTACTAAAATAAACGTAAATAAGTGCACATTGCCCATGAAAATATATGATTGGATCGGATTCCGTACACACGTATGCTTAAACAAACCTCCTGTGTGACTTCGGGCCAATGCCTTAGCCACCACCTTCGGTGCACGGAGTCATAAAAATAACGGTACTAATATCCTTGATATTGTTGTTGTTATTGTATATCTACTTAACACAAAGATTATGTACATCAATTTCTTCATGAAAGCCCATGACTTTATTGCGATTTGTAGATAGTTCATATTTTCAGTTTTGGAAGATACATAAGAATTCGACAAAATTCCTGTTCATCTTCATATTATGAATGAAATAGTATAATTAACCCCTCTGAAAGCAGCAGGGTCTACTAAATTGGCTTCTTGTTGGATACTGGGTAAGGCTTATTGTATAGCATAGCTTCCAGAGTGAGCCATTGATGGCGTCATTTCTCCGCCTCACCTGTTTGATCTCGACGATGTCGTACCAGTTCTTTGGATCCATTTCATTGAGTACCTTGAGATATTTCTCAAGTTCCTTCAACGCTTCTCTCTTCGTCTCTTCCTGTCTAAATATCATTGTTCCACTGGTGGAATAGGAAAAGATAAAATTGCATTAAAGCTCATTTACAGTATTGGTAGCAAAAAGGAAATTGGAGAGAAACATGTTAAATATAGTCTCATGTTGTTCTCCTTGTATCAAAAGATGTCTGTAAGAGATCATTTGGTATTCCATCTATGATTTCTGGTGAATTTCAGTGCAAATATCTAAGGAATGCTTGATCACTGCCATTATGCTAGGACCCTTCCATCCCCGACGGCTCCCCGCAAAGGAATCTTGGGGCTTCGCACAGAGACAGCATGTGTATCACTGTGTGTAGCTACTCATTGGTTTTACACGTGTGTGTAGAGTGTATAGCACATGCTGCCTTTGTTGGGATTTTATGTGCCTGTCCCAGCACATAAATGAGTTTTTGCCTCTTATATGTTTAATATTAAACTTTAGGAGGCGAAATCTTCACATTGTCTTAGTTTTGCTAGTATCTTGCTATTTATCAACAAACATTGAAGAAATCTGACAAACAGCTTTTGAGGGCTTACCAAAACTAAACATGACCTTTAACCCATAGCAGATGGTCAAAATTAATTAGTTTTCCCTCCTCAAATTGGCATCAATTATTCTTATTTTCCACTCCTACTTAGTTTGAAAAAAAAAATTTTAAATGTCTGTTAAATGAACCGATGTGAATGAACATTGCTACATTTAAAGGGAAGCTTGAGTTCTGGGAAAAGTAAAAAATAATTTGGAAGCATTCTCACTCTCTTTATGTTAGTTTGGAAGATTATCATATAAGATATGTCATTTGAAAAGGATTGCTCTTCAAATGCTCTCACAATTGAAATATGATTCCA
This sequence comes from Heliocidaris tuberculata, assembly GCA_025618425.1. Lineage (NCBI taxonomy): Eukaryota > Metazoa > Echinodermata > Echinoidea > Camarodonta > Echinometridae > Heliocidaris > Heliocidaris tuberculata. The sequence continues at coordinate 26,819,489 of CM046849.1, forward strand.
AAACCTTTAGCATACACCAATTCTTATGTGTTATGTAATCAACTTTTCCCAACTGCTTTGAGACAGTTTCCTTCACGATTCAATATCATGACCAGAACTCAACTTTATCTTTAACAGAAAATTTGCAAATTTGTACATGAAAATAGTGATTATACAGTTTACATCACGTTGCCAATTTAAAAGACTTTAACGATTAGTTACAATTAAATCGCTCTTATTCATGAATGGCAAAGCGTACGGCATGGGAAATACACTAAAAATAAATTGTGATTTTGCTCTTTCTGCTCATAATGTGTAATACCTAGTATTCTGGATCAAAATATAATGCAAAAACGTCACTAAAAAAAGACACTGTACTGCTATGGGTTAAAGAATCAGTGCCACTGCATAACGTCTGGGCCCTCTTGCATAAAAAATTTGTGCTTAAAGCTCATGTGCAGTTTTGGTAGCATAGAGGAAACTGGCAAGAAAAGTGTTAATATAGTCTCATGTTGTTCTCCTCGTATCAGAAGATGTTTATACGAGATCATTTGGTATTCCATCAATAACTTCCGGTGAATTTTACTGTAAATATAATGTAAGGAACGCTAGATCACAGCAATAGACTGCCCTACGCTAGGACTTTTCTACCGTGACGGCTCCCCGCACAACAGTCTTGGGGCTTCGAACGGATATACCATGTGTATCACTGTGTGTGGGTTTTGAACGCATGTATGGTGTATAGTGCATGCTGCCATTGCTGGGAGTTTACATCCCTGACAGGGCATCTTTTTTTGCCTCTTATTTGTTTAATCTTGACACATAAATCCAAAAAATCTGAGGAAAAGTTTTTGCAGGCTTTAAATAATGCCAAAACTACATATTACCTTTAAACGTAACTTTAAAAATTAACCGCAAGTCCCAAATATGCAATCATGATTGGTTGAAAATCAAGTTGGGATTTTTTGAGTTGCGTTTGAATTTTAAAACCAAATACTTTATGCAAGAGGACCTGGACTGTTAGAAATTAAAATCAAAAGAAGAATAAATAAGAAATATTATTTACTGCATATCAGAATTCAAGGTCTCTGAATGGTCAAAACTGTGGGAAATACTGGCATTAGATCACAATCACAGGTACTGCTCAGTAGAGAAATATATTGTCTAGTCAATAGCTCTTTTTGCACATACAACACAAGGACTAATAAAAGTGCATAAAATCAACCCTCCACATGCACAAGAAGGCATACACATTATGCAAAACCTTGGACTTGTTCAAATTTCTACAAATAAATAATTTTTGACAAGAAAATGCTACAGCTCAAAATAATGCTACATCTCCTAACATTACAAATACTGCTGCTACTACTACCACTACTACCAACACTACTATTATTACTGCATTTTCTTTACTAAATCTCTAATCAAAATTTACTTTTCTGTGATGAGGAAGCAGAGATCTTTCTTGGCCTTCTTCCTGCCCGACCAGTGGATCGTGCCAACCTCGTCACACACCACGTTATATCGGATCACAAAGTGGCAGTCGGGTAGCTCCAGATCCACCTGCTCAAAGTCAGTGCTGACCACCAAATTGACCCTCCCTGAAACGAGAATGGAATGAACGATAATAGAATGACAGTTAGGTAACAATTAACTCTGATCCTACATGTAGTTACCTTAATATCAGGTATTGTATACGCCATATCTTTCGCGATCGGATCGATCAGATGCAGCACCAGTACTGGCAGTACAGCTGGCCAGCTGTGTATGGATGCCCAGGCCAAACGCACATCTACTGTGTATGAATTTTGGCAATATTTTAGCGTGTTGTTAAATTTGTGACCCACTCGTAACCCGCGAAATTCGCAAAAATAAATCCCCCGTGAAATATATGGCATATACAGTAACTGTTGCCAGATACGATATCAACTTCTTATAGATGTCTGCTGGAACCTCTTGAATGGGTTGAAAAAACTTTGTCCACTGATTTATTACGAATACATTAAAAGCAATTATTACTGATGAATTGAACTATTCTTATTGTTTGACTTGATACTTGATAAAGGGTGGTCCACAACCAAAAATTCAAACATGTAAAATTGGAACTTGGAAAAAGTATAAACTGATGTTTGTGAAGCACGAGGTCCCTTACGGCAGTGGTCCAGAGCCCTTCAGTGGGACCTGGAAGCTCTAGGGTTCTCAGATGCTCTCTGGTGCAATCTGGGCCATATGCGGAATCATTTTCAAACAGATTTTATGGCTAATATTTCATAGATAATTTTGCCTGAGAATGATTATTCACAAAAGTGGGAAATCTTTTAACCTGTCGCTGTTACATGTTAAAAACCTTACCACCCTGCCAGATTCACATCTCACAGATAACAGTGAGCCCTGTCTTATTATTATAATTGTGATTGCTCTGAATGAAACCTACTCCCTAAGCTACTGCAAGACAATGCACAATCCAATGATTGGAAGATTTGTGATTGATTCAAACAAATTCAGAGGTGGGAGTGTCACGGTATAGTGGTTCATTCACTTGACTTTCAATCGAGAGGATGCGGGTCCCAATCCCAACCCAGCGTTAAAGTGATTGATTAACTTTGTGAAAAATTGTAAAATCAGCACAAATGCCAGTGAATTGTGTGCAGTCCTCTAACTACATATATAATTAAGGATATGTGAAAGTATGAGAGAAAATGGAACCCGTTTACTATCCTAAAAAAGAGAAAATCGCGATCAATCGCTAGCGCAAGTCGCTCGGCTTCTTTGCTGCGCTGCAGTCACAAAAACCAAGCACCAGCGCTTGGCGATTTCAGAGCGGGTTTTCAGCCCGTACGGTATTCTGTGATAGAGCGAGGTATGCCAACCGTAAGAGTTCTTTAGGGTTCGGTGGTACTCTATCCCGACATCAATGTTCAATCGTAAATATCTTGATATATAAACGGCCGATCAGCTTATAAAACTCAGGCGATTCCTGTCTGAGCTAAAGGTTTGCAATTATGATTACAGCATTAGCTGGAACAGTGATTTTTTTTTTTTTCAATCCTGGACAAAGTTAATCAATGCCTTTAATGTCCTCTGGAAAGACATTTATCCACATCTGCTACTCTCTACCCAGGTGTAGTAAATGGGCACGTGGCAGGAATAAATTCTGTCGAAGCTGAAGAGACATGATAACAGCCATGCTAAAGCCAGGTCATTATACTGGAGTGCAAGAAGTGTTAAGTGTGACAGACATGGACATGCGCACTACATATACATGTATACAGGAACCTACTACATGTATGTCAATGTGACTGTTTTTTGCTGTTGGGAATTGATTTTTTTGGTAGGCAATTATTTAGAGACCAGGTGAATTTCAAAGCACGGAAGCTGTGTCTGAATTAAGGTTGTCTCTGACTTTTACACATTTAGTTAGTCACTCGGTGTAATGTAGAGAATCCCATGTCTTTGGCGGCTTGCCAGATACATTACGTAATGATAGGAAAGTGAGCATTGCGTTGGTGTAAAGTTATGCTTATCACCTGTGAGTGTTGCTCTACTAATGGGTTTAAACACTCTTTTCTTTTTATTTTCATAGTGAGTTTTGGTATGGATGATATGTTAGGATTGGGGTCAAATAACGTTTGGGTAGAACACGATGTTCCTACGATTTAAAAAGTAGTTCTATTCTTTAGTGGAGACATGAAATGTAACACCTGTTTTAGGCATTTATTTGATCTCGGAAGAAATTTAATACTTTCTATAAATTGCTTATGCGATGCGGAGTAATCGTACTCATTTTGGATTTTGGGTGTAGTTGGGTTGACGCGATGTACTGTACGTGTATGAGAATGTTTCATTGAGGGAGAATTTTTCACTTGTCATCCCGTCTACACTCCGAACCTCTGCTCTAACTCTGTGTGCTGCGACTCCATGCTTCGCAACTTGTAATGCTGCTCTTAGCTATTTTGAGTTGGGGGATTTGTCAGCAGAAAACTTTAGGTATGTGTCTAGTTTCTTTTTTTGTGATATAGAATTTTGTCATGTAATTTGGAACTTGGAAGCACTTTGCTATTTTCGGCTTGTACACAAATGTATGTTCAAAATTAATGCACTCCGAATTCAGTGTCTTACCGAGCAGGAAGTCTTTTACAATTTGACAATTTGCATGTTGCATAAGTATATTTTGCTCAGTGTGCCATTAAGACAAACTTTTAGGTGCAGAATGTAAAGTAATGTTTGAATTAAATCAAAGAAGTTCTAAAACATAATTTTAGGCTTGCATGTTTTGGGTGTTAATTTAGGTACATGTGTGTAGTCGTTCCAAGATGGCGGCGCCCATGTACGTGCATGGTGATACGTTGAATTTTAAGGTTATGAGAATTTCATTAGGATTACATGTTACATGAAATTTTTGTATGAATATTAGTAGCATGAGTTTTAATTACAGTTTAAACTGGATTTAAATCAGAGCCTTCACAAATTATGCAATGTGAATACTATTACTATATACATTTGAGATAGGAATGCTATGTAGCAGCATGTATCCTAATGGAGTGACTTTTGGGGGATTATAGACCAATTATAGGTTGACTAACTTAATTTTGTTGATATAATGATGACAATATCAGGGTTACAAAGTTAGTATATGTAATTGGTTATTTGATTCTTTTAGATTGAGAATTTCCGATGTCCTGGCGGTGTCTTTCCAGTAATCAGTGATTCTGGTGCCCCTTCCTTTTTGTTGATCTTGGGTAAGCGTCCTGTAGTAGACCTACATATTTTTTGTATGATGTATACCCTTTTGTAGTACATATTTTCAAAGGTAAACATTGCAAGGAAAGTTATGCTAAATGGTTATACAAAATTGTTAATGTGTAAATTGGAATTATTAGATTCATGTTTAGGTTAGAGAGAAAAGCTAACTGAGCTTCTTTTTGATTTATGCACGAAAATTATTGGTATTAATACAAATTCAAGAATTTTAATCCTATCAGTGGAACATGATTATAGGGCTTATAGTATGATATATCTAGTCTTTGTTTTAGTTGATTGCAGAGAAATTCATTGAAAAGGGAATTAGTGAGTTTCACTTTCATAGGTGAATAGATTTTAAGGAGGAAGATAAATTGGACATTCAATTCCTCCTCATGATATATTAATAATTAAAGTCTATAATTAAATCATGAACAAGTACTTAATAAGTAACATAATGAATCGTTTCATGCATGACTGCATATTTGATTGTATAGATTTATTTCAGATTGGAATGTTGGTAATACTTGATTTAATTTGTGATTCATTTAACTCATTCAATTTATTTAAATTTATTAGGCTTTAGTTATTTTTATCACATTCAAACCATGTAATGAATATGATTGATGAGGCTATGATGTTATGATGATTAATGATTAGAATGAGAAAGCAAAATTGAAGTGTTTGCTGTCGCTAGGAGTTAGTGATGTTGTTCTCACGAGCTTGATATCTATTTCATTATAATCTGTAGGATGGAGGAACAGATTTTTGATGTTAAATGAATATGATGTCAATGATTCTAATTGAGGTTTTGAACGATGCCATACGATGATTCGATAGAGGAAGACATATCTTTCGATTTTCAGTGGGATACTTTGTGGAATTTAATTGAAATCTTTTCATGATTTTATGATTCTTTGATGTTAATTGATTTCTGCATTTCTACTTTTGCAGGGCTTAACTTTGTTCATCTTTGCTCAAATAATGATGAATAAAAGAACAAACTATACATCAGGCTGAATGGTGTTTTTCTTGGAGTGCTAACCCCTCTCTATCCAACCTACGACATTGCCATTGCCCTATATGAATGCATGTGAATGGTGCAATATGGTAGGAATGCTCCTTAAGGAGTGGAGATGGTGTACACTTGCGTACAGGCTTGAAATCCAGTGACCAGAGGAAATAATAAATAACGTTGTAAAGCGCACTGAAGTATTCAGGTAATGCGTGATATAAATGTAACATATTACATGTATCATCATTATTAAAGGGGAAGTTCACCCTGAAGATTACTTGAGTTTAAAAAATGCAGAAAAAATAAAGAAAAATATTGGCGAAGGTTTGATGAAAATCAGTCAAATAATAAAAGAGTTATGAGTATTTAAAGTTTTGGATTCGTGACGTCACATGCGAGCAGCTGCCCATTGGTCATGTAATAAATATTCCATATATTCGCATTTTTTTTTACGTCCCACGATAAATTAATATTGTTTCTTTTCAGAATCTAGTATTGAATAACATTTCTGACAATATATCAAATGCACAGACGAAAATATTCTAAATTTTCTGAGAAAACTGTATTTTATGGAATATTTATCACATTACATAATGGAGGAGCTGCTCGCATGTGACGTCACAAAATCAAAACTTCAAAAGTCCATTACTCCGTCATTCTTTAACGGATTTTGTCCAAACTTTCGCCAATATTTTTCTTTATTTTTTCTGCATTTTTTAAACTCAAGTAATCTTCGGGGTGAACTTTCCCTTTAATATTATTGTCAAATTACAGCTCTGTTTAACCCTTTCGAGACAATAGACCACATTTTGTGGTTTGGATCAATAACTTTTGATTCAGAGCTCTAAAAAAATATACCAGATGCATGAGTAGAAAGAGCAAAATTTCTACACTCACTATGTCCATTTTTGTTGCATGACCATATTACATTTGATGCCAGGAATTTTAAAAACAAGAATAAGCTTAAAAAATACTTAAATTGGCAACACATTGAGAGGTTAAAAATCATTGTTTTTTATGAAAATTGGCAATTTTTTCAACTTTTCGACAAAATAGGATGTTCAGTAGTGAACACCATATCTACGAAGTAGCCATACTTACCTATACCCTAATTGCTATTCGATTGCCCTGCTCGAATACACCGGCAAAAAACCTTCTCTAAGAGAGAAGGGTCTGCAAAAGCAGACTACCGCCCCGCGCGATACAGCGGGCAACCCCGCTGCCCACTATAAAACCCCTCTTTGCGCGGGCTACTTCCTCTTTCTGACGGCGAGCAAGCCCGGATTAAGGGGAGGCGGGAGGGTCGTATAGGTAAGTATGGCTACTTCGTAGATATGGTGTTCACTACTGAACATCCTAATCTACGTCAGATACGCCATACTTACCTATACCCTAATTGCTAGATTACCACGGACAAAAGAGCATAGGGAGGCGGGTAACATAAAAAGAGATCAAACCACACCTAATGTATACAACCTCCCTCAGGGAATACCTGAGCTCCCGAAAATGAAATTGTCAAGCGAACAATTTTAAACATGCACCAAGTTGTTGTGATCCACTCAGTGCCTACCTGGTCTTAGTGCTGCGAACAGGATAAGGTTGCCCTCGCAAAACTAGTGTCTTGTCCAAGAACATCGGAAAGGTAACATGATATAAATGTGTTAGAATTGGACCAGTAAGCTGCTTTTAGGATATCTTCTATTGGTACCCCCCTAAAAAGGGCCCAAGAAGCTGCTACGCCTCTTGTGTCATGGGCTCTGACCCCTTGTTGTAAGATCGCAGAATTACCAGCAGATTGAATTGCCTGAACGATCCAACGAGATATTGAGTCAGGAGAGACAGCCTTGTGAGGAGGATTGAAACTGACAAAGAGCTGTTCTGAAGAGCGAATTCCCTTAGTTCTATCGAGGTACCATTTTAAAGCCCTCACAGGACACCAGAGTTTATCTTCCCTTATGATTGACAATGAACTTATGGATGGAAGAACAATCTCCATGGGTTGAGAGGATTCTCTTTGGTTCTTAGCTAAGAATCTACCATGAGGGATTAGCCTAACTCTGTTTTTCTCCCAACGAATATGCCCCGGGGCTGTGGTCAGTGCATGAACAGAACTACGCCTCTGACCTGAGGCTGCAGAGAGAAGAAAGACAGTTTTTATGGTAAGATCTCTCAGTGACGATTTGTGCATTGGCTCAAAAGGAGCAGTACTTAGAGCTTGAAGGACCTGGGGAAGACTCCAGGCTGGGGAAAGAAGTCTCCTACTCGGCCTATTGAGGAAAAAGGACTTCATTAGTCTTGAAAGAAAAACAGAAGAGGAAACAGATTCGCCGTTGTCAAACCCTTCATGTAAAACTGAAATGGCGGACCTGTAACCCCGAATTGTATTAATTGCTAGATTCTTGTCATATAAGGAGATAAGGAAATCAGCAATCTCACCTATAGAGGCCTTGTATGGATCAGTCTCAGCCTCCCCGCACCATCTAACGTAGTGAGCGAGTCTTGAGTTATAGGTGGATCGTGTCGTGAGATTGGCAGCCCTTTCAGAAAGTCCTGCCTTAATTGCGGCTGCCCTGTAACTGGCCATAGTGTAATCCTCAGCTTGTGAGGGTTGGGGTAGTAATGTTTGGTTCCAGGTTGACTTAGAATGTCCTGCCTGTCTGGCAGAGTCACAGGATTGTCCCAGAGAAGGCTTACAAGAGTGGGAAACCAAGGACGACGAGGCCACCATGGTGCAATCAGGAGTATGGTCGCCCCCTCTCTTTCGACCTTTTGAAGTACTCTGGGGATAATGGAGAACGGAGGGAAGGCATACCCGAGCACATTCCTCCATGGAATTGAGAAGGCATCCGTTGCTATTGCCAGTGGATCCCTGTGTTTGGTGCAGTATGTTTGAATTTGCTTGTTGAGCGTTGATGCAAATAGGTCTATCTGGGGTTGACCGAATTGATTGAATATTTGCCTGGCTACGTTTGGGTGGAGCATCCATTCTGATGGGAGATATTGTCCCCTGGATAGAAAGTCCGCTATGTGGTTCTCCTTTCCCGGAATGTAAGACGCTATGACGTGAATGTTGCGGCTGTGACACCAGGTTAGAATGTCTAACGTCAATCTGCAAAGGGCTCTTGAGTGTGTCCCCCCTTCTCTGTTCAGATAGGTCACCACCGTTTTGTTGTCTGACTTCAACAAGACACATTTCCCCACAATATGAGCTCGAAAATGTCGTAGAGCAAATTGCACTGCCAGCATCTCCAGTTTGTTGATGTGATATTTCCTCTCCTGTGCATTCCAGGTCCCCCTGATGTGGCTGGAATGCAAGACTGCACCCCAGCCTTGCTTGGATGCATCTGTCAGAATTACTACAGATGGCTGAGGGTTCTGGGATGGTTTCCCCGATTGCAGAACGGAGGGGAGAAGCCACCACTGAATTGCTTCCCCAGCTTCTGGTGTCAGTGGGATATGTATCTTCTTCGCCTTCATGGGGTAGCGGTAGAATCTGAGCAGGTGTAACTGAAGTACCCTCATCCTCAGCCTGCAGTGAGGGACTGTGTCCACTAGGCTTGCAAGGAGGCCCAGGAAGATCTGCCAAGCTTTTGCTGTTGAATATTGGTTGGTTAGGAGCTGTTCTGCCACTTCCCGTGTCCTGTGGATACGATGGGGAAGTGGGGCTGCCACCTGACGTGTAATGTCTATAGATGCCCCAAGGAAATCCGGAGTCTGAGTGGGGGTCAACTTTGACTTTTCCCAGTTGATGAGAAAGCCTACGCTTGTTACAAGGGAGATTGTGATAGCCAGGTGTCTGCGGAGAGTCTCCCGTGAGGGGGCGAGGATCAGCCAGTCGTCCAGGTAACAGAAAACTTTTACGCCCCTTCTTCTCAGCTCTGCTGCGACTACCCTTATCAACCTTGTAAAGATACGTGGGGCAGTGCGGAGTCCAAAAGGGAGAGCTTGATACTGATAAGTCCTTGCCCCCACGGCAAAGCCAAGAAGATGCCGGGTTGACCTTGCTATGGGGACGTGAAGATATGCATCTGTTAAGTCTATGGAGGCTGCCCATTCGTTGGGCCGAATTAGAGGTAGGATTCTGGAAAGACATTCCATCTTGAAGGGTTTGTTTTCGATAAAGTTGTTTAGTTTCTTTAGGTTTAAGATCATTCTGAATTTCCCAGACCGCTTTAAAGTAAGGAAGATATGTGAAAGGACGAGATTCCGATTGGCATGTACCTGGCGAATTGCTTGTTTTAGTTCCAGTTCTTTGATTTCTCTGAACACGGCTTTCCTTTTTTCTAATGACAGAGGGGGAATTGTGATGCTTCTCAGTTGATTGTACGAGGTGCGATAGTTTGGGTCGATCTCGATATGGTATCCCCGGCGAACTATTTTTAGAACGAACTGGTCTGTTGTTATGGCTTCCCAATTGTTTGCGAAGAATTGAAGTCTTCCTCCTACTGGGATATTTGGTGAAAGCGGTCTGGTCAAGGAGTCAAAATTGCTGTCGATTTGGGGAGGAGCGGTGCTCTGACTTGGAGAAGAGCTTATTTTGACCACGACAAAACCTCTGGCCGCCCTGTTTCCTTTGTGGTTTCTTTTCCCCGTCTCTCTGGAACTGGGGGGAACGACGTCGTGTTTCCTGAGGGGGGGCTTGCTGGCGTGAACAGGAGCATGACTGATGAGGGGAGGTGTGTGAAGACAGTTTGAATACCGTCTTGTCTGCGGTGGACGAGGCAGAGATAGAAGACTCTAATACCTCCTGAAGGCGGCCATCGAAGAGGTCCTCCCCGCAGGCCAGCAATTTTTCAAGCATTCGTGTGGCCTCCCGTTCAATATGAAGCTGCTCAAGCAAGTAAGAACGTCTAGCCCTTGTGCATATTATCGCTGTCCTAGTGGCCTGTTCAAATTGCAAGTCAGATATTTTCATAAGGCTGTCCCAGATATTCTTGCGATCCTCTGGAGATATGCCCAGTCGCTCGGCCTCACGAAAGGCAGTCAGGAGGTAGGATTGATAGGTGGCCAACCTCATAGATGCTCTGGCTGCCTGATCCACTGAGGCTAGGTTGCCATCCATTACCTTGAATTTGCGTGATCTTAGGGGATTCTGCCAGTAGGAGGATCGTTTGGCTTTAGAATCCCCCACCCGTCGGGCGGCCTCAGGGACTACAGGACTTTTGAAGTATTTCTTAAAATCCTTATCATCAAAGTGAAAGTTTCTACCCACCTCTTTACTCGTTCGCCTTATGTAGGTACCTTTGCCATTGAGATATTGTATGCAAGATGAGAAGGGCTTGTCCAACTTCACTGCACATGTTTTCTTGGGGGGTCTACCAAGTTCAGAGTCTATGCAGAAAATTGGCTTGGAGTCAAGATCAGTTTGATTACTATCGGCCTTAAGTTGAGGGCAGTATTTCGTAATTAGTTCGGCCGGTGGCATGGACAGTCTGGCTTTGTCACTTGTCTCCCTGTCTTGGAATCTGCCGCTGGATTCGGGGAGGGAAGAGAGGTCCACACTCCTTACACTACCCTCCCGTTCAGAATATCCGAGATCAACAGTCACTCTTTCAGAGTCTGAACTTGTAGATAACTTTGACAGCATCGAGTCTTTCCATTTCCTTTTCCTTGAGGCGATTGGACGATGATATCCATACTCAGAGTCGGATTCCTCTTGAACGAGGATGGAGGGCGCATCGTGACCCCCACGCGATCGCTGGGGGCTCGGGCTACGCCCCCGAGTGTGAATTACTGTTGGCTTCCGAGTCCTCGGCCGAGAGGGTCTGGCCGGTTCTTCCGGGCTCCCGAGCGGGTCGCCGACCGTCCGAACGCCGGGCTCGTCGGGCTGGGTAGAGGTATGTCCAGCTGGAGTCGGAGCAGCATAATTTCCAGCGGTAGGTTGGTTTAAGCATTTTTGCATTGTTTGTGCTGCCTGAAACATCTGAATAAACCATGACGCCGTAGATATGGGATCGTGACTTTGTAAATCCTGCGATGCAACCGCAATCGGGGGAGCACGCCCCGAAGACGAATCAGATTTAGCTGTCATTCTGTCATTCATGTTTAGGGTTGTGGAAAATTCCCGACTCTCGTAGTTAGCCTCGTTGCAAGGCGTTCGAGGTTTATTACCACTTTTAGTGTTAGCCGAGCAGTTTTTCTTTTTTCCCACTGTTTTTACCTTTTTAGGGGCTGGTGGAGGAGAAAGCAGAGCTTCTATCCCATCTACGGTACCGACTCTGGCTATGGGAGTTACCGTCGTACCGGCTGGGAGGGGGTGGAGGGGGCTATCGTGTCCCACATATTCCCTTTCTGACGGGACCTTCTCCCGAGGGTTCTTCGATTTATCCTTCACAGGGATTTTTATACCTCCGTGATTTTTGTCTTTATCATTTTTAGGGGTTTGGGGACCTCCCTGATTCCTTTCTTTGTCATGAACGGGGATTTTAAGACCTCCGTTTATATTTCTTTTTTTCTCGTGAATGGGGATTTTGAGACCTCCGTTAATTTTTTGTTTCTCAACGGGGATTTTATGACCTCCGTTTTTTCTTTCATCATCGACGGGGATTTTAAGACCTCTGTCATTTCTCTTGTGCTCAACGGGGATTTTGAGACCTCCGCTTTTACTGAGCTTGTGCTTGACGATGGGTTCATCAACTCCGTCCCTCGATTCGTCCTTTGATTTCCGTTTTCGTGATTCCTCATTCTGAGAACGCGGCATGATGACTTATTCCTGAACCATCCGCTGATCACAAAAATGTTAGAAATATATATAGTAAGTAGCAATCCGTCGTCGAAGGATTGGAAAATCATCGGTGTACACGTGTACAAAGTTAAGAGCAGAAGCGCCTTGAACCTTTACGGTTTGAGCGCCGGCAAAAGAAAGAGGAAGTAGCCCGCGCAAAGAGGGGTTTTATAGTGGGCAGCGGGGTTGCCCGCTGTATCGCGCAGGGCGGTAGTCTGCTTTTGCAGACCCTTCTCTCTTAGAGAAGGTTTTTTGCCGCTGTATTCGAGCAGGGCAATCGAATAGCAATTAGGGTATAGGTAAGTATGGCGTATCTGATGTAGATTTACCAACCATGTATACATGTGTATTGTTTTCAAAGACATTACACCTTATAAAAACCATGTAGCACTAAGAGAAAAATATTATTGTTGCCAATTTGAAGAATTAAATGTGATTAATTTAGCCTTAAAATAATTCCTGTCCTGAAAGGATTAACATGGGGGCCTGACGAGTTCTTCAAATTAAAAACCATGTGCCTTGAATTCTGATTTGACAGGATTAGACCAGAGGGTTGCCTACTAACCATTTCTCTCAAAGTCATCTATGATAGCCCTTTGCTGAGCAAGTTTGTCACTTTCCTCCCCGTCATCCTCACACTTTCCTATCTCCTCCAGGTGCTTTGGTAGGATGCCCTTAGACAAGGTAATGTTGCTCTCACTAATGATCTTGGTTAAGTACTTGGCAACGGCTGGGCATCGACAGACCACCAGGCCTAGATACAATCAGCAAAAACATAGAGAGTTGACAAAGGGAGAGAGAGAGAGAGGAAGGAAGGGAGGGAGAGAGAGAGAGGGGAGGAAGGGAGGGAGAGAGAGAGGGGGGAAGGAAGGGAGGGAGAGAGAGGGAGGAAGGGAGGGAGAGAGAGAGGGGGAGAAAGGGAGGGAGAGAGGGGGAGGAAGGGAGGGAGAGAGAGAGGGGGAGAAAGGGAGGGAGAGAGGGGGAGGAAGGGAGGGAGAGAAAGAGAGAGGGGGAGGAAGGGAGGGAGAGAGAGAGGGGGGAGGAAGGGAGGGAGAGAGGGGGAGGAAGGGAGGGAGAGAGAGAGAGAGAGGGGGAGGAAGGGAGGGAGGGAGAGAGAGAGGGGGGAGGAAGGGAGGGAGAGAGAGAGAGGCGGAGGAAGGGAGGGAGAGAGAGAGGGGGAGAAAGGGAGGGAGAGAGGGGGAGGAAGGGAGGGAGAGAAAGAGAGAGGGGGAGGAAGGGAGGGAGAGAGAGAGGGGGGGAGGAAGGGAGGGAGAGAGGGGGAGGAAGGGAGGGAGAGAGAGAGAGAGAGGGGGAGGAAGGGAGGGAGAGAGGGGGAGGAAGGGAGGGAGAGAGAGAGAGAGAGGGGGAGGAAGGGAGGGAGAGAGGGGGAGGAAGGGAGGGAGAGAGAGAGAGAGAGGGGGAGGAAGGGAGGGAGAGAGGGGGAGGGAGGGAGGGAGAGAGAGAGAGAGGAGAGATGGTGAGAAAGATGGTGACAAAAGTAATAAAGAGAAAGAAAAAATGAGGTAAAAGGGGATAAGAGAGAGAGAGAGAGAGAGAAAAGTGAAGCGACAGGGTGATAGAGAAAAAAAGAAAGATGAGGGAGAGAGATACAGAAAAGTGAGGGAAGAGAGAGAGAGAATTTATAATAAATCCCTAAAGAATGAATTCATCCACAACTTCAAAACGAAAGGTGCATTCCAGTTTACATTCTTGAGGTGGGATCCATTTTTACAAAATGGAATGAAACTCTGTCAATGTGATTAAATGATGGGCCATCCTGGTGAATATATATAGGAGGGAAGTTGGAATGACAAAGGGGTATTTTTTGCTTGATACATATCTTACCCAGGGCATTTGAGTCCTCCTCGTAAATCTGAGCTAACTTCTTGGCCAGACACGTGAGCTTGGGTGTAAGGCCTGCATGGTCTGTCAGTGACAATCTCTTCAGTTCAGGTACCTGCTCGTTGATCATCTTATGGCAAGTATTACCTGCATTACATGATCAATGTTTACATTTAAAGGAGAATGAAACCCTGCGAAAAAATAAATTTCAGTGAAAAGAGAGGATGGAGAGAAGAAATTTTAAAAAGTTCCATCAAAATCGGTTAAGAAATGAGAAAGTTACGAAAGTTTGAAAAGTCTCAATTTACTTTCTATGGCGATCCTCAAAATTGGCAATGTTGCTTCAAAGTGATGGGTTTAGTAGTACAACTCTCCATATGTTTTGTACACAAAATTTCATATTTTCCCCATTATCTCTCAAGGTGCAGCTGTCTCCTTAGCTCAAGATATATCATAGTAATATGTATTTGACACAACATATGTTGAGTTCACATAAAAGACAAGCAGCAACTTTAGAGACAACGGAGAAAATATGAAATTTTGTGAACAAAACATATGGAGAGTTGTACTACTAAACCCGTCACTTTGAAGCAACATTGCCAATTTGAGGATCGCCTTAGAAAGTAAATTGAGACTTTTCATACTTTCATAACTTCCTCATTTCTTAACCGATGTTGATGGAACTTTTTAAAAATTGCTTCTCTCTATCCTCTCTTTTCATTAAAAATGACTTTTCCTCAGGGTTTCATTTTCCTTTAAAAATACAGGTAACTCTGCCTAAGTCGAATCTCTTGGGACCACAGAAATCTGTTCGACTTAGAAGAGGTAAAAAACACATGTTTTGCTCATTCTGTTCTGAAAAATTGCTTTGACTAAGGCGATTATTCGACTTATGGAAGGTCGACTTATGCAGAGTTAACTGTATTTGGTTCAGATAGAGAAAAAGAAATTCATGTAGCTGCTCATTGCCTCATTCAACATTACAACAAGTGTGTTTCTGTATTACATGAATATTCATATATTAAAATTATTACAGATGATATGAGGTTATGGTAGTGAAAAAGAAATTCAGTTAGCTGATCGTTCACCTTCTGCCAGCGAGTATTACCTGCATCACATTGCAGGCCCATATGACCAATGGTTGTGAAAAATAAATTTCAATGAGACTTCTTGAATAAGGTAACATACTGTTCTACTTTTACCCAACTACTATAGTGATCTACTTGTACTTGATTTTATCTTGGAACTCCTATCAAAGGAACTAGGTACGTGCAATGGATATCTTATTACTCAAGGCCACTATATGGCATTAAACTTGAACTGGAGTCATCCCATTTACAAAGCATTGCTCTCTCTCTCTCTCTGCTGAGCCAAATTGCCCTCTGTCCAGAGCTGTCACTAGAGGGGGTGTGACACACTCCATTCAAAATTTTCTGTCAGCAATTTTGGGATTTTTAGAGCCATGTCAGCAAATCACAACTAGCACATCAATGATGTGGCGCTCATCCGGCATGCAGCAAAGAAATTGATGCAATTTGTACTTTGAACACAGTAGACATTGTAATGAATCGATGAAATGTACATGTATTGGTTACATGCATGTACAGATGATGAAGTGCCTATTGCAGATCTGGCTAAATGTGGTTTTGGAAGGAGACAGTGACTATTTTCTAGACAAAATTTTAAAATTCCAAGTAGAAGTTTAATAAACCTCATGAAAGTCTTTCAAATGGAACAAAAAAAAAGATCGAAATCGGTCAATAAATGAGGAAGAAGAAGCCATTTTTGTGATCTTTTTAATAAATTTCGCATAAATTAGCATAAATAATTTTCTAGACAAAATTTCAAATTTCCGAGTAGAAGTTCAATGAACCTCATGAAAGTCTTTCAGATGGAAAAAAAAAATCGAAATCGGTCAATAAATGAGGAAGAAGAAGCAATTTTTGTGATTTTTGAATAAATATCGCATAAATTAGCATAATTAATTTTGTAGACAAAATTTCAAAATTCTGTGTAGAAGTTCAATGAACCTCATGAAAGTCTTTCAGATGGAACAAAAAAAATCGAAATCGGTCAATAAATGAGGAAGGAGAAGCAATTTTTGTGATTTTTGAGAAATGCGCATAAATTAGCATATTTAATGAGTTTCAAAATTCTGTGTAGAAGTTTCGAATCCCCCACCTAGTGCTATCATATAGAGCAAACGGAATTAAAATCGGGTAAGAAATGGCGAAGAAGAAGCATTTTGAAATTGTGGACGGACGACAGATGAAGGACGGACGGACGGACGGACGGACGGACGACGGACGACGGACGCCTCGCCACGGCATAAGCTCATCTGGCCCATTCGGGCCGGATGAGCTAAAAATGACCTTTTGAAACTCTGTGGGTAAATTTGAATATTTGACAATTAGCTTTTTAAAAAATCCTCAGTAGTAAATTTCAAATTATAAGGACCATTTCTTAGGGAAGTCCGACATCCATCCCCCATTCGAAATGGTATAGTGATGCCTTACCTGATGGTACATTGAAATCTTGGTCTGTCTTCAGCTTCTGGACTTCTGTCAGGTGTGCCATGGCCTCCTTGGGGCGCACGTCCTCGTTCACCATTAGGACCTCGTTCAGCTTAGCCAGATACATCGCTGGGGCATACTTCTCCTCGTCTCTGCATAGCTTTGCCTCGTTGTACAATGGCATGATCCACTCGGTGTACATCTCGGTGCCGTACTGAGGGTGCATTCGCTTCTTTTCTTCGCCTTCTTCTCCCGTCTCAGGCAAAATGGAGAACTTCTCCTCGATGGCACACATGATCTTCTCCACCACAGATCTGTAGTCATGTGGATAGAGGATATAGCGCCAAACACTTTGGAATTAGAACTTTAAACATGCAATTCACAAACTGAATTTCAATGTATTCCAATTATATTTGCAGCAGTAATGATTGGAAATCATTTCAGACGACGATAGGTCTATTCATGACTCTAAAAAAATAAGAGCTGCGAGGAAGATTCAAGCCAGGCGGTACCGTGCGCGTTCAGAAATGAAGTCAGAATGGGAGTCACCGGTGCTCAGTGTGCTCGAGTACAGCCTTATACCGTAATACACACAGACGAGGGTCAAATATAACTGACATGATCGTGCCAAAGTAAGCTTGAAAACAACTAAAATACCACGTAAGCAACAACAAAAATACAAAATTACCGTTAAACAAATCTTTTCTTTGGCAAAAAATAGTATGGGTATCCATAATATCTCAAAGAAAAAAAGATGTTGGAGGATTGCGAGTACACAAGTTCATATCGAGATTAGGCAGCCATATTTGACATTGTTTTGCGTAGCAAGACCGTAGATGGCAGTAGAGGGGAAAATAAATGTGGGCACTAGATCAGGTGATCAGCCAGCCATCGAGTGATGTACTCATAGGATGTACTGTAAGGCCCACAATTTCTTCCTCTCTGCCGCCATCTGCGGTCATGCTACGCAGAACAATGTCAAATATGGCTGCCTAATCTCGATATGAAGTGCACTCGTAATCCTCCAACATCTTTTTTTCTTTGAAATATTATGGATACTCATGCTCTTTTTTGCCAAAGAAAAGAATTGTTTTACGGTAATTTTGTATTTTTGTTGTCGCTTACGTGGTATTTTAAGTTGTTTTAAAGCTTACTTTGATCCGATCACTTCAGTTATATTTGACCCTCGTCTGTGTGTATTACGGTATAGGGCTGTATTCGTGCGCACTGGGCATAGGCGACTCACATTTTGACTTCATTTCTGAACGCGCACGGTACCACGAAGCTTGATTTCCTCTCCCAGTCCTCAATTTTAGGTCACGAAGAGACCTTTGGCCGTACTTCTTAATGTTACATGTATATTTTTATTCCGAAATGTTATTTATCTCGGGAAGAGCATTGTTTTATCGATTTTGATTCAGTAACTGTCCTCTATGCTGCATTTTAGTTTAGCAATTTTACCTTGACTCCCATCACTACATACACTCAAATGTTATGTTGTGGGGAATTCCCGTTCGGGTACCCGGTCCCCGCCCGAAATTTTCGAGTCAAACCCGGGTTTTGAAAAACCCGTGATGACTCAGCCCTAAGTGACACATAGGCCCAAATTCATGGAGGAGGCTTAACTTAACCCATGTTCGAAACCATCTTTTAAACCTCCACCGTGGAAGCGCAAATAAGCGTACATGTAAGCATATTATTGCTTGCCTGTTGGGCATAAGGACATGCGCGTAATACGCTTATGGAGGTATAAACCATGGGTTAAAATTTAACCTCTGTTATGAATTCGGGCCATAGCGTACAAGAATTCCCCATTGAGCAATTTCTAAATGCAAACGAAACAAATAAATTGCAGGACTGTTCATCTACCTGAAGGTGCCTTTGACAGAGGAACTCGAAGGTGCTGTAAGGAGAATAGTGTCCATCTGCGGTGGTCTGTTGGTGTCTAAAAGATCCTTTAGATTCTTGACCGTCTCGACCCGACGGATGCCCTTGCTGTCCAGGAGGCCACACTGCTGGACGATGTTATCCTTGGAGAACTGCCTTGTCCCTGCCCCAAGATGAGGGGTCAAACCTGTTTAATACAGACATGATAGAAATGACAAGGGAGCAATTCTTCAGAGGGGACACTCTGCTGAGAGCAACAAGAATGTTGACTCATAGCCAATCAGATATAGTGAACACCCTTCTGGCTCTCAAGAGAGGGTACACAGATTCAATATCATTTGCTGAGAACTTGGCTGCAAACTCTATGTAACAGGAAATGGGTTGTATAATGATAGGCTGACATGCTTCTGGTGCACTTTTTCATGAAGTGTCAACTGGTCTGGAGTTGAAGAGTAAAAGGTTTAAATAGCTGAAGACATCTCTTTAATCAGAGTGTATTGAGACAAAAGTGCCACTCTTCATCAGGTTCAAGTCATTTCAGACATTCCTGTCACATGGATCTATGAGTCGGGAGATCAGTAAAAGCATGTACATGTAGATACTTCCCCTGAAAGGAAATACCATTTCTGTATGTCATAGTGTAGTTTATAATACTAATAAAAACTGCTTGAAATACCGGGGCAAACTTACCAATGACATAGGAGATTCCACCGTAAGGTTTCCCAAGGGTCCATGCACCCTTAGGTGCTTTCCTGGCTAGTATGAGCTTCTTCTCCAGCAAATAGTGCTTGATGACATCACCAAATCCTGGATGATCACTTGCAACTAGGTGGCAGTCATCGACGACCATCGTATGAACCTCAACAAATTTCAGATCTCCGCCGTTTAGGGCTACGCTCAGCCTAGCCCCTGTCAGCATCACAACATTGACGGAAGGTTGGTCAAAGACCTCACGGAACTTGGAGGTGCTGTGCAGGGCTACAACGGAGCCTTGAGGGAAGACTTC
Source organism: Heliocidaris tuberculata (assembly GCA_025618425.1). Lineage (NCBI taxonomy): Eukaryota > Metazoa > Echinodermata > Echinoidea > Camarodonta > Echinometridae > Heliocidaris > Heliocidaris tuberculata. Next base: position 26,839,195 of record CM046849.1, read on the forward strand.
TTCAAAGGCTCTGCGGTGACGTTCCTTGATGCAATCCCCAGGGGTGACAAAGAGAACCTTGAAGGGTTTCTTGTTCTCCTTCATGATGAGGGCTTTTCTCTGATGATTACAGACAGCGGCAGCAGTCAAGACCTTCCCAGTCCTGCTGGGAGCGCATATGATGTAGTTGAAGCCCATGAGTCCAGGGACTCCCAGCTCTTTCTGATATTCAGATAGCCTGCCCTCCGGATCAAATGGTAACTCAGGCTCATTTTTCTTTGTTGGATTTGCTTTCTTTTGCAGATGTTGCATCATTTGCTTTTTTATTAGATCATGTTCTTCTGACGACAGACTTTCAGGACGTTCCTTCATCTTCTCGTACAATGTCTTCTCTATGCCTGTAGTTGGGTCATACTCGATTTTTGCCTCTTCCTCTTCCTTTTTGGCCTTCTCATCACTCAACTGTTGTGCAACAGCAAGAGCTGGCCATGATCCTTCACTGGCTTCATATGTGCTCACATCAGAAACTGGCTCTTCCTCCTTTTTCTCTTCATGATAGACGTTTCCCTCATCCAGTACATTAGGCTTGATTTTGCTTCCACCAGGTTCCAGCAAGTTCTGAACTTCATCAATATCATCGTCGGATTCAAAATCCTTCTCACACTTTTCCTTCTCGTCTTCATCATCCTTTTCTTTCTCCTCTTCTCTTTTCTCTTTGTTGACTGGTGCAGGAGGTTCTTCTAATTGCATCTCAGAAAGATCTTCTGTGATATCTTCAAGATCATTTGACAAAGGTCTGTGCATTGTCCTGCCATCTTTCAGAGAATCTTTAGGTGAGAAAAGCTTCTCAATATCGTCAACAGACATGTGACCTGTTTCTTCACTTATCAGGGTTTCTGCTTGTAATTGATCTATGTATACATCCTCATTGGTAGATTTTGACTGGTAAGTGAAGATATTCTGAGTACTAGACAGTGAATGCATGCTTGCCCCAGATTCTGAGCTGAATTCCATGTCACCTTGGAAGGTCATAATAGATGATCCAGACCATGCTTTCTTTGGCTGATCAGGTGGACCTGATGACTGTGCAGACTCTTGCTGCACACTGAAGGACTGAGCCGATGACTTTGTAGACTCTGGTTGTTCACTCAAAAGGTGAGTCGACTGGGACTTAAACCAAAGTTCCCCATCATCTTGATTACCACCAGGATTAGAAGCATTCGGCTCCATTGACTGTTTACCTGTGGGACGTTGCTTGTCAGACTTCTGCTGCAGGTGACCTGGTCTCTGTACTGATTCAACCGTTGACTCTGGTTGCACGAGGGGCTCTGAGTGAGACCTCATAGACTTGAGTAATCCTATTTTATCATTTCCTGGGATACTGGGGGTCGAAGCTGTGGCTTCAATGGATGGCTCATCTGACGGACGTTCTAAACGTTGCTTTTGCTGTGGTACAACATAATTTTGGGCCTGAAAACTAGCTCCAACATGGCCTCTTCCAACTTGGCCACTGGTGGGAAGAGGGGACCTAGCTTTAGTGGACGGTTCATCCTCAGGGTGGTGAATACATTGCCTCTGCTGTGGTGAGACATCAGTATCGGACTGAAAACTTCCACTTGGTCTCTTCCTCACAGCTCCTAGACTTGACTGACTGGATTGCTGGCTGGCTGGGGGAACATTCAATAGTTGGGGTTGGCCCTCCTGATCATGAGGTACAATGGGCTCGGTGCTTCTTAGGGAATGTGCTGCAGACATACATGTATCAGATGTGAAACTCTCTGTGGTTATCTGAGTTACAGTTTCTAATGTCATCTCTGATAATGATTCAGGCAGTCTTGTCGAAAATAACAGTGCTGAAAGGGGGGGGGGGGTAGTGAACAAAAAAAAAGAAAAAAATAGAGAATTTCATTATGAAAAAAATAGCAGGCAATATCAAGTACCGGTATGCAAGTACATAATTATAATCACTCATCAACTACATGTACATACTAGAATGGTGCAATATGTGTATTTTGCACACCGAAAGGGTAAAGCTGTTCAAGATTTGAACTAAGAAGAAATAATCTTTACAGATTTAACAAAAAATGGTTCATTCACTACAACAACTTTCATCTCTACAGAAAAAAAGCTATATCAGTGTCCAAGTTAAGTGGACTTTACTTCCATTATCGAATAGTCAAATCAAGATCACTTAATCAGTCTAAAGGCCACCGCACACCTTACGATCGGTCTGCGATCCGATTTCAGAAGAAAATGTAATATCATTTAGGATTATCATTTGACAAATCATTTAAAAACGAAAAATATTTTTGATTGAGGGTCTGAATAGTCATACAGATAGTAAACTCGATAATAAGGCCTTTGCCGAGTTTTTTAGTTGATGGAATGGGAAAAATCGGCTCTAAGTCGTAGTGACATCACAAAAATCGTACGACTGCCTACGATTTGAAACTAATTTTGCCCTTATTCCCTGTAGAAAGCTGACAGCTCACCAAAACCCTGTGTTTAGTATTCATATTACTTTTCAGAACCCGAATAGGGTAGATTTTATTTGTTAAAATGCCAATATTTAATGCCATAGCCATTTATTTCACAAATCGGATCGCAGACCGATCGTAAGGTGTGCGGTGGCCTTAAGATCACTAAAATGCTATGCCTATGGTGACCAGTGTTGTATGCCTCGAGGCTGGCCTCGTCCTCGAGGCCGAATATTGCGTCCTCGGCCTTGGAAGCTAATGTCTTGGATGTCTTGGCTCTAAGCCAGATCGAGGCAGCGACAAACGTGGTCATTTTCAGTGTTGAAAATGACTTTTTAATCAGCTAATATGAGAGTGAACATTCAGCCCGTAAGTAGCGGAAATGCGCGCTCATTAGGTGGTCTGTCGGAATCGACAGATCACCTCTTAATTTCGTCAGAATTTTCTTTCTTTATTTATTTGTCTTTTATTTTTCTCCCACTTTCTTGTGAGCGTGATTACTCAAATTCGGCTCACTCAATTTTCATCAAATTTCAGTCAGTCATCAGGCCTTTCATGGTGAAGTGCCACGAAATATTTCAAGGTCATCAGGTCATCATGACGTCATCCAGGCGCCATTTTGTGAAATCACATTATCGATCATATCTTCATAACGAGTCATCAAAAATGAACCATATTCAACACACATGAACTTCAGGTCAAGGGTCAATGTAACATGTCAGCAAAATCCGCGCGCGCGTCAAAATTTAGAAATGCTCAAAATCACTTTTTATTCAAATTAGAGTACGGTTCAGGACATTTTAAGCATTTCAAATTTTTCCGTCCGCGCGTGCGCGCAGCACGTACAGAAAAAAAAAACGCTGTTTTTTCGCATGGTTTGTATTCCTGACACTATTCTTGACAATTTCCAACTATTACCAGTCATTCTCGACCTTCCATAATGCCACACGCGCGCGTCAAACTTTAAAATTCGTGCACGTGTCAATGGGAAATATAATGTAAAAAGTGGTAAAAACATGTCTATATAAAATCCGCCATAGCTCATCAGAATGCGTGGCTACCTCCCATTTTTTTACATTTTCTGAAAGCATATGAGTTGTAGATATGAATTTATGAAAAAAAATTGGGAGGTCAATCGATCGGAACATCGTCATATTTGCATATGAACTCAAAAATTCGATTTTGAAAAAATGACGTCATAATTTTTGTATTCATTTGACACAATTTCAGTAATAGGTTGTTGATTTTCTTCCAAATTTTGATATGTTGTAGCTGAGACAATTCTCTACAAAATCAGTCACCACCATTTTTCATTTTGACAAAGGCATCACAGTGTATTTTTCCGATTAAAGGAGGCATGTCAATTTTTCACATTTTGCGTGTATTCTCTATGGGACATGACTTTTTCTCAAATCTTGATTATGCATTCCTGTCTTCTTTGAGCTGTATCTCTGTTATTTCTGCTCGATTTTCTTCCAAATTTTAGCTGAGACTATAAGCTTTGACAAGTGTGCCCTCCAATTTTTGATCAGATGTCGGGATCATGCCCCTTCTTTAAGTACAAATTGTAATTTGAGAATCCCGTTTTTAGTGTACGTGTTATGTCTATTGCAAAACTTTTGGTCTATTGGTAAAGTAGACCCAGGTTGGAATCCCGGTGGGTCCATTTTTTTGAATTTTTTTTTTCTTCTTTTTGCCTTTTATTTTACCATTTGCTTCGACTAATGTAACATATAAATTCACAATAAACTTTTTTTATTTTGCGTGTTTTGTCTAATTGAATGTAAAGTAGTTTGTGTACAACCCTATGCAAAATCTGATTGCCTGTCATGTATGGGTTAATATCCCATGTATAATGCAATATGAAATTGTCCGATTTTCTTTGACGCAAGTTTTCATCCATTGTCAACATTATCAGGAATATTATCTTGCACAAATATTATCACATCTTAGCAATTTACCAACGGGTAGACAGACCACCTAATTCGTCTTCAGTGACGAATTCAAGTTCTAGTTATTCACTGATCTTGCAATTCATTCCGCCTTCGCAACACAAAGCACAGCACTGCATGCTACTGCCAGATAGCAGTTATTTGCATAGTGTAAGGATGAGATTGATGTTGGATAGTCAAAATGGGTGATTTCAAGTACGGTGTTGGAGGCTGGTGTTAGTGTTGTGAGAACACCAACACTAGCCTCTATACCGAACTTGAAATCAGGCTGGTGTTGGGATTGACATTGCAAAATATTACACATTTCCTGTAGTTCTTGTTGAAAGTTGGTGAATGTCGTCTGCTGAACCGAGCTTCACGACTGGTCTTGACAATTTACATGAATTAACCCATTCGCCAACACCAACCCCTAGGGATTGGGAAATATGTGATTTCAAGTCTGGTGTTGGTGTTGGTGTTTGGCTTTTGCACTCATTTTTATTGTAAAACGGTTTACCTCGATGTTATCATTCTGTTTGTGATGTTCAGATTCGCGAACAGTATCATTGGAGATATTATTTTGGAGAGTAATATTTTCTCTTTTGATTTTTCGATATGGTTTTAGATTTTATATAATATATGATGAGGTTTCACGGCAATTTCTGACTGATTTCGCTTCCGTCGAGCATTTTTGCGTGTAGTTTTGAAACTTTTGACTTTCTCAAGAAGGCGTGACGTCACTCTTTTTTTTTGTTTTAAGAAGTATTATATTTTTCATTCAATGAACAAATTACATTGTATAAGTATGGTCATATAATAGCCAATACATTGTTTTTTTTTACTGTATTTATCAGGATGTTGGAGGAGAAATAAAGGTGCATTGACAAGTCTGTATAAAATGTCTTGACTCTTGATCGTATTAATCCTAATTTGCTTGCCTTAATAATTCTTAATTCCATTTTTCAACACATATATTTCTAAAAAATTCAGAGGGAGAATACAGAAAAAAGCATGCCCAATTGAACAATTAAAAGGTCTTAAAAAAGACACAAAAAGGTCATAGTAAATTCAACACGTTTAAAAAAAAAAATGTATGAGTTTAGTGGTCTCGGTCTCGTTCTCGGTCAGCCATGTCTCGGTCATGGTCTCGGTCTTGGCAGAGCCGGCCTCAGATACAACACTGATGGTGACTTCATCCACCTCAATAGACTTTACATGCAAGCGTTGGAGTAGACCTATACATACTGCATGAGAGGGGACTTATTTTATAAATCATTAAAAGGCCAAAGAATACTGAAAAATAAATAGGGTATAAATTTATATCTATCCTGTATCCAGTCTTGTTGAAACTTTGACCAATATGAATGCTGATCTCTGACTTTGACTTTTCTTTTATTCAGTCTTTTTCAGAGGCAGAGCGACTCACCTTCAGAATCAAGTTCAATTCTTTCGAAGTTGAAATATTACAAGTTTTGTTGTAATTTTATTTTACGATTGCGCTCAGATCTACTTACTGAACATTTTTTCGACTTCATTCCTCAACTTTATGTGTGACAGGCGTTCAAGATCGTCAAGGAGTGCGACATAATTTCCCTCTGTATAGATGTCCCGACTTCCCATAAATTGAAAAAACTTTAGCATATCATTTTTAAATGATTCTTGGTGTCTGGGTGTTACGACATCTTGTCTGAGAAATAACCATCTGGATGCATCCTTGTCATCTAGATGATTCACAATATGAAGCAAAATCTCTGGAAATGATTTAACTCTAGGCATGTTTGGTGATTTCGGACTCAGAGTTTGAGTTGGACTTGTGCTTGGGAAGCTTGAACTCGGACTCCGACCTGCCATTCTGCCATTCTTGGAAACTGCTCTTGCCAGTCACCAGTCTTATTATTGCAATATTGCTGGTGCACTCATTCAGCTTCAGTGCAATCGTGCAATTTCAATTCACTATCAGTATCACTATCAGTAGGACAGTAATCCAGTATCACTATCATCACGACAACGTCAACGACCACGACCACGCACGATATCTACTACTAGACTGTCTACTTGTAAACACCAGATTATCAAGAAAAAGACACAAAAGAAGAAGGAGATGACCGCGTCCACAAACAGAATGATCGTATTTTGTGTCAGAAGCTGAAGCTTATTTATAGGGCAGTTTCATCAGGGCGGATACGCAGTAGATTCGTAATACTATGCGCCCATAGTACCGTAGATAGCTAGCTACGCATAGGCAGGAGTATGCAGGTTAGTATAGTGCAGTATACGCGTACGTACGTACGTACAGGTACAGTGCCTGCAGCTGCGCCCTGCCCCAATGCGCTGGCTCTGTTGTGGACTTTCCCCCTTTTTTGGCAAAGCCAAAGGTTATGATCATCATTATTATGTTGATAATTATACGGATTATATATTTTAATGATATTTAGATTAATATTACTAAATTTCCACTTGAATGCATTATATGCATATATTAAATTATTTTTTTACAATATTTGAAAATAATTTGTGATACTTTAATAATTTAAAATTATTCGCATTACAAATTGGCAGGGTACAAAATGGGGAATTCCCCGATTTCAAGCGAGATCGATGTACTGCCCACTACTGCACGCGCGACCAGCGCGCACAGCTCACAGCTCGGAAATACGTCATAGAGACCAGGACCATACCCATGACCATACCATGTACCATGTACCATATACACGTGATGTATATGTTTATGTGATGTCATTGTAGGATCGGCAATGATTACGGTACTGGACGAACTATACATAGTGAACATTGTGTTTCACAGTGTTCACTATAATGTAAAATCCAGGCGCTGAAGCACTGGAGCAGAGCCAGGAATCACCGGAGAGTATGAGCATGGCCGTGGAGAGGAGAGAAGAGTGACCACGCCCTTCATGATCAAAACAAGTCGATAACGTCCTCGTATGTGTTTATGAATTATGTGTATGACTGAGTGGTTGATGGGTTTTTTTTCTTCTGCCTTCCTGGATATTTGTTGCCCTTTTGGTGTGCTCTTTCCAATCATTATACTAGATCGCTGCAATCCTCATGAAAATTGAAATGTGTTGACACAAAACTGAATTGTATGGACTATTAAATGCATGTATAATACATGTACCGTATCATGTTTATGATTAATACCAAATTACCAGGCCTGGGTAAAGGAAATCTCTCTCACATTCCCATATTATGGAATTTAGACCTGTATCCTATACCTAGAAAGTGATGGAAGAAGAGTCAAAATTCCGGTCCTTGCTGATGTGCATCAGCAAACTTCTCTCGAGGGAAAATGTGCAACAACTTGTGTTCATGACGATGAGAGACATTAACAATAGGCAGCTTTCTGAAGAGTGTGTAACATCGGGGAATGCCCTTGGTTTCTTCCAGGCAATGATTGAAAGAGATCTGTACAGCCACATTGATCCAACTTTACTTCTTCAACATCTAGAGGTTATTGGGAGGCATGATGCTGTGAAGATGATAGAGCAGGAAATGGTCTCGTCACAATGGAGTAAGCTTTATTTCATTATTTGTCAAGTGAATGAAATTCCTACTATTTTACTATATAAGAAATAGAAGTTCTGTTCAGAGATGAAATGTAGGTAATCACATACAATAAATGAAAAAAATCCATACACAAAATGAAAAAAATACACCGGTACATGTAGATCTAGACCGAAAATTCTGTCTCTTGTTCGTTAGCTCTTCACTTAGAGACCGAAACGGTCGTATCACTTTGCTGTGCAAACTGACTACACACCGATGTGTAGTTGGAAAAATTGCAATAATTTGATTTTTCCTCATATATCTAGATCTAAATATTATTGAATTGGTTAGGCCTAGGCTCTACTATTTAGGGAATCAGTTCAACTTACCAATTTGACTGAATAATCCGTTTAAAGCTCCTTTTTCAGGTAATTCAGGGTCCAAGGTATTCTCAGTTTGAAAATCTTGCAGCCGTATTCATACTGTTATTTAGTGTGTAAGTCAATATGTATTCGGTTTGCACAGCCGAGTGATACGACCGTTTCTGTCTCTAAGTGAAGAGCTAACGAACGAGAGACAGAATTTTCGGTCTAATGTAGATCTATCTAGACAATATCAAAAACAATATTTTTTTTCAAGAAATCAGAGGAGTTTCATCTTTGTCATACATGTATTTACCAAAGTTTGTAATCATTTTCATCGTAGGTATTGGATTTGATTCGATTTGGGTATAACACACCTTGTAACCCAGCTTGAGTTATCTCATGCTTAGTATTTAACAGCTTAAAGATTTTGTCAAAATTGTTCTGTATAAGTATCCAAAATCACTTTGTTTAATGCCCTTCTAGCTGACTTGAAATGAATTAAAATAAAACCTATATTTCAATCATTCAAATAAAATGAATCCATTAAAAAACATATTCAAATGATACCTTTTTGACCTGAATACATCTGCATGCTTTCGAAGGATACTCCAAGACATTCTCCAGTGGCATATGCTCCAGGATTTCATCAAAGATACGGGGTAGAGTTATGATTGCAAATTGTTTTTATACAGTGGAACAAACTTCTTGGGACCAAGGAAACTACCTTTTTATATCGAAACCCTGTTGTATCAGTGCTAAAAAACAATCGAATACAAAGAAGTGGGACCAGCAAAATTACCTTGTTATAATGAGAGTTTGTTATTTAACAGTGTTCTTTATAATGAGGTTCCACTGTATTGGATTTTGGCTTCGGATCAGGGTGAGGTAAAGTGTCAGATCCAAGGTTAAAGTTAAGAATTTGGTTAGTGTTATTATAGTTGACTGTGGAGCAGTTGTCACCAGAGTAGGTGTGTACTAGAGAACCATTTAAATGTTTTGTAAATCACATTTTGTTTGTATCGTTCTCCACTATACAGATCACTCTATGGATCAACAAAAGAGTACTCTATTGCATCCAGGATCAGGAGCAGGAATACCAACAGGCGAAACAAGATCTGTACCAAACCATCTCAATCCAAGGCCAGCGATGGATTTAGGCCAACAAGCAATGCCATTACCACTGGAGAGCACCCAAGCTCCCAGACATCCAAATGATGAAGTTAAAACAACTCCTTACTATCACAGATGTACGGCTAGCACCAAGGTGCTTGAACCAGAAGCATCTCTTTTTGGAGATGCGACCTCTCCAAGAAGTTATCCAGATATACATCTGCCTGAACAGCCTCCTCAGGACACCAACAGAGTCACCAAAGGCTCATCAGCAACAGGCTTTTGCTTCCAAAGTTCAGAGAAGAAGCTCACAGCTGCAAGAAACTATCCATACATTGGAGACATGAGCATCTCTTCGAAAGCTGGCTACAGCCTCCAATTCCCAATCCCAGAATCACAAAAGATCTCCATAGATCAAGAGCACAGTAAGTCTGAATGAGGGAAGTTTTCATTTTTTGGTCATAAAACATACATTACATGTAGGTTTGAACTGGAAATTTCTTAGCTCAGCTGCAAAAGTATTGATTTGCAGTACATATGTATCTTTTATATTGCAGTATATTTTTTCTTTGTTTCTTTGTAGAGAACCCCAAACTATCATACTACAATATAAACAAAGAGTTGATGTTTTGAATAGATTACTTACATGTGGATATGGAGAAAGATTTATGATCTATCAGTTTTGTATTAGATTGTTTTTGGTAGTAGCACTTTGTAATTGAATCTGATGAGCAAGAATGAATGACCATTCAAAAATACTGAGGACTATTGAGGACTCTTGGTTATAGGAATTTGAATGACCAATGATGAGCCTGTGAGGCAAAATAGTTTTTTTATTCATGCCCTAACAAAAGTAATTTCAACATACATGTATTTGCAAGAGATTTTATTGATTTGTACATTGGCAACTGATATGAAATATTCTATGTGTGATGATGTTTTCATATCTTTTGTTACAATTTGTAGGAATAGGTGGAGCCTTCCAGTCTAAAATTGAGGTTGAGCAGCGGCAAGGAAGACCACCTCCAGTACCAGAGTAAGCATATTTGGCGCTCTACAGAAACTAAACGATTGAATACCTTTAAGAAATCTTTAAAAGATAATAATATTGATAATTGATAATTGAAATACAAGTAGGCACTATGTCTCTATGTTCTATCCAGGTGTAATATGACCTTGGTCTGTGGATTCCTTTGCCATTCATTTTGGTGGTTTACAAATTGTTCTACAACACATGCTTTGATGGCAATGGCTCTGAATCCTTTAAGGGAAAGTCCACCCTGATTACAAGTTGGTTTTAAAAGAAGCATCAAAATTAAAGAAATGGATGAGAGAAGGTTTGAGCAAAATACGATAAGAAATAAGAAAGTTATGAATTTTTGAAGTTGTAATCAATCAAACACAAATTTTCAATTCTGTGACGTATCTTGCGAGCTCCTCTCCCATTCGCCCTGTTCCCGAAAAGTCATTAATTTCAATTTTCTCTAAAAATATTCAAACATACAGGCACCTTAGTTATCAATTATTTCTCATACAGTGTATGTTCTTACACAAAACCCTATGAAACAAGTCTATTCCTTCATCAGATACTGAGAAAATACAAATTTATGAAATTTTCTGTATTGAGCAAATGGGAGAAGAGCTTGCAAGATACATCACAGAGTTGCCAGTTTATTTGATTTATTACAACTTTAAAAATTCATAACTTTCGTATTTCTTATTGGATTTTGCTGAAACATTTTACTATATAATGTTTCTCTCTTTTTTCTGCTTTTATTCAAGTCAACTAAATACCAGGGTGAACTTTCCCTGTGACTTTAATCCTAGACCAAAACTGTACCTAACAGCTAAACCTCTGAAACCCAAATTCAGTGGTAACCCTAACACTGTTACATGTATCTTTGATGAAATAAAGTCCAGAGTGAATGTTGCCTGAGCAAATGTCTGGTCATCTTACAAATGGCTGACAGTTCCTTTCATGGTAGGGTCTACCGGTATGCAAAGCTGGTCATTAGAATGTGCTAATGACTGGACTGGTCATTAGCATGTTCTAATGACTGGCCAGTTAATCGTGTACATGTGCATCTAATTTTGTCAGTTGACTCCAGTTCTATGGAATTTGGGATGGGAATGATTCATCAAATGACAAGGATCCTTGTCACCGTTTTCCACCTCATTATGTTCAGACGGAGGTACTCGTTTTTCCGAAGGTTCATAATTCCGAAAATGTAATAGAACCCAACATAACTTTTCAGAATTATGAACCCTATTTCATTTTTGGAAATACAAACCGTCGGAGTAACCAACCTTTGGAAAAACGACATGTATCTGTTAGGACATTAGTATGACTATTCACCCTCAATACCTTTTATGAGGATAATTCTTACCCGTAACATCCTCACTGACGTTTATTATGTGTATACTACTGTTCCTACACAGACGTCCTCCACGAAGGCCTAAGGTAGCCACCTGCATGTATGGTGTTGAGGAGCTAGAGCTGTGTCATCTGTCCAGGAACTTCAATGCAGAGGATGTCGATCTCTTGGGCCATGAACTAGGGTTCGGCGCTGGAAGAATCTCCCAGTTGAAGTACGAGAATCCCCACGATATCTCTAAGGTTTTCTACTGTCTCATGGTGGATTGGCGAAGGGCACAGCATGGGGGTTCTAACATGAGAGAGAACCTGGCCAATCACTTACGCAATATCCAGTGTGTGGGACTAGCTGATGACCTTGAGGGAGGACGATTCAGACGATAGAATCACAAAATGACTGATGACTTGTACGCAACATCCAGTGTGTAGGACTGGCTGATGAACTTGAAGGAGGACGATTTAGACGATAGAATCACAAAATGACTGATGACTTGTTCGCAGTATCCACTGTGAGGGACTAGCTGATGACCTTGAGGGAGGATGATTCAAATGATACTAGTAGAGTCACTAAAGCCCTGTTTTAACAGACCTTGTCCAGACAATGTCGCGACAACGTCCTGTCAATAAACCCAGGGTAACATTCCTTAATTAGGCAATAAAAACATGGGTGAGAGCCCCACGCACCGTCTTAACAGACACACGCTGAAAACCTTCCTTTGGCAGGTTTCCATAGCAATGTATACCTGACTTGCCGGTCGCACGCGAGCTTCAAGCCAAACGTGGGAAATGCGATCTAGTGCCTGTACTGAAATCATGTATCCGCAGTGGTTAAGTTTGAAAACTTACCATGTATTACATGATTTTTAATATTTACTTTCAAACAGGCAACATAATTTGTAAACAAGACCGTGTTTTAATTCTTGCACATGTTCTGCCATCTGCCGTGATGAGTCATTTTCTGTCTGGTCTATTGCGCATGCATCTTGTCAGCTTCCGGTGTTCGTGGAGAAAATTACCTCAAGAGCATCTTAAAAGGAGGGTTGTCTGGATGTTGTCGTCGCAGTAATTACTGTAAGTTACCCTAGGCAGTCTAGAATTTATGGAAGAGTTGTCACAACAACGTCCGGACAGCACCCCACGTGAAGTGTCTTAACAGGCGGGGTAACAAAAAATTGTCCGACGTTGTCTGGACAATTCAGTTCCAGAAAGGTCTGTTAAGACAGGGCTTAAGCTAGTAGCCAATGGGAATAGTCAATGACCTCGAAGGAGGACAATTCAGATGACAGAATCACAAAGGGGCCAATTATTTATACAGTATTACATGTGTGGGACTAGCTGTTGACCTCAGAGGAGGAGGATTCAGAAGATAGAAGGAGAAAGAGAATGCCAGTCAAATTCCATCAGTTCTTCAGCAAATTGTTGCATTCCATTTTCCATGCAATACTTCTTGCTTGTAAATTTTCAGGTTTATGTAGTAATTTTGTTGTTGTTGTTGAGTTATTTAGTATTTGATTTGACTTATTTCAATTTGATCTGATCTATTCATGTTTAGCATAAACTCATAGCTGAATTGCAGTCCTGTTGAATTTAATCATTTCTGAAAAATAAGCTTTCCTTTTTTACTCCTTGACGTTTTTGAAAGTGACACAACTTAGTCTCATGTATTCTAATTTCATGTTGATATTGTTCATGTCATCATAATTATCACCTCATTTCCTACTCAATTTGTACTTACAGAAATCATTATCAAGGTATATCCTTAACAAATACTTATTTAATTTTGTTGATACTGAGTTGATGTTACTATTGCCTTTTATATACGGTAATTTTCCTGCAGCTGGTAGTGTCTAGGCAGATTCGCAAGTGCTATGCAGGTTGGTTATGAAAAATCTTTTTTGTGTGTGACTTTACTGATGTGCATCTTGAGAGGAATTCTCATGTGTTGTATAGGATTTCTATTAAAGACATATCGATGAAAATGAACTCTGGAATTGTAAAAAAATACATACATATGTGTATGAAAAGAATAATGCAAAATATCATGTCATTGTGATACCATGCAATATTGAAATCATTTAACGCGGTGGTTACACCATGTCGAAACTAGAGGCTGTTCAAGCAACGGCATATTTATCGATTACTTTATCTCAAGTGCGAGTATGTTTGCTACTCTGAATTTTGAAGACTTAAGAAGAGGCTGGATGAACAAAGGGAAGGAAGTTGGGTTTTTTTGGTGATGATGAGGGAGATAATGATAAAAATTATCGTAATATGTCTTGAGACGATATTGTATGGGGCTTATGAGAACAAAACAACCCTCAGAATATATCTACTAATCCAGACAACTATCTCCTTCGAAAATTACCCCCAGGATATCTACCCCATTATAATTACCAGCCCCTTAGGAAGGAAAAACTCCCCCTAAAGGTTGAAAAGGTTTGGTTTATTTTATCCGACTGCTAAGAAAGCATGTATGCTAGTAAGTAAGCAACCAGGGGACCGACGGCCTTAAGTCCTCTCCGAGGGATTATACCCTTGAAGATTACAAACCCCCCCCCCCCCACATGGGGATAGTTGACGAGGAGGGGAATAATAATTGTCTGAGGGGGAGAAGTTGTGGGGGCATTGTCCTAGAACTGAAATAGATGAAGTACATGTGAGAATGTTGAGGAAAATGTAAATAAGTTGGAGGAAAATGAACTTGCACGGCAACCACTTTCATTAAAGAAAATACATGCATAGAGAAAATTTATCCATCTCTGACTGGTTTAGCTTTATTTTTATGTGACAAATAGTTCTATACTTTTATATGAATAATGCTATAGTTTGGTGTAAATAAAGTTATACTTTTACGTGAATAATGCTGCATAATTTTGTTCATACTTTTGTATTCAGAGCTGGAATGTACATGTTCCATAGACGTAGCATTAGAAGTTGATGCTGGAATTTCCTGAAATATTGTTGAGATTAGACTGCATGATATGACATTTCTTTTGTTATTGCTTATACATACGTACAAAATGGTTAGCTTTAAAGGAGAATGAAACCCTGGGGGGAAATCAGTTTTAATGAAAAGGAGGATAGACAGAAGCAATTTTTAAAAAGTTCCATCAAAACCGGTTTCGAAATGAGAAAGTTATGAAAGTTTGAAAAGTCTCAATTTACTTCTTACAATTTACTGGCAATCCTCAAATTGACAATGTTGATTCAAAGTGACAGGTTTAGTAGTACAACTCTCCATATGTTTTGTACACAAAATTTCATATTTTCCCCATTTTCTCTCAAGGTGCAGCTTGTCTCCTTAAGATATATCTTGGGAAAATGTATTTGACACAACATATGTTGAGTTCACAAAAAGACAAGCAGCATCTTTAGAGGTAATGGAGAAAATATGAAATTTTGTGTACAAAACATATTGAGAGTTGTACTACTAAACCTGCCATTTTGAAGCAACATTGCCAATTTGAGGATCACCATAGAAAGTAAATTGAAACTTTTCAAACTTTCATAACTTTTTCATTTTGTAACCAATTTTGATGGAACTTTTAAAAAAATTGCTTCTCTCTATCCTCTCTTTTCATTAAAATGGATATTTCCCCAGGGTTTCATTCTCCTTTAAACAATATGATCCTATATAGTCTCTCAATGCAGTAAAGATTTAAAAGGATACACAGGAGTTTGTTTGACATGTATGCTATTTTACTTTATTCTTCTAGACAGATATACATGTACATGAATGATCAATTTCACATTACTGATATGTTTTAAAATGATTCCCTTCATTGTAGATGAGTTTGTATTTCAAAAGGGAAAACCATGTTCATTTGTATAGTAATGAAAATTTTATCACATGATGTCTTTCAAAATAAAATATTTTCTAGTATATATACTCAAAAAGTCTTTCATTGCAATTAAATATATATTTTTACTGAATGAATTTGTACAAATTTATCAAAAAATTAAGCACTCGTAAATAAGAATTTAAAAAAAAATCATATTCATTTATAAAATAGTTTGTTAGGGCAATGTATTCTCATGTTTTTCCAAGGAGTAGATTATATTTGCAAGTATAGTGTTTATACTCACGGCTTCAACAGCAATACAATATGAATATAATAAGATTACTTGTGAATTAGATTTATATATTAATTGATTACCCAGTTATGCTCTATTATATATACATTTATAATATGTTTGTGTAATCCATATAATCCAACTAAATTTACAATCATGCTAATCCAAACTTTATATGTGATAGTTACACTTCAGGAAGTTTTATGTTTAAACATAGTGTATGACATCTTTCATTTTCATGTACCATATATAGTACTGTTAAAAATATTTTATGTGCATTCAACTGGAACATACATTACCAAAAAGACAAATCATTACTATTGTTACATCACGATAAGGAAGTTGAATGGCGAAAATTTCAGCATCGACATGACTGTATTGTATTCATTACTACTTTATTGGGATTGTATTCATTGTTACATTGTTAGAAACTGTACTGGTATGTAAATGACACAGAGTGTCATGTACAGCTTGTCATTATTTTTTCAAAAATGAATTTAACCAAGAATAAATGATTGAAAGAAAGAAATTACTGAGTTTTAGTAATGTCATTCATTTCCCCTCTCTCTCTCCCTCAGATCAGTGTAAAATTGCATTCCAGTTTAATGCATATAACTCTCACACTATGGATGCTCATAATGATGTGAATGCTTGCCAGATATAGCAACAACTATATAAAGCAGGGTTGATACCACACATAAAGATGCCATCAAACATGAATGTTCAGAGGGAAAAAACATCAATAAATTTGAAAACGAAAATGTGTGTACGATCAAAAACACAAGGGGAATACATGTATATAGATAGTAAATTTAAGTAAACAAAATAAAATACTCTAGAGCTCCACCTGGCTTACCATATACTAAATTCCCATCAGATTCACTTTCTCATTCTATATCTACCACCATCCATTTAACATGATATTGTTAGTGATCAAATAGTTACATACGCAGACTCGGTTATCTATTAATAACTTCATTACACTCTTCATACATCCGCTACGCCCGTACGCCGGTATATTTTTAATAAAAATAATAATGTATAATTTTCTTGAACACTGATTTGAAGATCATTAGTAGAATGAAAGAAATTACATGCTTGTAGCTCACACGTCCTGAATTATCTCAGAGAAATGTAGAACGTTTAAGAAATATTTGGCAATCACGACCTTAAAAAAAAAAAATTTCATGGACCGTATATTTTTTATGTGTCATTCTCTAGTCTTCCATATGAGTTATGTTGTTTATTTCTAAAAGAGCCCTAAAGGATGTTAATTTTTTCTTCAAATGAATGAATGTCATTTCATTTACAGCTTGGAATGATAATACGGGTATCGATGGGTCACCAATGATCTATCGATATCTCCAACGCTGGCACATCCTGCATAAACAAAGAAAAGATAAACAAAAAATAAACATCATCTTAATATGTACAAGAATTAAGAAAGTGAAAGTGAAAGTGAAAACAAAAATGTGCCCCTTTAATGTACTCCAACACTGCCCCTGTTGGTAAATTACCACCTTCTTAAAGAAAATGATTAGTTTGAGATTTTGACGGTACATTATCATTGTTTGGTAATTAAATGTTATATTTTTCCCTGCTCAATCTGTCGGCATGTCGATTTGGCTATAATTCGTGGATATTAAAAATGATGAAGCTTTCACAATTTTTAAGGAAGTTTTCCAGTTGATTTTTTAAAGTCCCCCCCAAAATGATGCTTTTTTTTTGTTTCCAGCGTTAATATCAGTTTGTTCAAAAGATTGTACATATAATGGTCTTTCATGCAGAAAGGGAGAAAGCATATCGTTTGATTTCTTTCGACAGTGCACTTTCAATATATTTTGCCCATAAAAATTCTGAGGTAAGTGTCCTTCATATGCACGGTGAAATACATATATGCATGTATGTAGGCCTATATATATATATATATATATATATATATATATATATATATGTATGTATGTATGTATATATGTATGTGTGTGTGTGTGTGTGTGTATATTGACCTATGTTTTAATCAATGTGTGAAAACTATGAGTGAATAGTATGAATTGACCCCAAATTCATTCGATACTGTTCTTAAATTTGATAGAACGAATTCCTTAAAGTTATCTCACATTAATGTTCGATCGTTGTCTAAAAATTTTGAAGCTTTTAAATTATTGTTTGAAGATTGTATTCATACAAGGTTTGATATTATTGGTATGTCTGAGGTATGGAATGTGACCAACAAGTCAATATTCGGTATAGAAGGATATTCTCTTGAAGTAAATTGTCGCCCCAGCGATTCAAGAGGAGGGGGAGTTGGAGCATACGTCAGTACATCACTAAAGTACAGGTGTTTGAAATATAGCATTATTCATGCTGAATCACTTTGGTTAGAAATCAGTATTACAGATGATATAAAAGTTACAGTTGGGATAATCTATAGAAAACCTAATACAAATGTGAAGGAATTTCAAGATGGTTTGTTGAGTGTGTTAGAAAAATGTAAAGTAGATCAACATAAGTGTGCTCTTTTGGGCGACTTCAATATTAATTCTTTGGGTGAAGATGACACTGTCGAGGAGTTTCTCAATTCATTACAATGCATAGGATTGGATCAATTGATTCAATCACCAACAAGGGTAACAAAAGAATCCTCTACATTATTAGATCACATATATTCAAATATCAATACTCCTGAAATTCACTCAGGTACAATACAATCAGATGTGTCTGATCATTTCCCAGTTTTTGCAATTTTCAAGAACATATCGAAAGTGAAGTCTAATAAAAAAGTAATTCGATATAGATGTTACAAAAGATATGACATAGAAACTTTCAAAGAAGATCTTGCTGCTTTTAACTGGATAACAGTATTTAAATCAAAGGATGTCAACACAGCTTATTCTAATTTTTGCATTTCTTTCTCAAACATATGTAATAAACATGCACCGTTGGTTACTAAGCAGTTAGGAAAGAGAAAGGCTGCTAAGAAGCCATGGATATCTCGAGGGATCATGAAATCTATTCGTAAGAAACACACAATGTATGTCAAAGTTGTTAAATCAGATCATCGTCAGGATCTTGTGGATAAGTACAAAAAGTATAGAAATGTACTGACCACTATACTAAAAAATGCGAAAAGGAATTACTACTCCGATATGTTAAATAATAATAAGAATGACACAAATAAGACATGGTCTATAATCAATGAATTGTTAGCTGTTAAAAATAGATCAGGTGAAAGAGCAGAGGTGGACAGACTTGTCAAGCAGGTTCATGGAAAATGTGAGCAACTGACATCAGTTTCTGACATTGTTAATGAATTCAATGACTTCTTTGTAAACATTGGACCAAATTTAGCTGATGAATTGCCAAATGGAGCTACAACATATGGTGAATATTTGGGGCAGAGTACTGAGCATTCTCTATTTTGGAAACCAATGACTGCGGTCGAAGTTAGAAGTCAATTATTGCTACTAGATACCAAAAAAGCTTGCGGTCACGATAATATTCCAGCAAAATTGATTAAAGATAGTGCTCCTTATATATCACATCCACTGGCATATATATTTAACTTATCATTAGAGACTGGCAAGGTTCCAGATGACATGAAAATTGCAAAGGTTACTCCCCTTCATAAAAAAGGCTCGAGAGAGGATCCAGGTAACTATAGACCCATATCGGTCCTACCTGTCTTAGGTAAAATATTTGAAAAATTAATAAATATCAGATTAATACAGTTTTTAGAAACAAATGATGCTTTCTATTACCACCAGTATGGGTTTCGGAAGAAATATAGTACCAAATTGTCATTAATCAATTTGATAAATGCAACTTTGAAGTCTATAGATGAGGGGAAAGTTACCCTTGGTGTTTTCATTGATTTTAAGAAAGCTTTCGACACCATTAATCATGATATACTTGTAGGTAAACTCTCCAATTACGGCATTCGAGGGTTACCACTAGAATTGTTAAAAAACTATCTTAGTAACAGATTTCAGTTTGTTCAATGTGGTCAAACATTATCCAAAAAGAAGGAGATAAAATGTGGTGTTCCACAAGGATCAGTTCTAGGGCCAACTTTATTTTTGATCTACATAAATGATTTGCCTTCAGTAACTGAGTATTTTAATTTTCGGTTGTTTGCCGACGATTCGAACCTTTTCCATACTTTTCCAGCTGACCAGGTCGAAATTGATGCAGATGAAGTGAATAACAACATACAGAAGATACGAAACTGGTGCATAGCCAATAAACTTACAATAAACTCGATGAAAACTAATTTCATGTTAATAAGTAGCAAGAGGAAAAAAATAGGTATGAGTGGTAAACTGAAAATAGCTGGTGAGGAAATCAAAGAAGTTGATGTTGCCACTTTCGTTGGAATCAACATTGATAAACATCTGTCTTGGAATAAGCATATTCGTTTTGTAAATCAGTGCATAAGAAAGAAAGTTGGAGTGTTATTTAGGTTGAGACATTTTGTACCCAGGCGCACTTTAATACTGCTATATAAAGCCTTTATACAACCACACATTACTTACGGAATAGAAGTGTGGGGAAGCACTTATAAGACTAGCCTAAGAAGCATATTGTATTCACAGAAAATGGCGGTCCGCGCCATAACATTCAGTGAATGGAGAACTCATACGACTCCTTTGTTCCAAAGTTTGCGAATCCTTAATGTATATGATTTGCATGATTTGTCAATTTCTACTTTCATGTTTGATTTGTATAATAACAACTTGCCTCATACTTTAGTAAATTACTGTGACATTATACAGCATAGGTACTCCACAAGGCAAAAGGAAAGTGGACAATTGCGTCTACCAAAATTCAGAACGACGCAAGGTCAATTTTCATTGTCTTTCATTGGTAGTGAATTTTGGAATAGATTACCTTTTAAAATCAGATTAACCAGGTCTAGAAGCAGGTTTCGGAATTCTGTTACGACACACTTGCTGAGTAAATCATGAATGAAAACATTCATGCAAATAGTCTGTATATGTACAAGAAATGTATTTAACATCATTACTTTCTACTTTTTGTACTTCATTGTTAACTATTATTATTTTTAATTTTGGTAATAACTGAACTTTACCAAAATACTTGTTTGTTTTTTTCTGTTGTGGGTCAGGCTCGACTAGCACATGTGCTATTATCTGGCCCCCTTTACCAACCAATGCTTTTCTTCCTTTATATGTAAACATCATTGTATAAAAAAATGTATTGTACTTAAATGTTGTTGGTGGTAATAAATCAAATCAAATCAAATCAAAGAATTGTCTTGACTAACCTGCTAAAGCCATAGCTCTGCTGAACTCTTTCTTCAAAATGCCCAAGAGATCTTTAAGTCCTTCTTCACCCTACCAAACAAATGACAGTCGATCATCTTGTTATAAATCACCTTAGAAACCATAAATATAAACTTGTTAATGTTTTGGTTTTTTTATATTGAAAAATAACATGAAACGCACGCCACTTATACATAAAAAGTAAATCAAAAAATCAACATTCATTGGGATGTGTAATGGGTAAGGGTACCATTAATGCAGCGCATCTGCATTTTAATAATTAAAATAATGAAGAAAAAAATCATTAAATTATGACTGAATGGCAATGCTATACTCATGGATTCATATATATATGGATGTTCCTCCCAGAACTCCAGGTGACGAAATTCTTTATTACCTTATATGGTTAGAATCCACTTTACATACAGTTAGTTGCTATTGTGTCGGGAAAGCATTAGATAATCTTTTGGATAAGCCGGGCAACTCTTTGCACCCCCTCCCCAACCCACCACCACCACCACCACGTGTCTGGAGGTCCCGGCGGACTTCCCGAAATCACATTCCCGCAGTAAAAATGAGCATGTCGAGGATTTTTTTTTTAAATCTCGAAAAGCATGAATTTAGAATACACGATATATAAAAAATAAGATTAACTCTTCATGTAGATGACTCCTTCCCGCTTTTAAATTACCCGTACGTACCCCACATGCGATGCCATAGATGGAGGGTCGACCGATGAAGGCTGCCCGAGCACCCAGAGCGAGTGCTTTCAAGATGTCGGTACCAGTGCGTACACCACCATCGACATAGACCTCAACTTTGGTGCCACGTACTGCTTCTACCACCTCGGGGAGTGCATCCAGCTGGAGGCAAAATATATGGAATATTTAATCAACACGATAAAAACTACTTTCGAAAAATAAATTCAAGGGCAATTTCAAAGGCCTATTGTACTGCCCATAGAAATCAGGTTCGGATTACGTAATACACCATTATAATGTTCGCACATTTCTAAAGGTGATAGACAGGGCTATTGAAATTGTCTTGAGTTTGTTTTTCGAAAGTAGTTTTTATCGTGTTAATCATAAAAATGCAACATTATGAATATGATAGTGATTGTCCAAACTGCAGAGGACAGCGGAAGATGTATACTAGAGTCGACAGAAATATCTGGTGTGGGGAATTCTTTTCTAAAACTGACGTTTATGGACAGGGGCGGATCCAGGAGCACAATACTAAAAATCGCCGACAAGCAAGAAACTTTTTTTTTTTTTTTTAAGTTTATCACATTTTCTGGTGCTAATTTAGCCAACAAATATCTGAAAGCCAACAAATATCTGAAAGCCAACAAAAAAATAAAAGTCACATATATGTATTTCTGGTGCCTATTTCAGGGTAAAATTCGAATTGGGGCAAAAAAAAAACAACAAACAAACCAAACAAACAAACAAACAAACAAACACCAACATATATCGTGGGGTGTAAGTAAGTATATTGCTTTGGATATTAAAAGATTTCATAGGGCTTCATGCTAAATTTGAGATGTTTAGTAAAGATTTTACCGGTGCAATTGCTGTGTCGAGTTGTCGTCCACCGTGCGCCGATACCATGATGCCATCTACACCAGCCTCAGCAGCCTCCCGGGCCATCTCTCCTGGAATGTGATACAAAAAATGGAAAAGGAGAGAGAGAGAGAGAAAGAGAGAGAGAGAGAGAGAGAGAGAGAGAGAGAGAGGGGGGAGATTGGGAATGGGAGAGAGTGAAGAGAGGGTAAGAAGGGAGGGGTGAGAGAGAGAGAGAGAGAGAGAGAGAGAGAGAGAGAGAGAGACCACCATCACCATCATCACCACCATCACATCCAGCATCACCATCACAACCTCCATAACCATCATCACAACATCATGAGGAATACGATCACGACAACGTATTGGCATCGCGCCTTCTTCCTTATATTGCAAGTTCTTGATATATTGACAATTATGTGTTTCAAAGGGATCAAACCGAATGATAGATCAATTATTACTCTATCAGTGGAATAGTCAACATTTCAAATTGTTAATTTATTATTACCGGTATTTGCTTCTCATTTTATACTTGTTGAATCACATTTGGCCACTTTTGTATTGAAAATTCATCTTGATTGTTTGTTTGATCGTGATTTCTTTATAATTTTCATATCTTGTATTGTCTTGTCAATGTTATATTGTTGATTTTTATTGTAAACCAGTGTTGAAATCACTGATGAAGCCACACCGGTAAAATAAGACTAAATAAATAACCAATATAAATAAATATCCATGCTACTGTATGATAAATGTAAATTGTATTATTTGAACAAATGATGAATGTTGTCAAAATTAATGGAAGAAAATAAATGTTAATTTCAGTTGAATTTGAGTGAATTGACATCAGAATCACTTATTCGTCATCCAGTCGATATACCATCAAAGTCACTTCTTCGTCATTCAGTCGATATACCTTCAAAGTCACTTCTTCGTCATCCAGTACTTCGTCATCCAGTACGTATACCATTACATCACTTCTTCGTCATCCAGTAGATACACCGTCAAAATCACTTCCTTGCCTTCAAGTATAGATATACCATCAAAATCACTTCTTCGTCATCCAATAGATACATCGTCAAAATCATATCTTTGCCTTCAAGTAGATATACCATCGAATCCCTTTATTTGTCATCCAGCGGATATACCATCAAAATAACTTCGCCATGCAGTAGATATACATGTACAATCAAAATAATTTCTGTGTCATCCAGCAAAAATACACTCAAAATCACTTCCTGCTCAAATCCTTCATAAATCACTTAACATACCTGTTAGGATTCCTTTCACCACGATTGGAATGGAAGAGATTTCCTTGAGCCTTCGCATGTCGTCCCAAGTAGCTGCATCATCACTGCTGTCATTGTAATCCCACATGAGCGTGTCTCCGGCAGCTCTTGCCTTGTCCGCACCTTCTTTGATCATCTCCATGTTGACACATCTCCAGTCACAAGATGAAACGATGGTTACATGTTGTTTTCCGAAGGTTCGTTATTCCGAATGTTTGTTTTTCCAAAGGTTCGTATTTCCGAAGGTTTGCTTTTCCGAAGGTTCATGATTCCAAAGGTTTGGGTTTTTTTCTCCGAAGTTTCGTATTTCCGAAGGTTCATTATTCCGAAGGTTTGTTTTTCCGAAGGTTGGTATTTCCGAAGGTTCGTTACTCCGTCGGTTTGTAATTGCAAAATTGAATTAGGGTTCATAATTCCGAAAATGAAAAAGGGATCATATTTCCGAATGCTCGTCTTTCCGAAAATTTATGTATAGGGCTCTATGGCATTTTCGGAATTACGAACCTTCGGAATATTAAACGAACTTTCGGAGCTATGCATCAAATATGCGGAATTATGAACCTAATTCATTTTCGGAATTATGAGCCCCCCTGCTATGGGAAATTTGTGTTTCGGAATTATGAACCTTCGGAATTATGAAAATTCGGAACAACGCGTACCCCCCCCCCCCAAACTGTCAATCATCCACGTCCAGAATAAACATTTCCGTTCATATGCACTTTTACTTTGGAACTATAAAGTTGCATTCATACAAAATATTAAGATTTTAGCTCTGATTTTAATAGATAATGTACAAATATTTAGCAATATAGCAAAAATGAAATACAATATTTTTGTTTATATTTGTAACTTTTTATTATAACAACAATCAAACAAATTATAACATTTACAAGTGATTGATGGGATTGAAAACAAATTACAAAGCAAGTGATTAAAAAAAAAGAAAAAGGATGAAATAAAAAGGAGTGGCAGAGAAGAAATACACAAAGGTAGCAGTGAGCATCTGTACATGATTAACCTTTAAGTATACATGGGGTACTTGAATTTCCCCCC
This sequence comes from Heliocidaris tuberculata, assembly GCA_025618425.1. Classification (NCBI taxonomy): domain Eukaryota; kingdom Metazoa; phylum Echinodermata; class Echinoidea; order Camarodonta; family Echinometridae; genus Heliocidaris; species Heliocidaris tuberculata. Next base: position 26,864,195 of record CM046849.1, read on the forward strand.
AAACATAAAAACAGTCATCATTTGTTATAATGTTGATGATGTCGGCGGTGGTGATGACGATGTGATGACCAGAGTGATAACGACGATGGGGGTGATGATGATAGTGTGATGATGAACATAATCATTTTGGTGACAATGTTGTAAGATGATGGTAAAGATACTACATTAAATCAATAAAATTTACAAAAACAAATATCTTGAATAAAATGATTATTCCACTTGTATACCAGTGACTCTTACTTGAGATCGGCATAAGCAGGATTGGTTCGCACTTCTTTGTATAGATCAAACTCCTTTTCATTTCTGCGATACCCATACGTGGCAAAATCGACGGTTACTAGTAAAGCTGTTGAAATAGGGAAGGGCAATAATAGTATTAAGACGTTGTTTTAAGCACAGGATTCCTGTATTCCATAGCAACATTTTTGTTAAATAAATAATAATAATAATAATAATAATAATAAATCAATTCGATTAAAAATATTGTTAGGGGCTGTGCATGAGATGGATATACACCATTTTCAACGAATAAAAGCAAGTGAAGAATCCAGAAGCTCAAGTCAAAGGGTCACTGGGGCCACTGGGCACCACTGGGACCCGTAACACAAAGGTTTGCAATCAATCGCAAAATGGCTATGGCCTATCAAAATCATCGATGCATACGCATATTTTTCAAGAGGCTGACCATTAACCAATCGGAATCGTTGTTTCAAATTTGCAATCTGGTCTTACTGTTGATTGTGAGAGAGCTTGGCGACCGAGTGGGGAAGGGCTTGAGGATGATCCTTTCTTTTCGGATCTCGGCTTCTCACGTTCCGTTTTTCTTCCTCTCCATTTTTATTGGAGGAAGGGGAGGCTACATTTTGATTTTTACCTCTCCGGAGCAACGCTACTGATAGTAATATATATTACAAACATTATACCAATAATTAAAATGCCATTCGCTTTACCTTTAAAGCCAGCTTTCTCGGCCCTCCTCAAGAAAAGTTCGGTGATCTTCGGGTTCTTGTAGAAGTAGGTCTGCATCATTCGAAGCCCTCCCGGGGCCGAATCAGCCACGTCTTCAATCGTAGTGTTTGCGCCACAGCTTAAAGACATAAATACGCCGGCTGCCGCAGCACCTAAAAGTATTATTCAACAATATTCAATCATTAGTGAAATAAAAGGATCCAAACGCCCCATTTTAAAGAAAATGCAACTGTTATAATACTAATGCCTTTACGTGCTGCACTGAAAAAAACAGGGTGTTAATTCAACACCGTCTCCGTATTAATATTGTGCTACACTAGCATGACTAGGAAAGTGTTAAAACAACACCTTTTTTTATTCGAATTTGGTGTTGTTTTATAGCATTTATCTCGTGTAGACCAATATAGATACCGATATGGTGTTGATTTAACACCCTGGGGTGGTATTCTGAAAATTGTTGTAACCTTTGTAGTAACTTTTGTAGTAACTTTTGTTGTAAGTTGGTATTCTGTAAATTGTTTTTTAGGAAAGATTATCTATATCTTTCACACGCTCATTTTTTGACACTTTACCAATCAAGATGGATTTTATATAGGCAGGTTAACCAATAGGATCACCCCTTATGTCCAACATATTAAGGATGGCAATGAAAATGACAATGTTTTTTATTTTCTCATGTCACCGGCACCCTTGAAAGGGTATTGAAGAAAATCAGATCAAACAATCAAATAAATCATCAGAATTATGTATAACACTTTGATTAATATAAAGATATTTACAATATTTACAATATTTACAATATTTACAATATTTACATTCGAGTATATTTGATTCAGGCAACAATTTAGGCGAAATTAATGTGTAGGCCTAAATAACAATGTACAATTTAAAAAGTGCACAAACAAAAGGGATCGAATAAAAAAAAAACATAAGACATAACAAAATAACAAAATTATGACAAAGGTATTTACATGATCCGTATATACAAAACTCTACATTATTCATTTTAGCATGCCGCTTAGTGGAGCTTTAATATTTCTATTATGAATTTTGCTAAATTTGTTAAATAAGATTCAAGACCAACCTGATTTTTAAAAATTCTATAATTAATACATTGTGTGCTTTGGTTGACATTACTTTGCCAATTTTCCGAGTACGTATCTCTTAGTTTCAATTTCAGGGCCGATCTCTATACCATGCATTGCTGAATAATTTATGATCTGTCTATACCTTTTACATTCCAAGTTCATTTAATGTAGACTGAATGTATTTTACCCAAGGAGATGATTATATACCAAGGTCATGAAGCATTTTTAGAATGTTACATGTAATAGTTGAATATTTTACTTCTTTCTCATTGATGGTTCTGAACCAGAAATTAATCATTCTTTCTTTAATAATAAGCGACATTTCGAATCTTCTTAGTTCTCCGAGAGCCATGCAGTTCAATGAACCCTTCCTTATTCTCAAAATTTGTTTGCGATATTGCATATGCATAATTTCAATCTGCTTCAGATTTTCGAACCCCCAAATTTCACATCCGTAAATTAGAATACTACTTATTTGTCGAAAAGATCTAATTGAATATCTAAAGGTAATGTTAATTTCCTCGATTTCATCATCGAACTGTACATGGCTCTCTTTGCTGGAGTAATAATTGGTTTTTCTTGGGCTTTCTTAAAGCTATCATTGTAATTAAAGATAACTCCTAAATAAGTATATTCATCTAAGTATACCACTTCTACGATTACTTCATCTAATACAAAAGGCCTGAATTTCCTCACTTTACCTCTTGAGAAAATAACTATCTTATAGTTTTATTAACGTTGAGGGACCATGCCTTATTTATTTAAAGCATTTAATGCCAACTGCAACTCATCTTCATTTGGTGCTATAATATCAAAGTGTCATCTGCATACAATAATGAGAATAATTTCAAAAATACATCTATGTTGTTATCAAACATTAGCCTTTTCAAATTTGGAGGTAACAGATTAATACCACTATATGGTTGCTTGAAAAATGTTTCAAAGTCATTGAGATAAATAGCAAACAAAAGAGGAAATAGGTTTTCCCCTTGTCTGACATGCACGATATAATAGTACAATTGAAAAAAAGGTGATCTTTCGTCGATATGAACAACGCTTGATTTCAAATTCGAGTACATATTGTGAATTACACGGAAGACTTTCCCTTGGATATCATTTTGAATAAGTTTGTACCCGTGCACAGAGATATTCTATCAACTTAATTGAATGCTTTCTTATAGTCTATAAACGCACAATAGACTCTTTTTTTTCTGCGAGAGATACAAATTTATAAGAGAATGTAACACAAGTACATGATATATGGTCGAATATTTTTTCTAAAGCCTGCTTGTTTTTCTCCGATAACATTATTATCATTTAAAAATTCATTCAATCTTTCATTAAGAATTGAAGTAAACAGTTTTCCAAAACAACTCAATAATGAAATTCCCCGATAATTATCAGGGTCGTTTAAAGAACCTTCTTATAATTTGGGCGGATCAGACCTATAGTCCACTCTGAAGGTATGATACCCGTATCCAAAATAACATTAAACAATTGAGTTATGCATTTTATTAAAGCATTACTATACTATTTTTCAAAAACTCATTTAAAATTAAGTCAATTCCACAAGCTTTGTTATTTTTTAGTCTCTTGATAATTATGAGAAATTACTTCTTCAGATATTGAATCATTGAAATCTAGCATATTAGAAGATACATTTCCATTTCCAATAAGATAAATGTGAATATTTCCTTGCTCTGCTGAACTTTGTTTGTCATTTAGAAGTTTAAAGTGGTCATAAAATGAAGCAATGTCGACCGAACATGTATCTTTTTTGTTCTCTTTTGGATTTAAGAGCTTCTAGTATACTTTTCGGATCTTCGGTCTATTCATAGTACGAATTAAGAGCATTATGAGTGTCTCTAAAAAAAAAAGCATTCCGTGCATCTTTCATAGTCTTTTCATATAGTCGTTTTACTCTTTTTAGCTCATTTAAATCAGTATTATTTTTGCATTTTTTCTGAAATTTTAGAAAAAAGTGATCTAAGTTTTTTTTTACAATCTTCGCTGAACCAAAGTCTTTCTTTTGTGGTTCTCGGTGAATAATGTTTTGAATTGGTATAAGATTGCATGGTTTCACCATATTTGCTTTTGAAGCAGCGTCAATATAAACGTCCTTAATAGAGTATCAAACAGCTTATTAACTAAATATATCCTGATTTGGTTCTTTCCCTACCAAGTCAATTTTACAAGAAATTTCATTGATTTTTATCTTCATCAAGCCCATTCATAAATTCATTATATAGTCAGTGACTTATCCCATCTAATTCTTGTTTCAATTGTTTTGTCATGTTCCGAAATTCCAGTTTTGAGCAGTTTTCTATGATTTCATGTGAATTTTTACTACCAATATCTAATTATACTCTTATGACCCGGTGTTTATGAGATAACGTATCATCAAATGGATCAACTTCAAAATATTTCACAATCTGCATGGAATGAGTCACTGGAGATTATAGACAATAATCAATAGTATACGTGAGTTCGAAAAGGTATAAGCTTCCTGCATGTACTATCACTTCTCAGTCTTCCATTATAATGGATAAGTGAAATCGTTTTACACAATTCAATCAGATTCATTCCATTCTTGTTAACACATTTATCATCGTTGCATCTTATATACTGGAATAGAAAAGTTCAAGTCGTCTTCAGAACGAATTAAAAATTCTGCCGGGACTGTATTGTCTGAGTGAGTGATATCTACATAATCGATTAGATTGCTAGTACGTGCATTAAAATCCCCCATTAAAATCAATGGTAGATCCAATTTTGATTTAATTTCAACCATTGTACAGGCTATAGTCCTCAAACGTATCTGGCTCATGATAGTTTGAATTTTCATGAGGTACATACACCGCACCAAGAATAAAATAATGTAAGATTATAGGATTGATTTCTACTTTCGCCCACATACCATATTTTGAGTTGATATTATATCAAGGACCTGAACATTGTATAACATGACTTAGCAATTATAGACCATGTACTCCACCATGCGGGAAATTATCATGGTAAATTTGCTTACGAAAAACTTTGTACCCTAGTGGTATATGTAAGTTCCACTTCTATCATCCGTCTTAGTTTCGGACAGACAATAGCAAAATCGACTTCTTTAATTATTTGCGATATTTGCGCGTATAGCAATTTCGGGCGTACGGTAGTTATTAAAGGCCAAGTCCACACAAATATCAAGTTGATTTGAATGAATAGAGTAAAATTTAAAAAGCATAACAGTGAAAATTTCACTGAAATCAGATGTAAAGTAAGAAAGTTACGGCATTTTGAAGTTTTGCATTATTTCTTGAAACAGTGATATGCATAACATGGGCGGTATGCAAACGAGTGAACCGATGATGTCACACACTCACTTTTCCTTATGTATTTTATTTTATGAAATTTCAAATATTTTAATTTTTATGAATGTTATAATGAAGAATCTCTCCCTTGTATCAAAATAAGTTACAATAATGATGATTTTACATGTTCCATATAAGGAGTCAAACCATGTTTTATATAATTGAAGCAAAAAAGTGAAATATGTGATATTTCATATAATAATATACATAAGGAAAAGTGTGTGACATCATCGGTTCACTCATTTGCATACCGCCCATGTTATGCATATCACTGTTTCAAGAAATAATGCAAAACTTCAAAATGCCGTTACTTTCTTATTTTACATCCGATTTTAATAAAATTTTCACTGTTATGCTTGTTTAATTTTACTCTATTTATTCAAATCAACTTGATATTAGCGTGGAATTGGCCTTTAGTTATTTCCGATATTTGCGCGTATATCAATTTCGGGCGTACGGTATTAAATTAAGGGTTTTATAATGCGCCATGCGCTATTGGACTGCAATTAATTAACATAATGGCTCACCCTCTTTCGCTCGAACCTAGTCACATATTGATGTAAAATCATCGAATTCCGCCAGTAATTTCTTCAAAATGTCGGTATGAGATCTTGAATTACAGTCTCCACCTTGTTATTCGACCATGTACTGTCTGATTCTGAGCTAGAAAAAATGCCGAGATCATGAGATACAACAGCTAGAAGCTGATGTAAGTTTTGTTGTAGTTACCATGGAAGATAAGATACAACAAAAGATAAAATAATTTTCAGAATACCAATTATCTCATGATATTATCTTCAGCGCGCATAATGTATATTAGGATCATGCGCAGAGTGAACAAAGATACAACAAAAATTACAACAAAAATAACATCAATTTTCGAAATACCAATTTCAAAGATAAAACAGTTTTCAGTGTGGCAGTTATTCGAGGGAGGGGGCAAACTGAGAGCAAGGACAAATTCTGGGGGACACAAAATTTTCTCGACCCAGAACTGCAAAATGGATCAAAGTTTACAAAAGGCTATATAACGATATAACGATATACACGCGGAAGGGAATTGTTTTTTATCATCGCCTTCACGGAAATACAAATAGATACACCATTACGCTGTTTGAGTAATTTCCCGTTCAAAATTAATGGAATCAACAGGTTCCACATGAATTGTGATTTTGCAATGTGTCTGACAAAACCAATGCATATATATATATAATATTTGCATGCAGTGTCTTATCGGGACCGGCATTAAACAGCTCTTTGCATGCGATAATGCTTCATTACATCATTTTGACATGGATTAGTGTTTGATTTTTCATTTAACAGGGGCCGATCAAGGATTGTCAGAAAGGGGGGGGGGGGTGTTCCCGACGTGTTTTTTTTTTCAGTGGGAATATTTACTCCGAACAGTTTTAACCTTTTGCTTGCATTTTTACATTGTTTGCTTTGTTTTGTAATGTATTGTTGTATTGTTTTTGTTTTTCTTTTGCTTGATCTAAATATGCATAATGTATATGTATATTATGTATGTATGGTATATATTATTTGGCATATATATTCCCATGTGGATTGGCCCTTTCCGTGGGCCGCGGAACCGAGGGGGCTGCAGCCCCCTCCCCCCCCCCCCCACCCTTTTGAGTAGACACGTGTAATAAAACCTCGGAAAAACGGTTCGAAAATTGTCATTAATGAGTGAAATCAAATCAGCCCCCCCCCCCCCCACTTTCAAAAACGCTCCGCGGCCCCTGCTTTCAACACCAGGCAAGACTCCACAGCCGTATCTGTATAAGGGGCATGTGCCCCCAGAAAACGGCAGAAAAGGGCAAAAATGAAGAATATAATATAGAGAAAGAAATGGCGAGGGTATAAATTAAAACTCACTTTAAAAGGAAATACATGTAATAGAAGCTCTTCGACATCAATCCACTAATCAGCGACAATGTTATTTTACATTCCAAGCTTGCAATTTCAGCTAATGGTTTCTTGATTTTTGTTTAATTATAATGATTTGTTACCTCTTGCTGTAGCAATCTCTCCATCAGGATGTGCTGCCTTGTGGAAGGCAGTGGGTGAGATGCCGCAAGGGAAGGGCACTTTGTGACCCAAGATGGTGGTGGACAGGTCCCTCTTCGAGACATCACGTAAGACCTTTGGCCTTAGACGGTACCTGCCATCACACGATGAAAGAAAGAGAGAGAACGAATTATTACTTCTTCGACTCAGTGACGTCGCTCCAGGGGCACGGGGGTCGATCGAATGGCGAAATTAAAGGAGAGAAAGAAGTAGAGATGGGGAAGGGAACTAAGAAAGATAAAGACTGGACCCCCTCACACATCCCCTAATCGATGACTCTGTTAATTAGTATTATTAGTATTATTTCCAACGAAGTAAGACCGGTGCCCTCCCCCTGATGCCACTGCCCCGCAAACATGGCTGGACTCACGCTACGCATCTGGTTCGACTTAAGTTGAAAATCTCTACACTATACAGACAATGAAGCATTATCTTAAATCTTTCTTCAGTTGCCTTTACATTTTCCTGCAACTTTCTTAAAAATGCAAAGACTTTCAAGAAATCTACTCAGTCCTATTTCAATGATGTATTAATATGATATTGTAAAGCTCTACTATTTCAGAAGGAGATGGATAAGACTATTGATATTGCCTATAATAGGTTGATTTCTTGAACGTCATTGCAATCAACAGCTTTTTTCACCTTTGCTAAGAGAGAATCATCAGCGCCCCTCCCCCTTTTGAAAAAATTATACGGTCCGTCACTATCACTATACGCTATACGTTTCCCATAATGTACTTCCATGTTCAACCCCTCCCCCGCCACCCCCCTCCCCCATTTCTGGCAGTTTGAATCTGCTTCTATTGACAGTGGATTAGAAGAAAAATAAATCAAAATAAAATTAATCTGGTTTTGATGTTATTTTATTAAGGAAGAAGTGGAGCCGTCCTGGATCAATAGAATTTTGGAAAAATTAAGGGAGATGGGTACTGCAGTTTTAAATCTAGGTTCTCCGGATCCGCCACTAAGAAATTTACATGAAACTTTCCATGATCGTAACTTGTGACCGTTTCAGAAAGCTGTAATCATTGGCCATGCAGACGTTATAAAAGTAGGCTTCAATTCAATGTATATGGGTTGCTCAATGCACAGAGATAACTAAATTCTGTAGTCCTAATTATACACCTGAACACCCCTGAACAATAGCAATGAAGCAGGAAAGCAAATATATCAGACTCTATTTATAGGCTGAGATAATTCTCAAATAGATGCACTTTGTTCTCATGCACCGTCAACAACTGTTATGGTATTTTGATGTCAGAGGCTGTGGGGATGGGGGGGGGGGGGGGGGGTAGCCGGTTGCGGTCCCCCCAAATTTTTTAAATGATCAATACTAGGGCATTGGGCTGGTCTATTGTGTTTTAAAATTTAAAAATTCTCAGTTCATCAGTATTTCTTTGTTTTGTTTTGTTTTGTTTTGTTTGTTTGTTTGTATTTTTTTTTTTTTGGGGGGGGGGGGGGACAAAATTCACTTTCTCTTTCTTGTTGAAAGGCAATAGCCTGTTTTTATTTGGTGAAATAGCCTGTAAAAATAATCGAAGACACTGATTAACCTTGAGATAAATACTCACATAAATTATAAAAGAAGTAAGTGCCCAAAGCATTCCACCTTACCGTAAAAATGCAGCGTGACTGTCTCTAAGGGTGACTTCCTCATCCGCCCCTCCCCGGTAGAAATTCCACATCATTGGGTCCAGGCATCCTTTCGCATCCTCCTCGAAATCATCCAAACAGAATCTTTTCTTGGTGGCCATGATTTCAGCTTGTCGTTTTACCGGTTGTGAGCGCGAGCGCACAATATAATATTATGAACCTGTGAATATGTTCTCGAGCGCTCTGCAAATTTTGCTAGTCGCGATCGTTCAATTCTGTTGTGCTTCGGTGCCACAGAGGTCAGTGTTCGGTGCATTCAGCATGTGGAGACTGAAGATATATAGATTGAGATTGCGGGTCATGAATGTTATAGCTGCACAATATGTGAGCCGGACGGATTACGCCATTATTGTGCCACAAGAACTACGTTGCACCACATTTCATCACCTGGGTTTTTTTTGGAGAAAATTATATACAGGTTATTTAGATTTCAAAGATCATTAATTCATGAAGTTGGGAAGAGACTTTGTGGATACTGCAATCTGGGGAGCATTTTCATCAAGCGTTTTGTCAGTGATATTTACAGACAAATTTGCTCGCAACCAATCAGATACAAGGATTTCAGTAGCTTATAACAGTTGTAGGTAAAAATCACTGACAAAACACTTGATGAAACGCTCCTCAGGTTACAGTGGCGCGCGACGCAAGTGGTGGTTTGCACTGGGATTCGGAAGAGAGGCGGTAATGTCATGCATTATCATATAATAATGAATAGATGCGTGTCTATATACGCCACTGCGGCAAACTATAATTATGGATGAATATGGTTTCAAATAATTCGAATAAACGAAATCAGATTACATTATAATAAGAACTGCTCAGGGAAGGCTCTCGCTTATGGGTACCACTATTCATTACCCTGGCTTCAGTGGCGTAGCCAGGATTTTTGTAAAGGGGGGGGGGCACACAAATGCAGGGCTGTCAATTTTGAGGAACTGCTTGGAGGGAGATTCGTATTTTTTTCTTCTCGCCAGCCCTCCAAAAGTCCCTCGGGGGGGGGGGGGGTATGGGGTCCATTTTTCCTCCATTTCTCTGACAAGCAACAACAATAACAACAACAAAAGTTATCAGTTCGACAAGGAGGGGGCACAATTTCTTTGGGCAAAAGTTGTCAGGGGGCAGTCTGCCCCCCTGCCCCCCCCCCCCCCCACCCCCGATCTACGCTAGTGCCTGGCTGTATAAACACTGCAGAGGGTGGCTAGACAAATTAGCTTGATAAATCATCGGAAGAACGGCCTCCATTTACGGTGGATCCATTAAGAGGAGGAGGTGTACAAATTCTTACAGAAAAAAAAAGAAGGACATAAAAAAAAGGACAAAAAGAATGGTTAAAAATGACACCCACCTCCCAATAAAAATCATTAAAAAAGAGAAAAGTTTAACATATTTTCAGGTGCGTTTTAGTCAAAAACTTTATCTGACATAAAAATTATGTGATGGATATGAGAGGTATACGTGAAGACAATTATTGATAGCCCCGACATCACCTCGGCGAGTCTCCCAGGCCCCACCCTTGTAGTCGGTGATTATTAGTTTTGTTAATTATCTATATTATGTCTATATCAGATATCATGCTATCCGATGGTGGATCCAGTTGGTGGCCCAGGCCAGGTCCCAGGACATAGACCCTATAAATCTTGGGTCCTCGATCAACTGATCAAACAACCCATAGATTCACCAGAGAGTGTGGTTGCAATACATGGAGCTGAAATTTGCAGATGTAGACTATATCGTTTTGTGATACTTTACCCTCCTTACTTTCAAGGGAAGGGGCAAGTGCCCAGTTTCCATTAGAGAGAGAGAGAGAGAGAGAGAGAGAGAGAGAGAGAGAGAGAGAGACTGAGAAAGAGAAACATGGTCAGATTCAAATTAATAATAATTAAAAAAAGAGTTTCGTCGCATAGTAAATGCTATAGTACAACCAGGACAACCCATTGATTGTGCATAATTATTTTTTCAAACATTAATTTTGTGGTATTAATTTTACAAAATTAAAGAAAATGTATCACTTTTTTTTTCAATGATCTTTATTTTTATACCACTCAATAATTATACATAAATCATAAATCATAAATAAACATTTCAATGAAAGTATATAACAAATAAAGCACATTATCATGTAACATCTTCTTTAAATAGCTAACTGAAATTCAAAACTATGAAGAAAGCATTGAATGAAATCTTTTTATAAAAAGCCCCCTCCCCCTCTCCATGAACATGGGAAACAATATTTATATCATATAACTGCATATACATTGTACTGGCCTCCCTACACCCAAACCCCTTCCCCCCCCCCCTCCTTCACTCACACACACACACACACACACACACACACACACACACACACACACACACTCTCTCTCTCTCTCTCTCTCTCTCTCTCTCTCTCTCACTCACTCACTCACTCATGGATACCGCCCTCAATCCTGCTGTTTTCATACAACTTCTCCTATTTTATGAAAAGATTTCATTTTAACCGATTTTAACAAAATGCTTGTCTAACTTGTTCCTTTTCTTAATTAGCTATCGCCTTTTCTTCCTCTCGATGTTCTACTATTCTTTGAAAAATTTCCTCCTGAGTAGCAACTACACCCTTTGACCATGTATGACCTGAAAATAATGTATTTTATTAAAAAGATTACTGTATTACAAATTTTGATTTCAAAGTCTTTTCCAGTAATCCCACAAATATATCTTTCCACTCTGCATTTTGAAGCTTTACTAACTAAATTTTTCAATCACCCTCTGCCATAAGGCTTTGACATCATCGCAATCCAAAAATATGTGTTCATAGGATTTTAAATTTTTCTTACAGAAGGAACAGTAATTATTTTCAACGAAACCAAATTTAAAGAGATGTTCTTTTGTATATTTTGCTCCATGAAGTAATTTATACTGAAATTCCCTAACTTTTGATAAAATTGTTGCGATTCTAGGTCTCATGAAAATTTCTGCGATTTCCTCTTTAGAGAATTCAAAGTTATTGTGGCCATCTTTTACCCGTAAAGTATAAAAATGTTGTAAATCTGTTACAAAAATTTCGTAAACCTTTCTGGAAGGTACATCTTTCACTAGAATTGTACAGGAATTGCGCCATCTAGAGGCGGGACATGCATTTAAACGATTAAACAGTCTAATGAGACTCATGAAATGAAATCGTGCGGAATTTGCAAAATTTACTTGTACACATAGATTGTGTTACTAAGGTCATAAATATCACGGCACAAGTTGATACTGGAGTCGGCGAATACTTCGGGTTTAACATGCTATAGTCTTGTAAACCTAGTTAAACAATTTATGTAATGCTGTTCCAAATACAAAACAGTTAACTTCTGATTAGCCATCTACTGCCCTGAGTACGATTGACTATTCTCAGAAGCTGGCTCTGTAATTACTTTTCCATATGTTTGATTACTTTACCGCTCGAAATTTTAAAACAGCCATTATCTCAGAGGTGGTCAATATGAATCACATGTTTTAGCACGTGCGATGAATTGTTTACGACGATATCATGGAAATATACAGTATTAAACTGAAAATCCTAATCTGAAACAATTATTGATGTCTAACCCAATTTTCACTCGTGAATTATTGGGTTATATATACATGTATACATACATACATGTATACATATATATATATATATATATATATATATATATATTATATATTATATATATATATATTATACATATGTATATATATATATTATGTATATATATATATATATATACATATATACATATATATATATATATATATTTATATATATATATATATATATGATACTAATCGTTTTAGATAACTTTTAAAGCTATCATTGATCCTCTTCCATAATTGATCTTGAAGTAATTTGGTAAAGAGACATATTTGCGGTTTTTCCATGAACAAATGGAATTAACTCCCCTTTTTTTAAATTTCCGATTTCGATTGATTGCTTGCGTATCTTGATAATTACGAATAATAACGATCGACAGCTTTCTAACTTAGGAGATGGGATACTGACATCTTACCATACTAATGATGACCATTAATAACATAATTTTCACACACACACACACACACACACACGCACACACACACACCCACACACACACAAGAAAAAAAAAGGTCGCTCGTGGGCTTTCCGAAGCCTACGCCAAACCTACGAAAGTGACTGGCGCGAATAATCTGAAGAGATTGAGGAGCGCCATCATACCAAGAACCAACCAACCAACCATGTCCGTGCACTCCATCTATAGAGATCAATGGTGCACAGATAGTATGTTTTCAAATCAGGGGGTGTCATGAAAGACCGGTGCTGAGCGATAGGAGTGTTCCGACGGTCATGAGGGGGGTGGGGGGGGGGGGGAGCACTGGTAGTGGCATAGCTATGATGAGGTGGCAAGTGTCGCCCATCGAAAAAAAAGAGGAGAAAGAGAGACAGAGAGATAGAGAGAACAGAAAGGAGATGGGGAAAGGGAGTGAAGACGATATTAATATAGTAGTCTTGTGAATTCGTATATATAGCCAGACCGGTGCCCCAATGCCCCAATGATGGCAGTGCCCCCATTATCAATGCCTGGACCCACGTTACGCCACTGGGTATGATCATAAGCGTAATGATAGATCATAGCTTTTTTGGGGGGGGGGGGGGCGGGGGGGGGGGGGGGCACGTGGGTCTCAGTGAACCGGACAGTCTGGGCAGAGGAGACACCCAAAAAAAACAACAACAAAAAACAACAATAACAAAAAAAAACAAAAAACAAAAAACAAAAAACAAACAAACGAAACAGAAAAAATAGTTGGCCGCCGAAAACCTTTAGAAATCATGCTTATATACTTCCTCCGTGTTGTTGGTGTTGTGATATATATTTCATCACTTCTGAAATATAGTCAGGCTATAATTAGGCCTATAGAACTCTGATTATGACTCTGCTTATAGGGCCGGTCCTCTCGGGGGGAGGGGGGGGGGGGGCGATACTTCCATAGGCCTACACTATACAGGGATGTACCGGAATGGGTCCCGTTGCCACAAGAAATCCCTAAACATGGGTCCCGTTTTCTACAAAAAAAAAAATCCCTAAACATGGATTCACATTTTCAACATTCATTTGCATGGTAAATATACTCGTAGAAAATGGTCCAGTTTCATTACAAAAAAAAATCCCTAAACATGGGTCTACGTTTTGTGAGAAATCCCTAAACATGGGTACCCTTTTCTTAAAATTTGCTCCTAAAGAACTAATGGGTTAGGGGTTCAAGGTCCGGGACTCACACCGGTCAAAAAAAAAAAACAAAAAAAAAAACATCCGAGTACCCCCCCCCCCCCCGGGTCCTCTCCTATCTAGGGAAAAGTGAAAGTGAACTTAGAAGGCATGCCTTATGACATTTTCTCTAAAATTTTTGTATATTCTACCTTTTGACAGAAATCAGAAGACAGGTTACTCGTGATGACATGGTATTATTCGTTTTGTCCTTGCATATGGGGATATAACCCAAATTCACTACTCAGTCTTACATGTATAAACAGAGAATTGCAGTCAGTTCATTTGCAGACTTGGATCCGAGCAAATAAGTTGTCACTCAATGTAAACAAAACACATTTTATGCTTTTTAGTAACTCTTTAAAATCATTGCCGGGCCATGTAGTACGTTATAAACAATGTTAACTTACTGCAAGTAAATTCTACGAAATTTCTTGGACTTTACATTGATCACGAATTATCATGGAAATGTCAAATTGATTACATTTGTAAGTTATCTTCAAGAAATATTGGTATTTTAAATAAACTAAAGTATTTCTTTCCTGATTATATTTTGAAAACATTATATTCTACACTCGTCGTATCTCATATGAATTATGGAATACTGGCCTGGGGCAATTGCAATACAACCTTAATTGAAAAAATATTCAAAATACAAAAACGGGCAGTTAGGGTGATTAACCAAGTTGGGTTTTATTCCCACACAAATCCATTATTTTTTAATAATAAAATATTGAAAATCGCTGATTTATATATATATCAAGTTGGGATATTCATGTTTCAGCTTTCAAAAAATGAATTGCCAGATATTTTTGCATATACGTTCCGAAGAAATAACCTAATTCATACGTATCCCATTAGACAAAGTGACTCCTATCACCTTCTACGTACTCGCACACTCTTTGCTCAAAGAACAATTGCATTATTTGAAGGACCCAGGTTCTGGAATGACCTTCCCCTCGATATGGTACACTGTACATGTTTTCAAACGTAAATTGAAAACGATGCTATTGAACTCATACAAGCCTTCTGCGTAGTATGTACAGGATTTTGTGTACTTTGTCAATGCGCACTGGCTGAGCAACTTTCTCACACTTTCCGCACTGTACCAATTCATGCCCTTTTAAGCATTACACGGTGTGGCAGACACTTTTGTTTTTTGTTTGTTTTTTGTTTTTTGTTTTGGCATTTCTTTTCTAGTCGATTCCTTTAATGTGTCCCCTCCCCAAAAGTCCACTTTCAAAGTGAGTGAGAACGGACTCGATATTTTTCAAGAAACCTGCAGACTCAACAAGCTTTGCTTTCATATATGCAGGTTCCTTCATATTTCACCTACATTATTTTAATGTCTTGCTTAATTTTAACTAGCTCATTGATGTATCATTTATACGAATGTTCATGCCATATGACTCACTTATTTACCGTTAAATTGTTTAATATTTGTATTTTTATGTTATGCGAATTGTGAAATATGAAAATAAATTCAAATTCAAATTCAATATAGTACTGGAGAATTTGTGGAGGCATCGCCCGAAAATCGCCCGAAAATCGCTTGTCTACGTCGCTGATGATATAGTCCAATATTAGGTCTGGAATGATCCACCCGATAATGGTACGGGTCGAGCCACAAGCTGTTCTCGATACGTCATCATCCCCTAATTGCACCTCTTGCATGCGCTCCACTGATTGGTTAAAAAATCATTCAAAGGTCTTCTTCTGATAATGAATACGACTTACATGATAAGGTCTGTAATTCACTATAATGACACGGCTTCAAAATAAATCTGGCCTCGTCAAGAAACCGGACTGAAAGTCGACTAGTAGAATTTCAAGAAATGGGCCTCAACTGACTGAAGTTGTATACCAGGCAAATGGGATCTTAAAAAATAGGGGAAAGCTCCACTGGTTAATGATCATTTTGATTATTTCAGGAATATAGCCTGATCAATAAGACTATACATGTAGAAGTTTTTTGTCCGTGCACTCTTTTGAATTTGAATATTAAGAAAAAGAAAAGTTGATTGGGATGCGCATAATATATAGTAGCCTAACTGCCTATACGTTTGGAAAGAGAATTTTCTATTTGATTATTTATATCCATATGGTATCCAATTTGATAATGTTATATAATTTTTCACACTAAAACCAAATAGTCCTAATATGATTTACTCTATTTTCTCTCTTTGTTTCCATTTCATTTCCATATGATTGTTACTTTTCTTACCAATACTAATGCTTTGTATTGTAATAATTGATGTCAATGTCAATGAATTTTCTTAATAAATTACCAGAAACACCATATCACGGCATCTCGCAGTACCGTACAAACTAGGGGTTCGCGGGGTGCGTGCGAACCCCCCCCCCCCCCTTAGGAAAAAAAGGTTTAAAAAAGTTTTTGTGGTTGAAAGGGAAAAGGAGAAAAGAGAAAGAAGAAAAAGAAAAGAAAAAAGAAAAGAAAAGAAAAAAGAAAAGAAAAAAGAAAAGAAAAAAGAAAAGGGAAAGGAAAGGAAAACAAAACAGAAAGAAAAGAAGGAAAAGAAAAGGGAAGGGAAGAAAAAGAAGGAAAAATTGGCCATTTTTTTTCCTCGCTCACTTAGCTCACTTGCAAGAACACTGGAATTTTAGTATTCTGGCAATAAGGGCATCCCCCTTCGGCAATGGGCTGTAACCCCCTCCCCCACCCCGCTAATTTTTAAAGTTCCGATATTCATATTCGGGCAGCAAGGTGCTAGAATATCCAAATATTTGGGAAGCAAGGTTCCCAGTCAGTTATGTAACTTGTGTATGTAACTTCTGTACATTTCCACTATAAGAAAAGTTTCTAAAAATTTTGCTCGCTCGCTTCGCTCGCTCGCAAACATTTTAGAAATTGAAAAGTTGATATTTGGGCAAAAGGCTTCCCCTTCGGCAATGGGATGAAGCCCCCGCCCCCCTCCCCAACCCCGAGGATTTTCAAAGTCCGATATTCGGGCAACCACCACTTCATATTCGTGTAGCGAGGTGCCAGAATATCCACATATTTGGGGCAGCGAGGTTCCCAGGTAATTGTGTAACTTCTGTATGTGACTTCTGTACATTATCACTACGAAAAGGTTTTTAAAAATTTTAGTCGCTCGCTTCGCTCGCTCGCAAACATTTAGAAATTGAAAAGTCGATATTCGGGCATGAGGCGTCAGCCCCCTCCTTGCGAAAAATGGGCCCGTATGATCTAGATCTCTACATCTGCGATTTTCTTATTTCGGTGAGGGGGATAAGGGTGCAGCATTTTTGTCGGCAAATTTAGGTGTCACACCCTAAAACTTTGTCAGCACATTTGGGTGTCATGCATGCACACCCCCCCCCCCATTCAAAATGTTCTAGCGACGCCCCTGGCTGTTACTCTAAGTAATACTAGTATATTCTTTTCATTTGTTCTACTTTTATATATCCAATAAAGAATAAAGTGATGAACTGCAGTCATATGTAAGCCGGTCGCCCCATGATTTTGAAGTTTTAGAAGTAAAATTATTTGTGATATATTGGTCAGAAATTTGAGGTAAAATGCTCTGAAATAAGGCAGAGATTGCACCAGAGAGCATCTAAAACCCCTAAGCTTCCAGGGCCCGCTTTAGGGCCCTGGACCCCGGCCGCAAGGGATTCGCGCTTCGCGCTCGTAATGTGCGCCCCCCCCCCCCCTTAAAAAAAGCTTGTACGAGCTTGTCTCGATATATTTCCGTTTACTTTTTATATTCACTTCAGTTCTGATGAAATGTTTTATTGGCTATCCTGCTAAGTTACAGGCATATTATGTTCTATTGGCTATCCTGCTAAGTTACTATAATGTTGGTAATAACCCGGGGTAATAAATGTATATGTATTATCAAATCATTCTGTTTTCATGCCTGTAAGACCTAAATCAACTATGAAGTGTTGTAATCGTTTGATAAGTAGGGCATACTTTATAAAATAACAACCATTCCTGTTAGAATAATGACGCATATTGATTATAGGCCTTCTAAACGCCCTTCTCTATCTTTTTCATTCCATTTGTTTTCTTTCTGCACGTGTCAATAATAACGTGTGGACAGAAAGTAGGGTAAGGTCATCATACTTGGTGGGGCGAGAAGACCGTCATGAATTATGCATAAGGAGCGTGAGGGGTGTGTTTGTTTTGTTAGTCTAGAAAAAGACACAATCTTTGTCAGATTACGAAAATACTGTAAAAATCGAATTTGATGCATGGTAATAATTTTTTTTTTTGCTTATCCATCTCTATATGAGATTGAATCTACTTAAAATTTATATTTGGCTATTTTCATTTTCTAAAATACAATGTTTATTTGTACATTCCAAAATTGGGCATGGATTTCAGACTAGGCCATACCCAGTCAGCCGACGGATACGGGCTTCTAATTGGTTGTCTTTTTTTGCATAAATTACTATAATAATAATAATGATCGCGCGATCGTACCACAACAGCTGAGCTAGCGCTAGCTCGATATCGAGCGAGCGAGTGACCTTTCAGTGGCGATCACGTACGTTTTCGTACTAGATTTTGAGGCAAAATCATACAAAACATTTCATTAGAAAGGCATCCAAGTTAGAAGAACGACGTGTAAATTTCTACTTTAAGACGAGGTGAGTGTATTTCGTAATCCATACTGTGAAATGATAGTAATTTGCAGAAATGTTGCAAAGGAGCCTTGTCCGTCCGATTCACTGGCTTTGCAATGACAATGTTGACTGTTGTTGATGGTTGACTGTATATGTGGTCATGGTGGTGTGTGTAACGACTTGCACTGAATCAATGATTAGCCATGATAATTAGTTCATAAGTTGTCATCAATATTTTGGCTGTATTTTGTTGCTTAGCCTTATGTTGGATATAACTTATTGTTATATAATGTGTTAACTTGTCTTGGGTCTAGATGTAGGGTCTAGACTACAGAGTCTGGCGAGCGATAGGAATCGAGGTAAACATGGTTGGTTTTGGTTTTGACGTCAAAATTAATGAAAATCATGGTCCAACTATAAGTTAGAATTCATTATTTTAATCAGAAACAATGATCAAAGAATGAGCATGTTGAGGTTTGAACCCCAAATGAGTTTATGACTTTATCTTGCAAGGGGAACAGTCAAACAAAGAAAGTGCTGTGAAAAATAGAAAATAGAAAAAGAAATGAAAACTTGGGTAGACTAGACCCGGGCCTAGTCTAGATTGCGTCAATAATGTTGTCGATGCTAATGGAAGAATGATTGCTTTTGGACATAGAGTCTAGTGCAGTGTAAAAAATACTTGTCTCTTGTCTCTTTGGCTTTTGTGTTGTAAAAGTGTGATTTTCTCAAAGTAATTTTTATGTTTTTAAATTTTTTTTTAACCAGAGCTCTTTTACTTTACCAGAGCCAGAGGCAGAGTTATTTATTAAAACGCTCATCACTCCTGTGTATTTTTTCACTGCTTTTGGAGTTATGTGGGGAATGACACTGATCATGATAATGGATGTTGATGACATGACATTGATGTCAATAATGATTTTGAAGTTTAATGATGATAATGATGTTATTGATGATGATGATGATAATGATGATGTGCATGTAGGACTTTCAGGTTTACTGTTTCAACAGGTTTGCTGTACTTGTTTGCATCCATATTCATGTCCATAATCAAGCTAAATTGGCTCTGTCTCCCTTCCAGTTAAAAAAATATCTAAGACAAAGAGGCTCACTTCGATATTGAAAGAACTATGCACTAGCTGTCACAATTAAGTCAGACATTTTAAATTTAAGCTAGATACATGTAGCTCTCTACTTGTCCCAAAATCTGAAGTTTAACTTTAAAGGGGTTGTTCACCCCGAAGATTACTTGAGTTTAAAAAATGCAGAAAAAAATAAAGAAAAATATTGGCGAAAGTTTGGACAAAATTCGTTAAAGAATAACGGAGTTATGGACTTTTGAAGTTTTGATTTTGTGACGTCACATGCGAGCAGCTCCCTCCATTATGTAATGTGATAAATATTCCATAAAATACAGTTTTCTCAGAAAATTTAGAATATTTTCGTCTGTGCATTTGATATATTGTCAGAAATGTTATTCAATACTAGATTCTGAAAAGAAACAATATTAATTTATCGTGGAACGTAAAAAAAAATGCGAATATATGGAATATTTATTACATGACCAATGGGCAGCTGCTCGCATGTGACGTCACGAATCCAAAACTTTAAATACTCATAACTCTTATTATTTGACCGATTTTCATCAAACCTTCGCCAATATTTTTCTTTATTTTTTCTGCATTTTTTAAACTCAAGTAATCTTCAGGGTGAACTTCCCCTTTAAGTATGGTTTTTCTCATCTTGATATTGATTTCTGTTTTCTCTGACATCAGAAATCCAAATTACTAAAAGATGAATTACTAAATTGTCAGACTTATCACTGGTCTTGGGTAGTGAAAGAAATGCAAATTAACAAGGCCACCAATTAGGGGAGGGTATGGTAGCCTGAAAGGCTCTATTGAAGGCTAGGTGGGGAAGGGGTTCTGGGAATCTGTAGTTTGTCTCCCCCTTCCTTTTCTGTCTTTTCTGATGAAAATCATGAATGAGAAGTCGTCTGACATCTCCCATTTCTGATCAATCTGCGTTGTCCTCTTTCAGTATAAAATTCTTGGTTGTGGATGTGAGAAATTGGAAAAAGTAAAAATACAGAATTAAATGGAAACAGCAACAAAATATCTTGTATATATAGGCTTGATGGACAAACTTCCAGCCAGTGTTATGACCGTTTTGATAAGAGGTCCATCACTGAAAGAGGTTTTTTTTAAATATCAACCTTTACAGAGGAAGGTTTGTTTATGGTCCAGAATGGCATTTTTCCATGTTTGAGTGAGTCCCTCTGTCTGATGCATTCACTACCGTAACAATCCTGTCACAAATAGTACCATCTTTGATCTGCCATTTAAACTTTCATTAAAGAAATAGATTGTTTGCATAAATCTTTTTTTCCCCTCAAAATATGGGTGCAATATCACCACTGGTCTGGCAGTCTGGTAAATCCATCTGAAGCTAATCCCTCTCAAGCACAGCATCTCTCTAGCTCTCTCCACTCATTTATATGTCATAATTTGTTATATGAACCAATACAATCATTCCCAGACCTATGAGAGAGGCCTACATGTATCTGTTGGTAATGTGCTTACATGTATACAATGTACATGTAATGTAGGAATATGTAGTAGGCCTTCATCATCACTACATGTAAATTTACAACACAGCTTGCAGCATTACAAACATAATTTACTGTAGCCACAGAACCTTAACCAATTTTATTGCATTATAGTAAGGTCATTATGATTTTGCTTAATATAGGTGTTATGATGTAGGTGATCTCCCTGGTGAGATGAAAAGTGACCTCAACCTTCCTTGTTGTTGTAGTTACACTGCACAGCTACACTGCACGAGTGTGAAGTGCACTGTACACATACATGTACTTAGCCTTTTGTTGTAATTCAGGGCAGGTTCAATACTGAATGCCAGTTTGCGCACAAAAGTAGGCTTCATATAATGTAGGTCACTGGTCAATTTCAATGGCCCTGACCTCACACAGAGCTTTGAGGTATGGCTATTCAAGCCGGTCAAGCTGCTTCAATTGCATTGGTCACGTTTCCTGTTCCCATGGACCAAAGTGGCCTGTCATTTTTTTCCCTGAACCCTTGCAGGACAGGAATCATTCAAGGGCTAAATTGATCACACTTCATTCTTCAAATTGGCAACAATAATATTTCTCTTTTAGTGCTTAATGGTTCTAATAAATGTAATGTCTTTGAAAACGACAAACATGATCAGTAACTTTGTCGAAGAATTGACAAAATTGCCAATTTGGACAAAAAACAATGATTTTTGACCTCTCCGTGTGTTGCCAATTTAAGGATTTTAAAGCTTATACCACTTTTTGAAATTCCTAGCATCAAACGCAATTTAATCATACATCAAAAATGGACACATTGTGTGCAGAAATTTTTGCTCTTTCTAGTTTCTACTCATGAGTCTGGTATATTTTTTAGAGCTCTGAATCAAAAGTCATCGAGCCAAACCACATAATGTGGTCAATTTTTCTTGAAAGGGTTAAATATTAAACTCGACCAAGTATATGTACAGTACTCGATCAAATCTTTCGTAATCTGATGTTTTCCTGTCTTGTTGTACTAAGTAATAACCCTGTAGCATTTTAGCAGGGATAATTACATGTAGAAGTAATTGGTTAAACTAAGGAGTTAATGATAACTCTTTGGTTAAACTTGCATGTTTCACACTATCCATGTTTGTGCATAAATGTAGAACACTGCAGGAAAATCCCATATACACTGTACCTTCTCTTAAAACGTGATATAATGAAAATCGCATGTTTCAAATAATGATAATTAACATATTTTGTACATTCAAATATCCCAAGCTAACATAAAAAGTTTGATACAAGATGTACAAGTAGAATTCCATAGAATGTAAGAATGTGTTCAAAATTGAATTACTGAGCATGCGAGTAGTTTATATGCATGTACTTCTACTCTCTACATTACTTTATGCATTGGTTTTGAGAATTGGGGAAAAAAGTGAACTTGACGTCAACCTCCATTTCCTGTGAAACGGAGAGCATGCAAGGTAGAGTCATACCCGCTTTCAAAGGGTACATGTATACACTGTCTGTTACACCAATGTTATAAATCAGTGCATAACTTCACAGATCTACATGTACATGTTACAACATGTATATAAGCAGGCTATACTGCGAACATGTTTGTATGGCCAGGTCTAGAAATGAATACATTTTGCATACTTGTAAACCTTGCATTTATGTTCAATGGGCAATTGAGTAGTTGATGAAGATGTTGATAGAAGATTGAGTATTACGGTATGAACTCATTTTACAAGCTATTTTGAGAAGCTTCACTTTCTAGAGCAGCCTGCTTTTCTTTTTAAGTTTTCAGTTTTCACAAAGTACATGTACACCTCCTTTTCTGTACTTTGCATATTTTGTAATAAATATGAAAATGTACATATACATGTACATGTAGATCAATCAAATTCATGGAAGCTTAATTTTGCGCTTTTGGAAATTTTGTTCCCCTATTAAAATAAAATTGATTTATTTTAAGAATATTAAGCCATATGTGGATCACAGGTTCTGACTCATTTTCAGGAGTGCCTTGACTTTTGGAAAGGTCATTTTAGTCTGTGACAAAAAGTCTCGTTGCAGAGCACAAGACCTGCATATGCATGTTCATGTAAATTTAAATACATGTATTGCATAGCACTCTGTTCATGTGTACATGCTTGACTGATGGCATGTGACAATGTATACAAAGTCATATTTACGAGGATTTTCAACAATCTGTTCAAATCAACAGACAAGATAATTTTTGGCTGGATTCCAAACCATCTTGAGTTATCTCATGATGTATGTGTACAGTATTTAAGGGTCTGGAGAAAATGAGGGCAGATCATGCTCTATTTTGGTACTGCACAGATTGACATCTATGTATGGACCCTATTCAGTTGGACTTGGATGTTTTTTGCAAATGTATTTTGGACACCCCCCCCCCCTTTCTCCCCTCTCCCCCCACTTCAAAGATTGTTCTTCATCATCTGTATATTACTTACATGTACAGGTATGATCAATTGAAAAGAAGGTTTAATCATAGTGTCTTTTGGTTGTGGATGTCATGATGTTTTTATTTTTAGTCTAACACAAAGCTTTGTGTGAAATGAATGCAAAGAAGTGTGACCATCACAGATATCTGAGGATTTGGATGTGTTTATTATAACTTGTAACTGATTTTTTTTCTTCTCTTTGTTTTCCATGTACAGATCCTGTCTTGCACGTCCTAATCCAAGCCTCTATGTTCATTGAAAGTCATCAAGTGACAGTTCCTGCTGAAAAGTCACATGATCAAGCGTCCTATTTCCAATAGTCATTCAAGGACTGTAGAGCAAGGTTACACAAATGCTATAACAGCGTGCTCAGTCACTGCTCCATATTCTGCTAGCGTGACTCGCAAGTGTACGGTTTGCCGTCCTTGTACACTGTAACTAACTGAGACCCGTTGTAGATGCGGGATACATAGTCTGCCTGACTAGTTGTAATCAAACTGCAAGCATGGCTTCTCAGGGGTCACCGTCCTCACAGCCGATTCCTAGCGGTCAGCCGTCCATCCCTAGCAGTCAGCAACCTAAGGAGAGCTTGAGCAAGCATTCCTTTGGCCACACAATGGCTATTCTACTGGACAGGCAGAAAGTCAAGGTGGGTCATGCAGTTTTGTCCCTTGTAGCATCTGTAGTGAATGTGAATTGAACATGCATGTGCAATATCAAGTCCAATGATTGCAGATTTTTAACATTTTATGCCTACTTCTTAAACAGAAGTTGCACTTGATAACTTAAGATCTTGGTGGAGGTACTTAGGGCATAGCACCAGCTAGTGTATTTGAAGTGGATTCCATAGAAAAGCTATGGAAATTAAATGGTTTGTCACTGGAGGTTTTGGAAGAAACATCTGTACATTACATTACATTATGTTACATTACATTACATCCTGTAGATGAAAGATTTTAGGGATACAGAGATCTATATTTCTGAAATATGAATGTAACAACACAATTCACTTTTTAAGTGTTTTCTTCTGTTAAACTGTCTCAAATTTCACAAAATGCTTCAAGAAATTCAAAGTTATTTGAAGATTGAATGTGTGCTTGATTACGTTTTCTGATTGATTTGCCTCACAGCTGTGTCGATCCTTGTGCAGACGAGGTGTGGTACTCTTTCTCATAGGCATTGTGATGGCCCTTGTACTTAACTTACTTCAAGTCCAGAATAATGTCACCTTGTTTCCTCCTGAAACGCTCAACAGTATATCGTCCTCGGCCTGGTGGGTTGCTCCATTCTGTGGCTCGGCTGCTGGTAAGTTGATCTTTAATTAGAATCCTAGATATATTTTTGCATAATCTCCAGGGATAGGACTCTACATAGCAGCCTCTCAAAACCCAAGTGATTTGCATATTCTCATGAGAAATGTACTGTACAACATGAAATCAGACACACAGGTTCAATCAATCACATAGTTTGATGACTGCTTGAAAACAATTTTATAAGGAACATTCAGTTAATTGTAGTCTGTAATCGAGTTTCTTCAATCATACTTAAACTTTTCTCAGTGGCAGCTTAACAGTTGTAAAACCTCAAGTCACATCAACACAATTTACACAACTCACATGGTACAATAAATGACATCGCTCTCTACGATCCAAAGTGTGTTTCAGACACATGGTTAAACTTAATTTCATTACCTAATTTTGTTGTTCTTCTTATCTCCATGTGTTAAAAAAAATTGATGATTTAACTAAACCAATAATTTCCATATTATGTTTCTTCTTTACACAGTACTTGTAGGACTCCTGTACCCTTGCATAGATGACAAGCTTGGAGAGACACCCTACTACAAGAGAGAGTGGTCCCATGTCATGCGATGTCTTGCCGTCTTCGTTGGAATCAACCATGCTTGTGCTGTATCCTTTTAAAACTTTTTTTTTTGTAAAGTGTCATGCTCAAATGGTGATCTGACTCCTGATCTGGAAACATTTACTCCCAGCTCTGTTTCGTCATTGATGCAATATTCAGACTTGGGTTGCGAGTGAGATTTCAGTTATGGTAGGTTTAGGGTCAGGAATGGGGTAGGTATAGTATTGGGTCCAAAGGTGCGATCAGCACTCTTAGAATTTTTCCTTGGAGCAATTGTCAACGGAGCATGTTTTGTATAATCATTAGTTTCACAACAGATGTTGAAATCTGGTTTTGCTGATACATGCATCAATAATGATAATGATATTCAATGAAAGTGAAATTGAAACCAGATGTCATTTGAATAGCACCAATGTCAGTTTTTATGTGCGAATCATGATAGATTACTTTTGTTTGAAGCATATAGCTGAAGTAATTCTTATTTAATTTTCTAAACAATTGAATGAAATATGCACAAGGTAGATTTGCGTATGCTATGCATGGTATTGGACAGAATTGCTTGTCAATTGAAAGTCTTCTGCCTTAGTTCTCTGACTCTCTGTTTTAACTTTCAAGGATTTCATAAATTATGTAAATCAGTGTACTCATTTTCTTCAGTATAGCTGCTAATTAATCAGTATATATTCAGTAGAAAGATACAAAGTCTTATTTTCTTCCTTGACTGGCTATCAATACAGAAAATCGAATTTGCCAACAATCTCCAGTTCTCTCTCACATTGGCTGCAATGTCTCTTGGTCTGTGGTGGCTTTTTGACCGATCAAGGAGTGGATTTGGTTTGGCCTTGACTATTGCCTTCCTAGCGACTCTCATCACTCAACTCCTTGTATACAAAGGAGTTTACAGGTAATTTAAATAGAATAGAGTACTTGTTATCTTTATAATGCTTTGTTTTCTTAGCTTCTTTTCATATTGTTCCATTTTGGCTTCCTCTTCATTGCTGAATTTTATTCTGAAGAGTCTTAGATGACAAGATTTAGTTCTGTCTTCATAGTTATTATTTCAATATAGAACTTTATGTAGTTACGTTAATTATACTTGCAATATTAATCTATTTGATAATGTATTGATATTTGTTTATTATGTTGTAATTCAGTTTGTAAAATATGTTTGAAGAAAAAAAGGATCATAAAGATAAATAAATAAATCAAATCAAATCAACTTCTGACTAAGAGATGGTGGTTAAGGCAGTCAAATTTTATGTACATGTACATGTATTTTTTGTGTATCACCGTACTCCTATTTGAAATGGTTATATGGTTTAATTACAACAAGAACAAAATTTAACATATATTTGTTTGTGCTTGATTATTGCTAAAGGATGTATAAAAATTAAAACATGGGTTTGTAGTCTTTCGAATTTATAATTTAGTTTTCTGTAACGCTGTGTAAAGAATATACATGTACACAGTTTCATCTTAACTTGACATTTTTTTGTTACAGATACACGGAACCTGACTTCCTTTATGTGCGATCTTGGCTTCCATGTGTGTTCTTCTCTGGAGGTGTAACAATAGGCAATATAGGCAGACAGCTAGCACTGGTGAGTTAACTGAGTTCATGAAAAATAACAAGTTAATGCTCTTCTAGTCCTGAACAGATGTGACAAAGGCATTGATTCATTGTTCACTTGGAACCAACTTTGTATTTTTCTTCGGTGGAATACAAATATGATGATGAGAATGAAAAACCATTTCTAATTCCAGCCCCATACAAAATATTCTTAATTAAAGCAGAGAGATTTTTTATATATATGGGGATATGGGACGACAAACAAAATTACATTGTTTATTGGATGAAACCATTCTGTTACGGGGAAGTTTTATCCCATGGTTTTGTTATTTGATGAGAAAGTTTTTATTTGTCCCGAGTTTACTATGTTTGCACAATCCTATGGCATGTTTTTGTAATAATTTCACAAATAGTGACCTTTCTGTCTGAGATTACAGATTTGTTATTATGCAGTTAGTTGTGTCTTATAAACACTTTGAATGTATTTATATGGCAGAACTTCTTAACACAGTCATAATTTTCTTTTCTGTGCTTTTCTTTCTTTTAGGTTGATCGTCAGTTTGCAAAGGAGCACATGAGTTGAGTTGGACAATGTTGGAAGAAAGAGACTTCTGTTATCAGATTTTCTTGATACAAATTCTGATTTTACAACTGCAGCTGACTGTACAAAGTGCAAAGAAAGAGGCTATATGTCGTGTCGTGGAGGAAAAAACCAACAAAATGGCTTCTATCGTCAAGTACAGAACCATGATGTATTTGGGAAAATTATGGGCATGTATGCTCGTGTGACATGACGGGCTGTTGCCAGCTTCAAGGTGTTCCCGCATTGTGGCATGCTACGATGATTATAAAACGTGTGCAAGAAATGTCGCCATCCCTATCACGCCATGTAGTGGTTTGCGATGTATGTAATACTTGCATGGGAAATCGATACTGCCGAAGACTATAAGTGAGATGGTGCCTTAAAGTTTGCCACTGTTATTGTAGAAGTCTTACCTTTTGCACTTATACTCGTATCTGTACCATCAAGTAGGTTTCCCATCTAAGGTTTTCACCGACTTGCCGTAGAAATCCACAAACGCTGTAATGCCAGTTTTGTGTGGCAGTTCCTTGGCTCCCCTTACTGAATAGAATGAATACATCTTGTTATCCATCTCCTTGCAGTGTCCCACAACCACGGGGAATGGAAGCTTCAAGGTTGCTGATGAATTTGTAATGAAAACTTTTTTCCTGAGTGAGGGGTGAACATACATGTAGTTTTCCTTGTAATCTATGAACATACCTATCAGATACTAGTTGTGGAAACCAGGGTTCCCATTACATTCATGATGCTTGTACCAAGCATGGGATACCTAAGGAAAAGATAGCAAGGGCAAATTCTCCATGAGAAAGGTAATGAACATGTCAATGCGTAGTTTCAATTTGCATTATTGCTTTGGTACTTCGAAAACACCCCCTTAGATGCAAGGCCATTTTGCTCTCAATTTAGACCAAGGGTTCTTGCCAAGAAGAAGGTTATAGCATAGAATGTGAATAAACTCTTGCCCGTAGGGACTATTCATTGACCATAGTGCCAACATGATATGGAACAACTGGTTGAATGTACTGTATACGCCATTTATTTCGCGGGGGTTTTATTTTCGCGAATCGCGAGTGGGTCACGAATTTAACAACACGCCAAAATATTGCCAACATAAGAAGTCGGTTGAATTTGTTGTCTCCTGGTCAGAAATTCACCACTTTGCTTTGCAAAAGTACATCATCACCGCTGTTTGTAGATTTGAGAATTTTCCGACCGCGAATTCAACCACTCGCGAAATAGTCTGGTTAGTCCTATTCGCGAAAATTTATGGCCGTGAAATTTATGGCTTATACGATATTTAGATACATGTACATGTATGCTTTATCACTCTGTCAACTGTCAAGCTTTAATGCTTAAATTTTATATAGATTTTAAGGAAGAAAAGGGTAGATAGTGAGGATAAATCTCACACAAGCTGAAAGGGTCTTCCAGCTGCTACAAGCAGACAAATGCCGACTTTGAAGTAGCTGTTTAGAGCTGTAAAGCATGTCCAATGATAGGCAGATCTTTTTCAAATGCTGACATCCATCGCCCTCGGGTCTTCCAAGTTTAGATCTGATCATCATATTGTCTTCTGAGAGCCCGAAGCCTTCAAAGGCTTTAACTCTGTGTCAATTGATATGAATGAATGTCCTTTTGGGATTCACAAGACGATAACAACTATGATTTATCAATGTCACTTGATCTTTTAGTAACAGTAAGTTACTGAAGATTCAAGGCGGCCATGGGCATATCTGTATTTTCAGTTGAATACAGTAATATTTTGTAAAAGGAGCGATACTGAATAATTGGATTGAGTGTCTTTACTCGTGTTTTTATTTCAATCATTTTGCAATCATTGTTATGTTATCATTTTATAGAAATGTACCTGTTTGGAATTTCCAAGTTTTAAAGCTACTTCAAAATGAGATGTACATACTTAGTATTTTATGAAGGATATCTTTCCATATCTCTGCGAAATGACATCACACTTTGGGTATGTGTTGCTTCAAGTGTGCTTTGATATTATATTATATTATCATTTCATTATGTAAAGAATATTGTAAGACTTCCATTGTAAAATATATATACATGTACATTCAAAACAATATTACCTTTTCAGACACTTAGGTATTTTAAGTCACTCAGAATAACACACCCCATACTGAATCCTTTTTGTTTAAGTATTCAGTGTAGACAATACATTATGAATCTATTTTCATGTCCACATTGTATTAATCTCATCAGCCACATTGTAGCTTTATTTTGACACTATGCTGCTTAAGAATATACAGTGGCGATAATGTCTTTCCAAATTAATCATCCTATTAATGCCAGGCTTTGCTAGCTTTTCTTTTCAAACCTTTACAGATACATCCAAGTAAATCCAAGGGCATGTGAACCAGTTCTTGTGTTTTCAAACAAAGAGGCAAAGTTCATTCATGAGTTTGATTCTCCTGTTTACAAAAGGTTGAGCAATGATAAAGCGCTTCATTCCAATATTTTGGTCCCTCTGCATATCTTGTTGAGATAGGTTTTGAAACAGTTTGTTTCACCTCTGTGCTGTCAGTGCACATGTAGATAAGCTTAAGCACACAAATCCTCTAACCAAATATTGATGAGGATGATTTGCTATTTCGTTATCTCTTGAAGTGCCGTGCGTTTTGCGTTCTGTATCAGGAATGATTGATAACAATGCTTAAAGCATGTGTAGCAGATCCCTCGCTTATCAGAAGATTGCTTATTATGTGACGTAGTGCTGAAATATGACAGTTATGGGTCTTTGCAAAATGGGTATACACAGTACAAGTATTTATTTCAAGCCATTTCCTTTTTTCTACGCTAACGAAAGGTCATGGCGTGTCCAGTTTTGTGATTGTTTTGCAGATTACGTTGTTTTGATTATTTCACAATTCTTCTGCTCTTCTACTCGGAGCCATGATTTGCCTTTTAAAAGACTCTTCAGCAGCCTTCAAAAGTAAAATATTTCACTTAAGGTTGATGACTGTATTGAACTGAACATTTTGGTAAGACAGTAAATCTAAGATTAATGAACACTCCATGAAATATGTCAAGTAAGTAATGTCCAAAGTTCACATAATATTAAAGAGAGCGTAGTTCACGAGTCGTCGTGTTTCACAAGTTCAAGTATGGCCTGAAATGAGTTATTGTGAATCCACTGTACTGAAGAAGCAAAGCAGAATGAAGATGAAATATATAAAGTAGGGTCTGTACCCAATATGAATCAAGTAATATCTTAATCAGTGGACAAGAAATTCGTCTTAGAAGAATTTTGGGTGGTGACTGCAGGAGCCGTACCGATTACACGTCCGTCTCAATTAAAGTTTGTTGAAGCAAGTGATTGCTTCATGTCTTCTGAGAAATTTAAAGAGCTGAACATGCTGGGGGGGGTAATGATGATGTAATGCTGATGTAATGCTTTACGGTATATGCTCTGTATATGCTTTACTATTGAATATATTTATTTCTTCAAAAATTCAGTTATACATGCATTCTCCTCTATGTATCTAGATAGCATGTATCCTTCATTTTGTTTATTGCTTAGCTTGTTATATGCATGTTTCTGTGGGAGAAAAATATCCTTTTGCTTTGCTCACAATAGGCCATTGCAATGCAGACTAAAAAGTACTACTGGTTGTAAAATGAGTGATTTTATAGTCGCATCTTTTTATTATCAACTTGCCTCTGGAGTGTGTACTTGATATGAGAGGAAAAAAAAATGCATGGCTGATGAAATTAGCTACCAATTTTCAGCCCTTTATTATTCATATTGTACTTGTTAAAAGAGAAAATTTCATGACTTTCTTTGGTGGTCCAGCCCCTTTGGAAAAAAACAAACAAACTTCACCACATTGTTGACACCTGCAGAAGTTTCTGGTTTAAACTCGAAACTCAAAAGATATTAAAAAAAGAAAAGAAAACATCTTCAAGATATGGGATATCATGGTAGAAGTGACTTTGTTTTTATTGAGATTCATCCATGCATTGTATTCAGATTTAAGTCATTTTAACTTTCACATGTGAAATGGGCAATGTACTTCCTGCAGGTCTTGCTGAAAGAAGTATATCCCTTGAAACTGCCACTGATGTTTGGGGAGAGAGATGCACATATTTTTCTGTTTTTAGAATATATATTATGAAAGTACATATTAAAGAGTACCAATCACCAAAAAATATTTTTGCTAGTATGTTAGGGGTTCCATATCACCACTCGATATTCTAAGTATGAGCTTCAAATGTCAATTCTATAAAGAGATATTGCAATTTTTAATACTCTCTAAATAAACAGTACAGCGACTTGTGGGTAGACTATTCAATGCACCTTTTTTTTTTTTCGTACCACAGTGAGGCCAGAAACCCCGTTTTGAAGACTTTGAAAGAGACTACAAGTATAACACTTGTATTTTCTCAAAGTTTCACTCATGCCGACTAGTCTTGACGGAATAAACTATCACTTCACTTCCATAGACTTTGGCCTCGCTGTGGTATGTTAAAAAATTGCGCCACCCGGCCACGTGGAACCGAACCCGGAGTGGGGTTCCACGTGAGGGGTTTAATGTTATCCTTTATTTTCTTCTCCTTGAACCGTTAACCCATAGAATGTCAGATAGTGTTTTGAGGTTAACTTTATATGTTCTAGCTGTACACATATTTTTTTAGATGATTGGTACACTTTAAATGTTCATATTGGAGGAATATCCAAGTGTTCCACAAAGTAGTAGTGTAAAATGCAAACGGAATGCAATTATGTGAATGTTTAAACCAAATATGTATGGAAGGCAATACATATTGTGATTACTCAGAATATTGTTCTATCTTGTATCATCTATTATGAAATCTTTTATGATCTTAATGAATAAAATTGTATTAAAAGACATTTTTTGTTTGTGATATGTTCTTTTTTCTTTGTAGTCTTAGTGCAGATTAGTGAAGATTGTTATTGTGCAAATTCTGAAATTTAGAGCTACATAATAGGAAAGAAAAGAGAGAGAGGGGGGGGGGGGGTGAGAGTGGCTGAGGAGGGACCGACCTCGAGAGAAAGAGAGAGAAAAAAAAGGAAAAAATAGGAAAAAGAAGAGAGAGAGGTGCGCGCGTGTATAGACTTCCCATGAAACAATGTAGAGAAAATAGAACTGATGAAAGAATGGCATGAGGAAGGAAATGAATATATAGGGCATTTATAGATTAAACAAATAAATAAAAAAGAGGAGATAAGAGAAGGGTGAAAATCCGATTAAGGCATCAAATCAGCTCTGCTTGAATATATAGCCAAAATTAAATCGACTATTTTCCATGTGCCATTCCCCCTTTTCCGTTTCAAGGATTGCGCCATCTAGCGGTCTAGAGCAACATACATTTTCTCAAGGAAAAGAAAAAAAAAATACTCATAAGTCATAACCCAAAGAAATCTCTTTTCGCACACAGGATTCAAATGAGAAATTCAGAAATTCATTTTTTTATTAAACTGATTGGCATGGAACATTTTCAGTATAGTCCAACAGAATAGCCAGAACATCAAAATAATGCATGTACATGTATTTGAAAAAAAAAATTATGGTCCTCCAGAAAAACGGTTCATACGTCTTTCAAAACGGTCAGACATCTACAGTAAGAAATAACTTATTCGAAGGACAATTGATTTCCTATTCACAAACATCTTAATGACATACAGAACGGTACATTTGCGTTCACTTGTTTTGCAAAACCTCAAAGATTTGCAAGAAGAAATTTCTAAACGTACATATTCAGGAAAAGTATGATTCATATTGGGCATAACTGCGCAAGAGGCGTCATTAGCCTGACGACTACGTCAACGACTGGTGCAGTCTACCGCAATTTTGACGAGCCACATAACCGTATGCACTATTTATCTTCACAGGCTTAATTGGCGTTGGTAACAACGCAGTCGTAATGACGCTTTAATTGTTAGCAACTGGCATAACAAACTTACAGGCTCACTGCATTTTTTCAGTCCCAACTTCATGACAAACAACAAATCAACTTTTTATTCAGTACTGTAGGATATGATACATGACAATGATGGAGAAAGTTGCTCAGTGATTCATTCTTTTCGTGTAATGTCGGAACTCCCATCTTTGCGTTCCGGAATCGTTGCATTCATTGGTGATGAGCTGTGGTTTGTAGATCCGTCCCATTGCTACGTCAAGACAGTAGTTACTATCACGATGTTTTATTTGGCCGGGCTGCAGTAAAACCAAAAAAAAAAAGTTTAATTATAAATATTTAAGTAAATTACATACAATCTGTTCTAAAATGTTAGGAAGCTGCCATTTTAAAAATTTTCTTTCTTTCTTTCTTCTTTATTTATTTCTTTATTTTTTTTATTTTTTTTTGTTGCGGTACTGACCACTGACTCCCAGTTCTTGAGATCGTAATGTTCTGCATTTGAGTGATCAAAATATCTTAAACTAAGATACATATATAATTTGTTGCTTTTTGTTTTACTCTAGAAATAATGTAAAAGTGTGCATCAGAGGTTGAGGAAAGGGGGGGGGGGGTGGTGGGGTATGCCCTTTACAAACTTGATTTCTGTCAGAAAATGGCACACTACAGCAAAACCCTCCTCCAATCCTTGAAAAGCCGTAGGGAAAAATCAAATGAGAATCATTTAGAAATAGTCCGCAGTTTCAAGGTCACTGAAGTAAGAGGCGGGGGAGGGGGCGTGGCGGGGACAAAATCGAAAATTCAGTGTTAAATAAATTGATTATATCATGATTATGATTATGATTATGCGTAATATCATAATATGAGAGCCAAGAAAAAGGACTCTCACATTTTATGGGAATCATAGTGTGATGACGCGAAATGATGATGACTTGATTATGATTATGGTTACTGAGTTGAATGAGCAGTCGGTATTCTACCTTGGAATGTATCCATTCTTGAGTTCCCGCCATACCGTGACACGCTTCTAAAGTCACGTGTTGCCCTACCCTATAGTCTGAGAGATCCAGACATAAATCTTCAAAACGGATCTCAAAATCTTTGGTAAGGAGTAAGGCCTGTAGATAAGGAAAAAGAAGTGATGTACCGGAGAAATTAACTAAGAAGTATAACGTGATAATCATACATTTAAATATTACATCACTATGATCCGTTACCACAAAGGCAATTGCATTTGTGACAACGGATCATGGCGATAAATATAGTAAAACTGGGAATTCCAAAAGTAGTTTTTGTTAAGTACGGTCAGTTTCTTAACATTTTCTCATGAAAAGTACTGCTTATAATTAAAGAAATTATTCGTCAATTTCAATCCGTCATTGCAGTTAGTATCCTTGTGATAATTTTATACTCTGATCAGTATTACATAGGATTATATTATGGTATAATCAATGGATAGTACAAACTAGATGAATAGCATTCCTTCCTTTCAACCGAGTCAGAGTATAATGAAAAAAACATTGTATCATTACTATTTAAGCAGGGGCGGATCCCGGATTCTGTAAAGGTGAGCCGGGGAAAATTTCCAAGAAAAATCTCTGATAAGTCCTCCCTCCTCCAAAAGAAAAACAAAAAAGGAGTTGCTTATTTACTCAGAAAATATTTGGCAAGCAAAATGCATTTCAAGTGCCTTTTCGAGTCGAAAAAATTCGGGGGGGGGGGGGGGGGCGGGGGTCACTACATGATTTAACTTTTGTACCTGTCCGAAATGTCTGAAATTTTTTTCTGACAACCCCCCCCCCCCCCCCCCCTCAAAAAAAAAGGAAAAAAAAGGTTATCACATTTTTGGGGTCTAGTTTTCCTCCAAAATTCTCTGACAAGCAAAAAAAATATATAAATAAATAAAAAATAAAAAGCTTATTCAAAAAAGTGTGGGGGGGGGGGGATTTGCACCCATGGACATGTGATCCTGTGCCCTGTGTATCTGTGTAAAACCGTCAGTCGCTAAAAGGTGAATGAACACTTATTACCTGTTTTTCGTTGTAATTACTACATTTGTCTATGAGTAAGTTCTTGCCCTCTCCTCCAGGAAGGAAACACCAATCATGGTTTTGATTATGAACCTGAAAAAGAAAAAAAAAATAGGAAGAAAGAAACTTTTATAATCCATGAACACAGGGGCGGATCCAGGATTTCGTATAAGGGGGGGGGCACACAAATGCAGGATTGTCAACTTTGGGAAACTGCTTGGAGGGAGACCCATATTTTTTTGGTCTCAGTGGGGGGGGGGGGGGGGGGGGTGGCGAAAAAAAAAAATTTTCGCCAGCCCTCCAAAAGTCGCTCAGGTGGGGGGGGGGGGGGTTATGGGGTCCAGTTCCCCTCCATAATTCTCTGACAAGTAAAAAAAAAAAAAAAAAAAAAGGTTTTCTGGTCGAAAAGGGGGGGGCACAATGCATTGTTTTCCCTCAAAGGGGGGGGGGGGGGCCACGGGCCGGGATTGTCCCCCCCTAAATCCGCCACTGCATGAACATCTGAACTTCAATGTGGTGACAACTGTGATAATGACCATAAAACAAAGAAGAAACAAAATACTGCAGGTTACCAATTTTAAGTTCTTTATCAATAAGTATATATCACAACTATCCCCGAACCTCCATCCTTGAACAACTACCCCGGACTAAATATCCCTGTAACAATAATTATCCTTGTCAGGAGGTGAAGGGAGTCTAGGGGCGGTTTTCCTATATATTAATTCAATAAACACTTGCTATATTTTTTTTAATTTTCGTCACACAGTCTGTACGAAAGTGTTTATTTTCCACAATACTTAACAATATTTTAAATCTATATTTTATAATTTTAACAAAACAAGAATCGTCAAAAGTCCTTACCCGTCCCCATGCTCTTCTTGCACTGTTTGCGGTTGCTAGGAGCAACGGTGTCACGTGACTTAGATACCAGTCGAAGCTATGGCAATTCAGCCGTGCTCTCAAAGTCTGGATCTCAGAAATGTCGCCGAAATATCTGTCCTATTACAAGAATGATACAAATGAATACTGATTTACACTCTGTTGTACAGAAAGCAATTTTCCAAAGATCAAAATAAAATGAAGTGTGCTTCAACATGTTCACAAATTGGCGTCTCTCATCCGCTTTAAAAATATGAATTGCAAAATAACTTCTATTCCAGCAAATACCAGCAAATTGATATATTCTTCTCTACAATATGCATCATAAGATTAAAGCCTCTGCGGACTGTCGATAAGGGCAAAAGGTCCTTAAAATAACAGTGTGCCGACAATAATTATTGAAGTCAATATTTTCGAAATGTATAATATTAGAAAAGGTTCTTAAATTTTTAACTGGCCACCAAGGGTACAAAAGTTCAAATTGACAAAGGCCCCTTCAATTATAAATTTGTAGACAGAAATTCTGAATAGGAGGAGCAGGGGATGTCATTCCTACAATCCTCCTGTATATAGCAACACCCTTTACGATACCCAGTGGTGTATCCGGATAACAGACAAAGAGGGGGCAAAATCCTGAACATACTGTGCCAGTTTTGTTGATCTTTTTTATTTTCCTGGAAGGGGCGTACGCCTGTTCCATAGTCAACCGGATATGGTTGAACAATCTTTCAAAGATATACTTACTCTGGCATCTGGTACCGCTGAGTAGAACTCATCTTTGTATTCATCCATCCACGTCTCGGCTATCCGTACTAAGTTACGCTGGTACGATGTCTGGATCGAACCCGGGAACGAGTACGGCGGTACCTGACGAGCCACGTGACCTACCCTGCTACAAGGTACGACGTAGACCGAACCTCCGCACATCCACGTCTGAAATATATTAATTCAAATGAGAATTATTGTATACAACCCAATGAAGCCATACTGGCGGATCCAGGGGATGGAAACGCCCCTCTCCATTTAGAAAAAAACCTTTAAAAAAAGAACGAAGATCAAACAAACAAACAAAAATAAACACACACACAAAAAAAAAACAAGTTTGGCAGAACCAGCAGGATTCCCGCTCCAAGATAATTCCAGAGAAAATTAATTTTTGGGTCTCCTTACCAATGAGAGAGCTTCGGGAGGGGGGGGGGGGGGGCTGGCGGGATTCCCGAAATTATGTTGGTAAAATCTGTCGCCACTCCCCTTTCTAACAGTCCTGGATCCACCCCTGCAAGCCTTATATGACTTGTAATGTATTGCAATAATTACGTTCATTAATTTTGTTTATAGGTACGTGTGCTTCTAACTCTTAATCAGGAACCCCCCCCCCTCAATTTGCCTTTTTTGTATAAAAAGAAAAGAAAAGAAACAAAGAAGAAGATATACCATTATTATTATTTGGTTTTGAAATGAGATCGCACTTACAAACATGTCATATTTTTAGAAAATATCTAGACATTGATTTTGATAATAAATATGCAGCCTCTTAAAAAAAAAAAAAATTACGTTCGTGTAAATCCTTGTTTTCAACAATTTGGTATTCATCTACATTCATCATCATTCTTTTCTTCATTAGAATAAACTAGTGCGGGACCGTTTTGAATTGTCGATCCCCAAGCCTCTAAAGGAAGATTGGATTTACTGTGAAAGAAAAATCGAGGCCATTAGCTCACCAGCCGCCGAGCCTTGCGTAAAGATTTCCGAGCCTCTCAAAGAAATATTCAATGGCTCATCTTGAAGGATAGCTTCGTATAGCCGTCAAGGCCTGCGTCAAACCCGAACCAAAACCATCTCAAAGAAACCTTTTCTGACTCACCTTGAAAAAGAAATCGAGACCATCAGCTCACCAGCCGTCAAGCCCTGCGTCAAAACCCCAACGGTCTCAAAGTCGGTTAACTGACTCAATTTATAGGAGACATCTCCCTGCCGTCAAGGCATGCGTCAGGTTTACCAAACCCTTCAAAGAAAGATTTATTGACTCACCTTAAAAGAGAAATCGAGACCATGCAGCTAACCAGCCGTCAAGCCCTGCGTCAAAACCCCAACGGTCTCAAAGTCGGTTAACTGACTCAATTTATAGGAGACATCTCCCTGCCGTCAAGGCATATGCGTCAAGTTTACCAAACCCTTCAAAGAAAGATTTGACTCACCTTAAAAGAGAAATCGAGACCATGCAGCTCACCAGCCGTCAAGCCCTGCGTCAATACCCCAACCCTCTCCACCTTCTCAATCAACTCGCTTTACTGACCGTCAATTCATAAGAGAGTTCCCCAGCCGTCAAGCCCTGCGTCAATACCCCAACCCTCTCCACCTTCTCAATCCCCTCGCTTTACTGACCGTCAATTCATAAGAGAGAGTTCCCCAGCCGTCAAGCCCTGCGTCAATACCCCAACCCTCTCCACCTTCTCAATCCCCTCGCTTTACTGACCGTCAATTCATAAGAGAGAGTTCCCCAGCCGTCAAGCCCTGCGTCAATACCCCAACCCTCTCCACCTTCTCAATCAACTCGCTTTACTGACAGTCAATTTATAAGAGAGTTCCCCAGCCGTCAAGGCATGCGTCAAGACCCAACACGTATACCAAAGGAAGATTTTACCGACTTACCTTCAAAGAGAAATCGAGACCATCAGCTCCCCAGCCGTCAAGCCCTGCGTCAAGACCACCTATCTTCTCGTAGAATGATTTACTGACGGCAAAGATCCCTCCGTTGATTAGGGGTGATCTAAAACGAATCATGCATTTTTCAGAAAATGAAATCATACAAAATAATAATAGATTATCAGGCAGTGACGATGTATATGTTCATGTTCCAGAAGTCCTGAGAAGTTGCTTTACTAGAATGAGAAAGATATTAATGTTTATGGGATGATAGATTCATGTCGCTTTTTGAAAAATATAATTTCATTGAAATTGTAATAACTGTCTTTGGTCAGTTGCGTTTAATTTATTTTAAGTTCAAGCTCAAGTTCAAGTTATGGTTTATTTCATATGAAATTCAATACATGACTGGTAGCCCAAAGGCTGAAATTAGCATGTTTACATTGCAAAAATACATAAAAACTGATCATAGATTAAAAAAACCCCAAAACAAACAAACATATGAAATAAGAATGACAATATACATAACAAAA
Source organism: Heliocidaris tuberculata (assembly GCA_025618425.1). NCBI lineage: Eukaryota > Metazoa > Echinodermata > Echinoidea > Camarodonta > Echinometridae > Heliocidaris > Heliocidaris tuberculata. Next base: position 26,904,212 of record CM046849.1, read on the forward strand.
TAAGCAAATACAAAACACCAATACAACTTAGAATACTAAAAATGGGCTGAAAATTAAACTGAAATAGAGACTAATAATGCAATTCTGTATAATTTTAAGGAGAAATATTATGAACATTACTGGGAATTGAGCAGATCTATGATATGAGGTTTATTGCACTCTTTCTGAATCGAACCGTTTTCCGTTTAATTTATTTGCGTTTAACTAATTTGCTATAATATTGACAGAGGTGGAAAGAGGGTTAACCTTGATGTGCTCCGGTGACAATTCCTCCCCGGTCAATATCCTACCCTCATACCACATTCCTACCTTCAACCCGGAACCAAACACTATATACCTAACCCTAACGCTAACCCTAAATCCTAACCCTTTAACTAGGCAAGCCAATTATGTATATCTATCCCGAATTTGAAATATCAGTTTTCGCGAAATACAATCAAATAATTATGCTGAACCAACCTTAAGGAACTCCATACCTGAAGAAATTAAACGTTGTCCCACCATTTCATCTTTTAAAAGAAAATATAAGATGTTTCTCCTAAACCTTTAATTTTGTTTTACTTTTGCCTCTCTTCTGTTGTTGTATTTCTTTCTTTTTTAATGTAGTAATAGTAGATTTTGAATTCTATTTGTTAAAACGTATAAAAATCATTGGGTGTATATCAAGCTTTTTTTTATTCAGATGTAATTTTTTAGGGGATTGACCTTTGATGGGTCAACTGACCGTTGTTAATTGACTTAATTCCCCACAATTGGATGATTTGTGTTGCTGCTTCCTCTATTCATCCATTTTATACGTTGCACTGTTTGCATTATATTGTTTGTATTTTTTATTCGAAATTGTGGAAATGAACTGAACTTGAATTTGAACTTGAAACTATATATATTTGACGAACGACGGGAATCAAATGTCGCTGGAGCAAGTGTCGGATAACCGAGAAAAGATGGGGAAACCAACCTGACCGGCTCCAGGGGGTTGAGCCTTTCTGCTTTCTCAATCTTACTGAGCGGCATCCACCGAGTCTCCAGGCTCCACCTGAAGGAGACACGGGCTAGGGAGCCATCTTGGAAGCCAAAGGTCTCGGGGTCGATCTTGTCGATGATCGGCGACACGACGGTGGTCGGGCCTTGATAAACCAGATCCAGCATCGGTTCCAACCTGATAATGAGTGTAAGAAGTTGTAGATGGTAATTCTGTAATTAATTTCGCTAAATTAATTGTAACATGAAGAGTTACAATTGTATCTCCCCCAATTCAATCGCCATTATTCTCTTCAATCAGTCAAATCTACAATCAAGGTACTGTAACTTACAGTCAGTTTTATATTAGTTTTACAGAAATATAGGCCTATATACAATTCACTGCAGACACAATTTATTGAATCTTTGAGTGTATTGTTGTTACAGTCGCAAAAATTGAGACATAATTATATTTTTACAATTAAATGTATAAATGTATACTATTATGTTACAGGGTCCTGGTATGTTTTAATTATGGTAAAATAGCAGCGGTTCCAGAAAGGGAGAGACGGGGCACAGAGGACCCGTTCCTTCCCATTGCACCCCCGCCAAAATCTTCTTATACTTATATACACGTGTGCCACCCAAACAAACCATGGTCCCCTGACAACTTTGGGGGGGGGGGGGGGAATTCTTTTGACCTAGAGTTGTACTTCGCTGTTAAAATCTAGTTTAGACCTTTGTCGTGCATGAATTTTCAGCTATCACACAAGCTGTAAAGTCATTTCACAAAATAACCCATAATAAAGGACTCATTACAATCAATTGTAAGCACAACCTTTCTACTTGTGAAGAAAGATTCTTTGAAATAAACGAGAAGTCGCACACTCTGGAATCTAGATCCTGTTTTTCTCACTATCTAACGATTAAGGTGGAAAATTCGGCTGATTACAGGTTGTACGTGATGCATTTATTGAACAGATGTTCCCTCGGTTAGCACATGTGGAAAACGTGGATTAGATTTTCAAAAGCAAAAATCGAATCAATCGGCAATTGCAAGATGTTTTTTCCTCCGGTCTTGGGTTAGTATTTATTTTAGAGGAAGATCAGGAAGCCAAGTGGAAGTGCACATGGTAGAATAAGAGGGATTTGAATCGACTGAGGCGCTTTATAGCTTCTCGATAATCAGTGTATTAAAATGGGGGAGGGTAGGGTCGCTCTCCATCCCCCCCCCCTCCCCTCGTTATTTTAAAGAGGCAATATTCCCGGCTTCTCTTTCTCTCTGTACATGAAATAATGGTCTTACTCTTAATCCATCGTTCTCTCTATTTCTCTTTCTCACTTACCTCTTTCCCCTTTCTAAAACAAACTCACATCCTCTCTTTCAACCCTTCTCTCTCTCTCTTTCTCTCTTTCTCCCAGCTCTCTTCTTCTTTCTTTCGCATTGTTCCCTCTCAAAAACAAAATTACACTGTCTCGTGTTAATTTTCCCTTTCTCATCTCTCCACCCCTCTCTCTTCCTTCTTTTCTCTCTTTCTTCCTCTAGTCTCAAATTCGCTCTTTACTCGCCTACCTATGATAGTCCTCTCCCCCCACCCTCTCTCTCTCTTCCCTCTCTCTTTCTCTTCATTTCACTCCCCTTCAACCCCCCTTTTTTTTTTGGTCCTACCCAGCGCTACACCATCTACAGTCTCAGCCCCCTAACTCTGACCTCGATATCCCTAGAAGCTGCATCGAATTATAGTTCTCACACGTATATATCATCAGAAAGTACACGCGATCGAAAGGGTTTTATGGGTCAGAAATAGAGGTCATAGCTTCGACATTGCCATGGCCAAATTACAAAAAGCGGCGGATACAGGGTCCTCTTGCAGGTAGCATGATGCCAAAAATCTCTGACTAGCAAGCAAGCAAGCAATCAATCAAAACAACCAACCAAACAAACAAAATTAATAAAAAGAAAACAACAATAGCCCAAACAACCCCCCTAAAAAAAAAACCAAATAAACGGAAGGGGTAATATTTTTATGTACATCATATCAAAAATTCACTGACAAGAAGAAAAGAAAGATATTACAAATTTCAGTTGTCTTTTGCATGGGGTTGAAAACTGCTGCAAGGGGGGGGGGGGGTGGTAATATCAGGGGTACATGTTTGTGTACTCAGTAAGGTGAACCCCAAATTAGGTCTTATGGGGGGGGGGGGAGGGGGTACCTGTCACTGATTACAGTGTTTGATTACCATGATCATGGTCAGTGGCGTAGATGAGTTACGCAATTCTATTCATTGGGGGGGGGGGGGGGGGACGACGACCTATTGTTATATCCCCCCCCCCCCCGATGAAAAGAATTTCCTGCATATTTCCGCCAATAGTCATGGTCATAAATACCTTGGCCACAATCTGTTGTATTATACATGCTATAGGAGTAATTTAAAAAATAGTGACTGCATGCCTTTCAATAATTTTTAGTAGAGCCTTATCCAGCTTAGGGCTTATTAAGCGTACTCCTTCATCATACGTGCAAGCCCATAAAAATTCAAATAGTTTTAGTTTTTTTTTAAGGAGAAGGAGCATTTTTTTCCGAGACGTTTTATAGTTTTCGTAGTAGTTTTTTTTTCCGTTTGTTTTTTAGCAGTAAGTAGGTGCCGCGACGGATTGTAGAAAGTAAATGACTAACTAGTAAATAATTTTAGGAGGGTTGCCAAGAAACCTTTTTAGAATAGGAGAAAACATATAAGACCCACATTTTCAGCCATCAAAAACCCGGACTAAATTGAATAAAGTACTGACAAATGACTATCTATGGTTTATACAAAATGTCCAAAAACATCAATGCATATAACCGCGGCATATATAACCAGGAATTTTTGTACCGTTTACCAATGAACTCTCACTAACTTGGGGAACATTCAACGACTATACCAAAGGAAGTTGGATCATTCTTCAAATTTCTCTCCAGCTTTCATAACATACCCGGCTTCCTTTCTTACTATTATTTCTATCCGGCTCATTAAGGATGGCTTCCTCAGAATTAATGTGATCGAGACATTAAAAACAGTCGTCTGATATCATTGCAGGATCATGTTTCGAACATATGTTATTTGGATTGGCAAGTTTTTTTTTCTACTAACATTGCACTTTTTCGTACAGGAAATGTAGAATGCAAGCAGGGTAGTGGCATATCCAGAACTTGATAAACAGGGGCAGAATCCTCCACGGACCAAAGGGGGGGGGGACACAGAACGTAGATCTACTACAATTATTTATTTTTTTAGGGGGGGGCGTACCCCGGTTCAAAGAATCTACCCTATATAACTCCGCCATTGTATGCAGAGATTGTGCCATCGATTTGTGGATAACGAAAAAAACGCTGGTTGGTCCTCAGAGTAATTATAAAACTAATTAAAACAGATCACAGATGCGGCTACAAGAGCCAAGTCGACGCACTATCCAAATTTCAAGTCCACTGGGAAATAGACTTGTTAGATATGGCAGGCCGCTTAGCCAGACGCTCAATTTAAAACATTCCCAATGACAGTTACTGTCAAAAATCTAAAGCGACGGAGAAAGGGAAGAGGGAAAAGGGAAAGCGAAAAGAATATGATAATATGGACATCTCCCATATCCTTCCTATATATAATCGATGGCCTAGTCATTTCGCATTTCTTCTATACAGAGTAAAAATCGGTGCCCCCTCCCCATCATGCCAGTGCCCCTCATTGTTTGGACGCACGCTACGCCACTGGTCATTGCTCAAGACATTGAATACTTCAGATATTCCGTGCAAATACGTTTATAACACATTTTGGCATACATCATTTTATCACCAATACAAAAAGGGTTAAAATCAAAGTGAACTATGTCGTCTCTGTTTTTATTTGAAATCTTTTGCAGAGACCTGCAATTTTCTAAATGAGCGATACAAAAATATGGTATGATAGGGAACCATGATGAAGCTTATATAAATAATGGAAACAGGATATTTTTATCTTCACGGGAATGCATGCAGGAAAACTAAACTGGAAAAGGGAATAAAAGTGAACAGGATGCAGACATGAAAGGATGCACTTTTACATGTATGTTGTTTTGATATTGAGTGAAATAAAAGAATCTTGAATCTTGAATCTTGAATCTTGAATCTTGAAGTCCAGATGTGAACGTGCCCTGTTCATCGCAGCTGTGTAGAAACAAAGTTTTGGAATCGTCCACTTACCAGTGGGTGTTCACTTCGCAGTGCGAATCAAGAAATACGAGAACCTCTCCGCGTGCCTCTCTGGCACCTCTAATTTTCGCCCTGGCCACCCCTTCTCTCTGCGTTGAATGGAACAACCTCACTTTGCCTCGGACCAATTTCGGAATGCTGAGGAGTTTTTTCTTCAAGTCCTCTGAAAGTAAAATTATGTAAGAAAACGGAATAATAAGAAATATTTTGATTACATAACGATCATAGTAGTATGAAGTTGTGAAGAAGAACGTGAAAGAAGAATAAGAAGAAAAGGAACAAAAAAATAATGGGAAAAAGAAGTAGCACAGAAAATACAAGCAGAAGAAAAAAATTAAGAAGAGAAAACAAAGAACAGGGGGAAAGAGAGGAAGAAAAGGAAAAACAGAAAGAAGAAGAAAAAATAAAGGGAGAAAGTTTTGAAAACACCGAAGGAAAAGTGATCATGATGAACATAAAGACAATAACTTTAAGCACAGGGAGCTGGGAAGAAGGAGAAGAGGAAAGAAAAAGTAAAAGCACAAAAATGTGAAGATTATTAAAGCCAATATTCTTTTTCAAATTTACTACGATATTTGCGAACGTCAACACAAAATATTCTCTGACGAATGACCTGATTAAAGTTCTACTTTATCTACCGTTTGCACTTCCAGTGCGCTTCCTGATGTTCACCTGAAATAAAATACCCTGACTGGGTAATACTGAAAAAATAAAAGTCCGAGGAAAGTCGAAAACCGAGGACAAGGGGGACTCTAGAGGAGGGGGAAGAAGTAAAAAAAAAAAAAAAAGAGGAGAAAGAAGAGGAAGAGGAAGAAGAAGAAGTAGTAGTAGAAGAAGAAGGAAAAGTAGAATAATAATAATATGATAATAATAATAAGAATTAGAATAACAATAATAAGAAGAATTAGAATAACAATAATAATGATAAGAAGATAAAGATGAAAAGAAGAAGAAGGAGAAGAAAAAGAAGAAAAAAAAGGAGGAGAGTATAGAAAGAGGTGTAGAAAAGTGGGGGGAAAATATGACACGATGAAAATGAGAAAAGAAAAAGAGGGAAAAAAGGAGAAAGTGATGAAGAAGACGATGAACAGGAAGAAGGAAAAGAATAAGAGGAGGAGGAAGAAGAAAAACAACAAGGAGAAGAAGAAGAAGAAGAAGAAGAAGAAGAAGAAGAAGAAGAAGAAGAAGAAGAAGAAGAAGAAGAAGAAGAAGAAGAAGAAGAAGAAGAAGAAGAAGAAGAAGAAGAAGAAGAAGAAGAAGAAGAAGAAGAAGAAGAAGAAGAAGAAGAAGAAGAAGAAGAAGAAGAAGAAGAAGAAGAAGAAGAAGAAGAAGAGAAGAAGAAGAAGAAGAAGAAGAAGAAGAAGAAGAAGAAGAAGAAGAAGAAGAAGAAGAAGAAGAAGAAGAAGAAGAAGAAGAAGAAGAAGAAATTTCAACCATCAGCAAAGGCGGAGACCATTCACATGAGTAGCATTCCTTCTCATTCACAGTAAGAAAAGATAAAACATGAAATGCGATATTCAGACAAATAAAAGTTGGGGGATGTGAAATTGAATTTTGAGTTCAAAGACGGGTCTCTTATTAACCCCGCCAACCTGCATGTATACTCTTCTGGATTAACATACAATTGACAGACGTTGTCTTGAAAGGGTCTTGTTTCTGAGTGGGGCGTAGCTACAAGGGGGGGGGGCACGGAAGACAGGTTCCCCCTCTCTAAATAGAATAATGAATAAAGAGACAAAAAACAGAGAGAAAGCAAGGGAGAAGGGGAAGTCAACGTGAAAAGAAGATGATGCGACCCCTCCAACCTACCCTGCCCCTATTCCATAGCATTTTTCTTTTACGTGGTAAGACTCTCAGCCCCCCACCCCAGAACATCAGTACCAATCAGCTGGTGCCCGCTCAATAGCAGGATCCACGCAACGCCACTTTAACCTTATACTCTTTTTCAATTTAGATGATCTTTTCTTCTTGGGTCTTTAAACATATAGCAACACAGTCTTCCGGAAAAAAATCATAAAAAGAATTGATTCACTAAATAAAGTAATTCTCTAACCATTCCGGCCAAGCGTGGAAGGTACAAATTGAAAACATGATCTGTAAGTGAGCAAAGCGCTCGAGCCGGTTTGAAATAATTGTGATTACTTGTCATTTCAGAGTGCATAAGTGGAATAAATCTTTGTCAGTTTATTCTAATCAATTGCTCCTTATCGATGATTATGTAATTTCCTGTATGTCAAGCTGTATATTCAATATTGCTTTCATTGAATCACCTATTCCAGATCGACAAGTCATTTACCTATATATATATATATATATATATTATATAATTATATATATACTTACTATGCAAATAGAGTACAGGTCATGTTTGTGCAAGTTTGTGTGTCAAAGAAGTCTGCTACTGTTTGAACAGGAGGGGGAGAGGGGATTCTCACATCTGTCAGATGGCTTTTTAGCACCCCAAAAGTATAACAAGCCCCCCCCCCTCCCTTTTAGGTGCCTTTTTAATCAAAAACACTTTTCCGGGGGGGGGGGGCACGCACAGATTTTGTGCTCAATTTTGGTGTGTGTACTTGAGGTATGCTCGATTGTGGTTTTTTTCAGTCTGTTGATATCATTCTCGACAAGATAATTAGTGCGGGATGTTGAATTCTATTTAATGTGTCTGACAAGGAAATCTCTGTGGGCGCAATGTTTCTTTGGAAAGCTTTTGTTCCTAAAGAAAAATAGGAAATCCGACTGTTTTCATTTTAAATATTTATATCTGTCTCGATAAGTTCAAACTCATTCAGCCCCCACACTAAAGGGGAAAATAGTTCATGGCTAGTTTAAAAAGGAAGTTTGTGAACGAACTTTACGAAGGAGAACGAATGAAAACGAAAAAAAAAAAAAAAATAACGAATATTGCAGCGATTCAAGTCGAACTGTATCAGATATTTACTTCAAAATATTATATAAATGTATATGATAAAAAAAGAAAACTGTAAAGCATAGTGACAGCTTCAGTCAGGTCATGGTATTCATGTTTTGTTTATTGTTCTATAGAGTGGCAGAGTATGGGCACAGCCACTGAGTGTCGGAGGGGGGGGGGGACATCTTGTCTAACTTGGTGAATGAAATACAAGGGAACCCCCCAAAAAAGAGAACAATGCCATGTAATGTAATGGGGGGGGGGGGGGTGTAAGGTATATAGTATCGTCTTCTTTTCAAGTACATTTCCCCCTCTCCCTTAATTTCTCTCTCTTTCTCTCTTTTCCCCCTTTTCTTATACATGTTTTGGGGGTACAAGTGCCCCCCCCCCCCCCTGCCGCCGTAAAATTAAGCCACTGCAGGCTTCGTATTGTTGACATGGTAACTCATTTTTATCCTTGCATATCTTCAGAAAGATCAATCGGAAGTGCCGAGACATTATTAACCTCCTTGTTTTCCCCCTGCCCTTGTGTGTATGTATGCAAATATTTGTGTAAGGTACTTCAATGATGAAAAACTGTATGATTTATACCGCCTTCCTAGTTGCAAGGCTGTAATTCATCAAAAAGAACTTTACTGTTGTAAACTGAACTGTTACCCCGGCCATCATGGTCACTGCATTTAATTGCGACTCTTAAACACAGTCCAAACTATACAGGCATCTTTACAAGTAGTCCATCCTGTCGGTGTCTTCATCAATTTCAAGACATTTTCTTGGAGAAGATACTGACCTTTCTTGCCAAGAAATTGGCGCAATATAATTATAGCGGGGGCAGTTCCGACAGGTCTTATTATGCGCTACAGCCAAGTTCCTATATCTGATTTCTTCAGGTTATGCATGCATGCTGACAATTTAGTTCGTACTGCCGGCTTAATGCACTTTCTCAAAGTATTTTAAAAAGGTATCATATGATTATACATTTTTTAGGGTTATAAGTTTTCACTCCCCCAATTAACCCCAAAATATCGCTCCTCCGTCCCTGCTGGCGCTGGTATAGTAGAACCCGGGAGCAAATACCCCACCACACCACTGGCGTAGTTATGGGGGCGCAGGGGGTGCCCCCAATCGCATGGCGAAAAAGGGGGAAAGAGAGAAAGAAGGAGAAAGAAAGGGAGAAGGGAAAGCAACTTAGAACAGTGATATGACTCCCTTTCATAATCTCCCCTCACTTAGTGGCCTCATTCTCTTGCACAGTGGCGGATCTACGGGGGGGGGGGGGGGGGTTTAGGGGGTTTAACCCCCCCCCCCTTGGGCTGCCAAGTAAACATTTAATGTGCATAGGGGGAAAAAAAAGAGAGAAAAAATAGAGCATGCAAGTATGCTTAAAATCGCAAGCTGGCAACCCTAAAAATGAAAAATCTCCCTACTGTGGGAGGGGGGTATCCCCCCTCCCACACCCTCCCCCTCGCTCGCTTCGCTCGCTCGGACTCGGTCGCTACGCTCCCTCACAATACCCAGCTCAGCCCTCAAACCCCCCCCCTTGGAAAAAAGCTAGATCCGCCCCTGTTGCATTCCATCCATCTAATATTTCCGGTACCCCTACACTCTTAAAAATCCCCGGTCAAATTGACCCGGAAATCAGTCCGTTGGGGCCACACTCCGTTCCGGGTAAAAAATGACCCGGAATAAGGTCCGATGTGACTCAGAAAGGACCAGATCTGACCCAGAAATGGTCACATCGGACCTTATTCCGGGTCATTTTTGACCCGGAACGGAGTGTGGCCCCAACGGACTGATTTCCGGGTCAAATCTGAACCGGGATTTTTTAGAGTGTATGAAGCCAGCACCCCCTTTAATATCAGGACACATGCTACGCCACAGCGCACCGTCCTCTTTGAATAGACGACCCGTCATTACCATTACAATGCATTCTTGACCATTATAATCCCATTTTATCTTAGAACTATGTATGAAAACGAATAGGAAGCAAAGAAAGTATTGAAATTGAGCACATTAACTAATTATTGGAAAGCTTATACTATTTTACTGAGATGAACTTTTTCCTTGATTGATACATCAATTACTCCAAGACCCTTCTAAACTAATACAACAGCAGCGACAAAAAATATAATACGAAACGATAACAACAGCACCATGTTCACACACTGCATTACGATTGCTATTGAAACTGAACCCCCACGAGGACGACGACGATGACGACAACAACAACAACAACAATAAATTTGGTGCCTGACAATTTACATGCCTGGAGAAAATACTGGAGATCCTTGGCGCAGAAAGGCCAGTATATATGTTATTGGATGACATCATTAATTCTTCCTGACATTCATGTGGAAATAGTTGATCATAAAATGAACTTGACATCAGTGATTCCCAAGAGTATCGTGTTTATGGGGTGTATCTGGTATCGGTCAGGACACTGTGAATGTTATTTTTTAGATGACTAAAGCAGATTGGCTCTTGAAAGTGTGATCAAACTTTGCGCCTACATGTCGTGCAGATCTGAGCTAAGACTCCTTGTGAGCTATATAGTTGTAATTATACTTATAGAGAGAATTAGAGTACATGTATGCCGAGTATAATGCTATATCAGTGCTGTTGGCTCCAGATCCACGAGGGGAGGGGGCTTCAAATGACCCCGCCAAACCAAATTTGCCATAATTTTGATATACAGTCTGTTCTCGTGTGCCCTTGGCAAAATTTGAGGGACTTTTTTTGGGGGGGGGTGGGGGTGGGGGTTGGAGGCTGTCATAGATTTTGAAGAAAAAAAGGAGAGAATAGTGGAGAGAGAGAACTAGAGAGACACTGAGGACAGGGAGATGTAGAGAGATATCAGAGGGAAAGGAGAGAAAGATGGGAGAGACAGAGCAGAAGGTCGATATAATTATTCAGAAAGAGAGGGAGGGAGAGAGAGAGAAAGAAAGAGAGAGAGAGAGAGAGAGAGAAAGAAAGAGAGAGAGAGAGAGAGAGAGCAGAGGAGGGGGAGGAGGAGGAGAAGGAGAAGAGAGAGACGCAAGTCCATTAAGGAAATTAGGAATCAATGTATTCTATTATTCTAATCACCCAACATGTGAAACATTGAGGAGAAGATAGAAAATAGTAGAAACAACCTACAGTATATACAGGGCAGTGGTGACAGAAAGTGCATGTGAGATGGGTTCTAGGAGGATGGGGTGGCATGAGGAACTATATGAAAGCGAGAAGGGAAACTCGTCGAACTATTAACCTCTTAAATCCGTCCAGACGTTCCAAAGGCATGAATTCTTCTTCTATCCCATCACACGCTTCTCGGAGCGAAACTCTCGACGACGTATAAAAATCACCGGCAGCTGACGGTACTAACACAGATGGCAAATATGTGCTGACACAAAATGAAAATACGTTATTATTCTTCACTATAGGGCTGTAAAAAGAATTTTACCCGTGTATGCATGAGAGAAGGATTGGGCCAGCTGCCTTGCTACTTTTGTCCCTGGTGATATATAGTCGCAGAAAAGGATATCCGAAGGGTAAAAAGGCAAGGAGAACTATACTAGTACAGTTCAATTTGCTGGATGGGGTTTGCATAACATGCATAGCGATATCGAGCTACAAGAAATTGTACTTGACAAAACACTCAATGGAGGAGCCGAGGGAGGGTGGGGGAGGGGGGGGGGCACAGGGGGTACATCCCAGCCAAAATTTGCCGATACTTAATACACATTATGCTCCACTTTTTTCTTTTTTGGGCATGTTGGGAGGGGATGGTGGCTAAAGAATAAGAGACCTAATCATGGCTTATAACACGAGGGAAAATGTGATAACCTTAAATTGTTTTTTATCAAAGGTTTGGGACACCAGTGCCCCCCCCCCCCCTCCATAAGCTAAATCCGCGCCACCATTATTGCTACTTACAAATAGTGCATAAATGGGTACAAAGCGAATGGGATGTCGACGAAGGAAAGGAAATTAAAAAGGAAGACATAAAATTTCTTATTCTTCAGTTCTTACGTGACGTGTCTAATTTTGAAATCGAGTGTTTGAAATATAGCTTTACAGCACAAGAGACCCTGACTGTCTTGCCGCAGTACCATAAATGCCATTTATTGGTTTCAAAGTCGTCTGATATCTATTTCTGTCAATGTAGATTTAATCAACCGTGGCTCTCTGCTAAAAAGAAAATCTTAATCAAGTACATTGCGATGTCATAATATTACTTTTAGACACTTTAACGGGCAAATGTTTATGAACATAATATATATTACTTACATAAATAATATAAGTCTTTACATTAATTTTTTCTTCAAATCACACTATTTCAGTAACTTTTTCAATAAATGAAAGTTATGTAATAAACGAGACATTAGTATAAATTGATTTTACCATCAGTGCTAGCGTCGTCAACCAATATGACTTCGCTGAGGATATCGCGGGGTGTACGATTGACCACGCTATGCACGGTTCTCATAAGCGTCGACCACGCCTCGTTGTGGAAAGTGATGATCACGCTGGTTGTAGGAAGCTTGGAGAAACGGTAGGTGATGTCCTGGCATCTACAGTAACCATGAAAATTGCAAGGGGGGGGGGGGGATACATCAAAACATTTTTGTTGATGTTGGAGTTTCATCAGAGCTTTCAAAATCGTCGATAAGTGGGTGAAATTGTTACTGCTCAAGATTTTTTTGAGACCAAACTTAAAAATCTATTGTGACATCAATGATTGAATGGAATTGAGTTGAATTGACGTTATTAAACATCATAGATATTATGTACATCAATAGTTTGTTTTCAACAAGAAAAGGAGAGAGGAAAGATAGTAACAACTTAAATACATTTCAAATAACAAAATATGTAAACATATCAGTGTATATTATTAATATTTAATTCGTATAATTACGTTTACATAACTCATTTCATAATTCTCCCCTTAATGGTATGATATCCTTTATGTCATTTTGCTGGATTGAGTAAGTATTCGTTATCTATTCATTAAGAATATGAAATTTTCTTCTGCTCTGAGAATAGCAAAATTAGGTTATTTTATCTATAAAGCATCTATTAGTAAGAGATTTTTTCTTTGTTCATTGAATTTAGGGCAAAACATCAGTGTGTGTAGTAATTGTAGTAATTGTTTGTGATTGTAAACGTCACAATAAAAAGTAGCAAACATTGCTATTTATGCTTTAAAAACGGTAAAACTGACATTATGTAAATTGAGATACAGCGGTCCACTCCGATTCCTACCGCTGTCCCTCATTTCTTCAGTATATCTCTCACATTTTCAATTTTCTCACCAGGTGTTTTAATTGTCTTGGGAATCTAATTTTCATTTCACCTCTTCGTTCTTCTTTTTTTTGAAAGGCCATCGTCATTGAATAAAAAAATTAATCAAAAACTTAATTGTAGTTAGTGTGGCTCATTTTAACTAATTTTAACTTTTTAAGGCATAAAAGCGAAAAAGGGTAAACATAAAAATACTGACCTTGGATCTCTTGTGTCCTTGACAGTTCTCTCTAGAGATATCTTCTCACTGACCACAAGGTTGAAATTATGCAAATCTCGGCTCTTTTTGGCCTTCTCCAGGGCCTGACCCGATAACAGCACCGGTTGACCCCCTTCCCCTGGACCAAAACGAGGGATATCCTTGTCCAGTTGGCCCAGGACCGAGTCCAATTCCTCCTCTGTGCGGTCCAACTTTCCTCGAGCGCCGTTGGAGTCGGTGTGCTGGTGGATGAGTGGTTGTTCGACTGAGGATACATCGGCAACTATGGCTTGTCTTACGTTCTGCATAATGTCCTTGTTCTCATGGTGTATGAAGAAGAGAAGGAAGGCAAGAGAAAGCCAAGCCGTCCCCGAGATCACCACTGTAAAATACACCCGAGGCATTTTCTTCGAGTTGTTGTTGAAAAAACGCGCGAAAATAATTAAGCGAGACTTCCCAAACAAAGTCGGGGAACGCTCTTCGGAAATCGTCTGTATAGGCCTATACACAGCTACACTGGTATAATAACCAAATTTTTAAACGGATGTATGGAGATTTTTATTTCCACGTTTATGTTTCAGTTCTCATGAAAAGCACAAACGAAAACTTACAAGTACACGGAGGCCTTAACACCAATAACAGGAAACAAACTGAATGTTAATAGCCTACGTGCATTTGGCGGCATCCACACATTTTTCTTTCTTTCTGACGAAGACGCTTGGGATCCCGACTTGCCTCAAGATACAAAATTTGTATGAAATCCTCCCTTTGGATTAAAAAATGTTGAAATTTTTGCTCTTGCATATAGAGTCTCGTCGATGAAATATATGAAGTTTAAAATGTATATTCACAATTTGTTGAACATGAACCCTTTGAGATGCGAGAAATATTGCAATGTTGTTACTCCAACTTGAAGATTAAATAATAATTCATGTGCGTTTCGCTCAGTATACTCTTTCGAGTGCTCAATCTATCCGAGATGACGAGAGCTCTAGGAGAGGCATGGAAGACGATGGAGCTAAAGCAACCACAAAAATATTCTTCCGAGAAAAAGCATCCACCACCAGCAGGCTAATACTTTATACACATGCATGCACCATTCCCCTCTGCTCACTGCGAGAAAAAATAAACCAAGCTGTCAAAAGTCATCCTCAATGTCGTTCTTGAATCTAGTCCAAATTCAGCCCAGATGTAGATCGATTAGCCAGGTTTTTATCAACATGAACTTGATGACGGTGACAGTAGCCTGATTTTTACCACGATGTCTTCGGGAATGACCCAAACGTATTCTCATGAGAGAGTATATGTAACAGGTGATGGAGTATATTCGTTGCTCGCTTGAGGTTGTTGCTGTTTCTTTCCTTTTCGTGCCGATCAACTTTTCCTTGGTATCGGTATTGGCGGGCGGATTTATAGGCCGTGGGTTTGCAATGACCTCTCTTTATTGTATATGCAATCAATGACAATGTTGTCGAGGAAAAAGGGGCGTGGCAATATTCGCAGGAAATAAAGCATGTACCCATGTAAGTGGTAAAAATAAACGAGGGAGAGAGAGAGAGGTAGTGAAAGAGAACAAGAGAGAGAGAGAGAGAGACAGAGACAGACAGACAGACAGGACAGATAGAGGGGGAGGGGGAGGGGAATGGGGAAGAAGGAGAGATGGGTGGAAGTTATATTTGATTTCGGTCAGGTGAGAAGCTTTAATCGGAAAAAAATGATCCTTTGAAGTTCAAAATGAAAATTGGTGTTAAATATGATACACTCTTGACAAGTCTTATTTCTTTTTTTTTTTTTCCAATGTCAGGTTTCAAACACATGTCAGTGGCGGATCTACGGGGGGGGGGGGGTTTAGGGGGTTTAAACCCCCCCCCCTTGGGCTGCCAAGTAAACATTTATTTGGGCAAAAAAGAGAAAAAAATAGAGCATGCAAGTATGCTTAAAATCGCAAGCTAGCAACCCTAAAAATGAAAATTCTCCCTACTGAAGGAGGGGGTATACCCCCCTCCCACACCCTCCCCCCTCGCTCGCTTCGCTCGCTTCCAAGTAAACATTTATTTCGGCAAAAAAGAGAAAAAAAAGAGCATGCAAGTATGCTTAAAATCGCAAGCTAGCAACCCTAAAAATGAAAAATCTCCCTACTGTAGGAGGGGGTATACCCCCCTCCCACACCCTCCCCCCTCGCTCGCTTCGCTCGCTTCCAAGTAAACATTTATTTCGGCAAAAAAGAGAAAAAAAAAGAGCATGCAAGTATGCTTAAAATCGCAAGCTAGCAACCCTAAAACTGAAAAATCTCCCTACTGTGGGAGGGGGGATACCCCCCTCCCACTCAAGAAACCCTCCCCCCTCGCTCGCTTCGCTCGCTCGGGCTCGGTCTCTACGCTCCCTCGCAATACCCAGCTCAGCCCCTCAAACCCCCTCCTTGGAAAAAAGCTAGATCCGCCCCTGCAGGTTAGGTAAAAAAACCTTTTTGTCAGACTGATAAGTTAATTTCCACATCCCCACATTAATAACAAAGTGATATGATAGACAGCAAGTATCTATTCACATCCCAGTCTCAAAATAATATGACAATCATCGGAAGTGGATTTGAGTGTAACTTCCAGTTCCTGGTTTCAATTATTCAAATGTTTCATTTCTTCGAATGTGTGAGATCATTAAAAAAAAAAATGATGGTCTTCCTTTTCAAGAACAGTCATAGTGACTTTGCTAGGAACTAGTTAAGCATCATAATTATCAAGTCGAAAACAAGAACCGCACAAACAGCGCTGTGAAAGAGCGTTAAGAATTTTTTTTCTTCATGCAAAGCCATATTACTTGTCCGATACAATTTCCACCCCCCCCCAAAAAAAAAAATCTGCATACGTTCATGAGGGGGGGGGGGGGGGGGGTTCGCCAAATACTTCAGGCCCTATTTCATGATGGCAAAGAAGCGCTAACCCAACATTATGGCACGTTCAGGTTGTAGACTGCCTGGGGTATCATTTTTGTAGACTTAATAGCAAATTAGCGCATATCATTTTGTTGTGTGCTTTCCAGACATAGCAACACGCGCCATATTTCTGTCCAATGAAACCGAGTTGGCCATAGTAACTGAAATCGAGTTGGCCAAACTCTAGGTAAAGCTGGCTCGGGGGGGGGGGGGGGGGGGGGGAGAGGGGAGAGGGGAGAGAGAGAGAGAGAGAGAGAGAGAGAGACTCTAGCGCCATCAGTGTTCTGATAGGGTATATCTTTCACATTAAATTCTATTCCCTTCTTGATTCTTGTTGTATATTTCTTTATTTTTTTGTTTTGTTTCACTTCCTGTACCAAGTTTGGTTCACGTTACAGTCCTTTGTGCCTACAAAAATTATGTATTCAAAAGGGTCGGGTCAATCAGTGACTAACTATTTTTTTCTCTCTCCTGTGTTCACTTTCTGTATAATCCTATTGTCCCTTTTCAACTACATGTATGTTTTTTACAGTTACTGAAAGCCTGTTGTTCTGTAGACTTCATTTGATTATTTATGAAAGTACAAGTTTTTACCTACAAACTTCATATTACCAACTGAAGCCTAATGCGGGTAGAATCACTTAGCTTGTAACAAAAACCAAAAAAAAAAAAACCCCAAAAAACAAGCAAACAAACAATACAAAACAAACAAAAATCACATATGTAATTAACATAATCAAGAATAAATCATCAAGGTCATAACATTCACACAGGTTGCAAAAAAAAAAAAAAAAAGCAAAGAGAAAAGATTCATCTCTGTGTGTTAGATTATTCTTGATGTTTTTATTATCAATCATATAATATATATTTCCAAATTTATATGCATCAAATTTCATGGATGCCCAGATGATGCACATAGTGCACGCTAATATGAACCCAAACTATATAGTACCTAAATCATAAGTAAAATATAAACTTTAATAAAGAAAAAATAAACTGTCTCTATCAAATAGTACATAAATTTAATGAGTACAACCTGGGCCCTGTCTTATAAAGAGTTACGATTGATTGCAAATAATTTGAGATTGATATTTTTATTCTTTATTGCAACTTAATTTAACGTTGGATTGGTACATGGTACAGATAAAATTACATATAACTTAATTCAATAGCATACATAGAATAGCATTTACTGATATCAATCGCAAGTCTGTACTTAAAGAGATAGGAGATTGGAAATTTGCGATTGATTGAAGATTTGCGATTGATTCTGATTAATCACAACTCTTTACAAGACAGGGCCCTGGGGGTGTTTCATAAAGCTCATCGTAAAGTTACGTATGACTTTACGAATGACTTAAATATGACAAGCCAAATGGGAAGCTCAATCATTTTTAACTGCATCAACTAAAGTTGAATTGTGCAGATGTAGATTAACATTCTTATCATAACAAACATTTTTAATGCAAAGTATATTTTTGCCATAATTTAACTGAGGTTACTGGAAATACAGTCACACTTTGTTAAAACATCAGGAAAAACTCTGGGCATCCTATCCGGCACTTCACATTCAAGTCGTTTGTAAAGTCATGCGTAACTTTACAAACAGCTTTATGAAGCACCCCCCAGTTCTTCAATTAAATTACAGGCATCAAAAATGGTATGCTGAGAGACAGAAGGGGGTTAACTCTATACTTTAATACAGACTTAATGCCCTTCTGGCTCTTAGCAGACAATATTCTCTGTTCTACAGCGCCAACTCTGTTGCATACTACTGTAGAAAATGCACATTTTTGGCCAATTTTACATTTTCTTCTCATAAAGCTGCTAAATAATTGGAAAAGGGTTTTGCGCTACCAAGAAGACAGGAACATCATCAAATAAGCAAGAACGTATACAAAACAGAATACAAATAAATCTATATATGCAAGCAAATGACTAATGCACCTTTGACGTGTACGATGGTGCATAGATTTCTATAAAATAAATGTATATTAATTGAATAATATAAAGTGAAAATATATATCAATGCATCTTAATTTTGACCAAGGAAGAGAACACTAAAATGATAGAGGGTGAAGCACACACAAACCGTTATACCACAACAAGGTTGCCAGAGTTGGCAGAATTCTGCTTTCTGGCAGAATTTTGACTGCTTTAGCATCTGGCATTATGCTAGGCATAATTTGACAAAATGTAGCAGAATTTTAGCATAATTCTGGTGTTTTGTTTTTTTTGCATGTGAGAGAGTTTTCCAGTAAAAATACACCACCAAAATGCTGCTAACCTTTTTTTTTTTTTTTTTTTCTGGCTTGTCAGAGAATTTTCGAGTAAAAATACACCCTAAAAATGCTTGTCAGAGAATTTTTGAGTAAAATTTTGATTTAGCAGTAAAATTTTTGATTTAGCAGAATTTTCACTGCTCCCAAGCAGAATAGTATTTTTTTCACTGGCCACACTGTACCACAACCAAATTCATTCATTTTCGAAAGGAATATATCTAAGTCATTAAACTTTTCATACCTTTGAATTGAATGCTTATTTCTTAAAGGTAGCTATAACATTTACTTTTTTTTTAATGAAGCATTTTCAAGTATTTTCTTTTATCGTTGAAAATTTATCATTGCGCTACTACATGTGTACAAAACTCAAATTGCAATGAAACTGCATTGAGTGGTGAATATTGGAAAAGTTCATTGTTACACAAGGCCCTTGTTGATTACAGACTTGTAATGGAAATGTTACTTTTGAAACAACTACAAATAGATAAAGAAATGATGGTTGAATATCTGATCTATACTTTACTGAAGTCATCTACTTGGCACATACTGCACATACACAGTTGATATCCTAGTTACTCTTAAAGATAGAATTGAGTACTGGTCATGTGATTACATTGTGAAAGAGCATTGGCATGTGACACCGTGTTCAGCCCGAACACTTCAGCCATTTATCGTCATATTTCGAATACGAGGGCATTTGAAGAGCAACCCTTTTCAGGGGACATTTCTATTATGTTTTTCCAAAATGACACAAAAGAAATAAGAAAGCTCACAAATCATTTTCACCTTTCCCAGAACTCAACTTTCTCTTTTACATATGCTGCAGAACAGGGGTGGATCCAGAATTTTGGAAAAGAGGGGAAACAATGCCCAAAAAAGTACGCAATTAAGGGGCAAATTTTGGGAGTTGTGTACTTGAGGTATGACAGTTGGGTTTCAAAAGAGGGGGCACGGGCCGGGTTTCCCCCTATGTAAATCTGTCATTGCTGCAGAACACTGCAGCATTTTCTTACTTTTGCAAATGAATGGAGAGAAGGAATGAGAAATGTAGCTGCGCCCAACAAAGTTCCTATGTGTACTCACTTATCTTTGTGTTAAATGTACAAAAATGAGATGTGCAGTACGATTAAAAAAAAAAAATGCCGCTGTTTACCTTGGCACGTGTGAACAGGTGTGTGTGTGTAATTGGTTTTTTACAGACGTGTATCAATCAGATATGATTATTTACGTCTGGGGACCGACCTTTAACGTCACCATCCGAAAGACGTGACTCAGTTTCGAACCTGGGTCCGCTGAATCAGTTTATAACTTCCACTGTTAGCTGGATTACAGGCGCACGCCACAACGTGTGAACAGGGCTTACAGTTCCTCTTTTTATAGGGCGATTCCATGCAGAGGGTCCTGTATGACATTAGACCCCCTCCAAAAAAAACCAGTCCATTTCGTTTGGGGATATGCTCTGCTGAGACTACGTCTGGCTTCGCGTTATGTCTTGGAGGAGAGCCTCAAAAAGTCAAAACATGTTATGAAACTCCTCCAAGACAGATTTTTTTTGTCTAGTACGACATAAGACATTTATCCATATATTTCATCCATTTGAATGAAAAATTTCTTGATATGACAATGACTATAGGTGGTGATACCAGAGAGCTCCATTATTCAAAAGTCATATCAAAAGATTTTTCATTCTTGGATGAAATACAGTATATGGAAAAAAGACATCGTACAGGACACACTGCACGAAAATCACCCTACAGTTCCCCGAGATTGAGTATGAACAACCGCATCGCACTTTTCACAGGTCAATTGCATTCCATGACAGAGAATTTTTAAAGCAAGCAATAGTAAAGTGCCTTATGTACAGAAATAGTAGAAAAATAATACTGAATACTCTTAGCAATAGTCACTGCACAGTTTATAGAGAAAGCCCTTGGAATAGGTAACACCTCATGAAAATCACATTAATTCAAGATGTAAAACAACACCGTAGACAACACACTTCAGGACAAATCGACCTCCAAATGTGAATATATCTATCCATAGTTTCCCCTTTTCTCTGTATCAATTAATATTACAAAATGTGAAATAAATATGACATTACAGTTTATATTAAATCACTAATGTCATAGGACCATAAATGTGCTGACACTTACAGAGTTTAAACACTAACTTTTAGCTTGTATTAACCTCCCAATTACCCCCCCCCAAAAAAAAAAAAAAAAAAAAAAAAATACCCCCATTACCCTAGGTAAAGAACCCCTGCCCTGGAGCTGTACAAGTAGGTTTCAACTCTTCCCTGGTTTAACAATACATTATGAACCTAAGATATAATAATAATAATAATAACTACATTTATATTGTGCAAATGTCCTATAAGGCATCTTTCCTGCTTACTGCCATTATATTTTGCACTGAGGGTGTTCATTGCAACACTATAAAAGTGAAATATACAAAAGAAAATTCCTAATAGTTCTAACATGTAGTACCCTTTCAAAATGACTATGTTTTCTTTAACATAGTATAGACCCTTTTCAGAACAGAGTACTCAAAATGATCGGAGACAGCTACAACAGTACACATCGCAACCCTGCCATGCATCGTTGACGTAAATCACGAGGACCAATCACCTACATGTAGAAGAATAATTTGTACATTATTAGAAGACATAGAAATTACCCTCCACCCCAAAAAACAACTATATAAGACGTTCAAATGTTTAAAGGCCACCGCACACCTTACAATCGGTCTGTGATCCGATTTCAGAAGAAAATGTAATATCATTTGACAAATCATTAAAAAACGAAAAATATTTTTGATTGAGGGTCTGAATAGTCATACAGATAGTAAAATCGATAATGTGGCTTTTGCCGAGTTTTCTAGTCGGTGGAATAGCCAAATTGGCTCTGAGTCTTAGTGACGTCACAAAAATCGTACGACTGCCTACGATTTGAAACTAATTTTGCCCTTATTCCCTGTAGAAAGCTGACAGCTCACCAAAACCCTATGTTTAGTATTCATATTACTTTTCAGAACCTGAATAGGGTAGATTTCATTTGTTCAAATGCCAATATCTAATGCCATAGCGATTTATTTCACAAATCGGATCGCAGACCCATCGTAAGGTGTGCGGTGGCCTTAAGGCTCGTGGCTCGTGCACACAAGGCGTTATTTCATTTGCGCCCTTCATAGGACATTCAGGCATATAAAAGCACAGACCAGGTCCAGGTGCAATCTCTAGCTTCAGACCCAACCCCTTGAGGTAGGTTGCAATGGCCTACTGGCATAACAATCTACACAAACAAGTGTATATAGAACATTAGTGTGACAACTCTAGATGCAGCTGTCATGATCTGTAGGGGCATATTGCATGAATTCCATTAAATTTGGACAATGAGTTGGTGTAAATGGCATGCACATATGGGTGCATCAACTAGTCTAATTGTGAGTTGCTTTTTTTTTTAAAACTGAAATTTAAACTAGCGTATTTAAACTTGTAATATCTCTTTAGTTTTTACAGAAGTAATATTTGAAGCTGATATTTTGAATATGCATGTATAATACGGTTTTATATCTCTATGGAACCCCAAACGTACACAGAAAAAACATTTTTGGTGATTGGGATCCCTTTTAACACAAACACAGTGAATGACATATAAGTTTTACGATAGACATAACTTTCTCAAACTTTCAAAAATATATATAAATATATGCATGATTTCAATCTCTCCTGAAAAGCCTTTAATACATTTTATACACACTCATATATTTACACTTACATGTATGCTTGCACAACATTTGCTTCTTCCGAGATACAACAGCAGTCATTTCCTAGCTTTAGGCATTTTCATAATTTTGCTATTTCTAAGCTTGACGCTGAAACATGCTGAAACCATGAAACTTTCGCATCTTGTAAACGACAGCCACTTTCACAGTAAGAAATCTTTGTGATTTGCAAAAATTTAGTGCTGTGTCAATCATGATTCAATGATAGCACTGCATAAAACTTTCACAAATCTGAAGAAACAGCGACCTGGTTTTACAATACCCTAAAACTGAACATAAAGTTAAGACTATGTAAATGAGAGAATTCGGTAATCACCGGGTTAAGGAGAGTCAAGCGAGTAAACAAGAGTAAAATAAAAACCCAAGAAGCGAGACACGATTTTAATGTGCCCAAAAAGACATTTCAAAATACTTAAAGGGTACCAATCACCTAAAAATATTTTGCTCTGTATGTTAGAGGATCCATGTCGTTATACTATTTTCAAAATATGGGTTTTAAATATTAATTCTATAAAGAGATATTGCAATTTTAATTGAACTCTCTATAACCATAACAGCGACTCGTGAGTAGACTACTCGACGAACCCTTACGCGCTTGCCAAGATAAAGGCTCGCGTGGAACCAAACTCGGAGTTCGGTTCCGTGAGCATTTCATGTTATCTTTTATATCCTTCATACTCCTTAACTGTTGACCTATAGAATGCCATAAAAAAGTTCTTTCTAGCTGTACACAAATTATTTTTTCAGGTGATTGGTATACTTAATGATTTCAGGTATTTCTACTATGAATTTGAGTCGTAAGTCAGTCAAAGCCTTAGAGGAAAGATTACATATCACAGATTCTGAATATGAAGAATACCTAAAATTCACGTTTCCCTCAATAAACACCAGTTTTAAAACTGCAACATCAAAGAATTTTCTATCATTAAAATAAATGAAAAACATCTTGTGATGCAAAATCAACAATTGAAGAAAAAAAATAAAATCAACTCACTTGCATTGATCACTGCTATTTCTGAAAACTTACCAAATCAATCTTCATTACAAACAAAATACACATGTATTTGCTGTTCAGCTGCTAGGCAAAACTTAGGCAGTAACAAGAAGAATGCGACTGTATCTCCTATATGCCTCCGCCTAAATTCACTTAAGTTCATGATTCAAACTGTTCTTGATATATTGTGATAACCAGCATAGAAGCCTACAATTACATGTTAATTGACCTCTTCGACTTTTGACCTATGACCTACATGTAAAAAACAAAAAGGCCAATAAATTTATCTCCTCCTCGTCTTGTAAACAAAACAGTTGAGATATGGTGATAACAAAACTAACAAATCTTCAATTTCATGCATATTGCCTCTATGACCTTTTACCTTTGACCTACGTACAAAAAATCTAATCAGTTGCCTCAATATGGTGATGCATACTAGTACCAAGTTTGAAGTTCAAATTTGAGGCTCAAATTGTTCAAGATATTATTGCAAGGAGGCTAAAAACCTGAAATTTCATGGTAAATGGGCTCTGTGACCTTCGACCTTTGACCTACTTACCCCAAATCTTATCAGTTTACCTTACTACAGTGATGCATACTAGCACTCAGTTCAATGTTTCATACCTCAAATGGTTTTTGAGATATCGCGTTAACAAGGTTAACACCTAAAATTTGAGAAATTGACCTCTGTGATCTTTGACCTTTGACCTACATAACCCCAAATCATATCAGATTGTCTTCCCATGGTGATACATCTAGCACCAAGTTTGAAGTTCATACCTCAATAGGTTCTTGAGATATCGCGTTAATGAAAAAACAAGACGAACGGACAGACAACCTGAAAATATAATGCCTCCGGCACCACCTTCGGTGGGCGGAGGCATAAAAATGAAATCATATCTCTACAATTTCTGTAGACCAACAAAATGGGACTTCTTTTAATGCAAACAGCATATCAGTAATCCAGCTATCTAAAGTTCTTGCATTTGCATTTGCATTGATCTTTCTTTCATACAATGATAAACCAATTTAGAAATAGACTTAGAAAAAGTCTACATCTCCCGTTACTGAAGATAAAAATAGTACTACATTATGTACATATTATCCACAGCAATATTTCAGTAACTTCCTGGCTATCAACAGACATTGGCCCAAATTCACAAAGGAGGTTTAATGTAACCTATGGTTTAAACTACCTACATGTAGTATGCACTTTTCCTCATGTCCAATATTAAAGCAGGCAGTAATATGCTTATGTACGCTTATTGTAGTCCACGGTGGAGATTTAAACCATGATTTAGACAATGGGTTAAATCAAATCTCCTTCGTGAATTTGAGTCATTATGTCCAACATATAGCATATATGTGTGTCTAAACTGTGACAAAAGTAGAGACAAAGAATGATACCACAGTCACACCACCAGACCCACCCCAAACCGGCCGATAACAGACAAAACACTGGCCATTCGGGGTAATGTCAATTTTGTTCGGTGCCGTGTTTGTCTAGTCGCGGTTTCATCGGTGAGACTGGGGTCTAATGGACAGCATCCTCCCTGTCAAGAACAGCATCCGAACCGTCTCCTAGCAACCTCCATGTGCGTGACCACACTCCATTCGTCTTTGTCTTCCTCGTACCTCTCGACGGAACGCAGCCCCTCCTGTCCGTCGTAACCGCCGATGGCGTAGAGACAGTTGTGGACGATGGCCGCTCCCACTCCGCTCCGGGGGTTCACTAGGGGACTGACCAGGGTCCAGGTGTTGGTGGACGGGTGGTAGACCTCTACAGATGCAACGCTAATGGAACATAAATCAAATTGATCGATAATAATAGTAATAGTAACAGTAAAAGTTATAGTAATAGTAACAGTTATAGTAATAGTGATAGTAATATAAACAGCAATAGTAATAGTAAAAGTGATAGTAAAATAAATAGCAATAGTAATAGAAAAATCAATAGTAATAGTAATAGTAGAGTAAGAGTAATAGTAATCGTAATAGTAGTAGGAAGTTAACAAACTGGGCTGGTATTCGATTCAAAATGCACACTAAGCAAGCATTTTACTTTAATGGCGTTTGACTTGGCTAAGTAAGCTTTATGGTGCCATTAAATTCAAAACATGTATCGTTCTCATGACCTTTGAATCCTCAGTCAAGTGTTTAAGCACCTGGACTGCGACAATTGTCTAGATTTTTTGTGCCACAAGGTTTCATTAAGTTACTTGAAATATCTTAAGATTACTTTTACTTTTTCCTTAGAATTTTTCCGAAATGTTTATCAAAGTAATATTAAAGTATCTACAACTAAAGGGCTAGTGAGCCTTTACCGCTAACAGTTATGATAGCTATAACGATTAATCATTTCCAAGTTGCTATATCGTGGTTTATATGGAAAATGGGTAGGAAATTGTTTAGGTACATGTAGATCAGACTTCAACGATTTATGCTGAGCCTCCCACACCGATTTTATCATCTTGTTGATATCACTTGGCCACCAATTTTTTTTAGGACAGATCATAACGATAATATCTGAGTGCCAACTATACCACTCATTTGATGTGACGTCAGTGCCAGAATAATGGATCCAGGCAGTGTCCATACTGCTGGATTGAAAGAACCAAATATTTTATTGTTGCGAAAATCGGTGATGTCAGACCACTTTTAACGTTACCTGGACAGTGCATATGCATATAGTTTATCATTATTGTTATCGCTTTATCGTTGAGGTCTGACAACCCCTTTAACCTTTACATTAATGACTTCTTTTTACCTCTTGTTGTGCTCACATCCACCAATGACATAGATCTTCTCCTTCAGGCATGCTGCAGCAGTCATAGAGCGAGCCACTCTCATTGGACTAACCTCCTTCCATGTCTTCAGCTGCAAGAAGAAATATAAGACAAAAGATACGGTAAAAGATGAAAAAGTTCTAATAGACCACTTCATGAAAAATACAAAACTAATGACATAACTATAGTATAGTAAATGAAAGCAGAGTGTGAGCAAGAAAAAAATGCTAAGCTTGTAAAAATAAATTTGTTTTCAAAACAATTTCCTGAAAGTTGGGAGTGCGCCTTATACACAAGATTTTATGATATTCAATTACAAGTATTAAAAGCAACTCTTGACGACGAAATTGACTGTCATGTGCTTGTCTGGTGCCTGGTGCTATGATTCATGACAATTTTTTTTTTTTTTTTTAAATAATAAAAAGGCAGATAAACATAAAATGTTAAATTCATACATTTTGAATACTGTTTTGCCCAATATAAACAACATAATTGTCATATTTCACTATTCAAAGATTTGAGGTAGATACACTTACACTGAATGGTTTTAGGTCATGTTGGTATTTGCCCACAAGTTGCTTTAACACACACACAATCTTTTTCACTATACCTGTGTTCAGTTTATAGGGTCAAGTCTTTACACTTACAATTTTTTTGCTTTCAACAGTGTCATAATAGATCAGTGTCATAATACATCTGAAGCTAAAGAAGTTGGTGCGAAGGTCATTCGCACAGACACAAATACTGCCTTCTTTTGTAGTAGCAAAGCACAGAGATACAAATTGGGTCTTACATAAATACTATCTTATTCTTTAAGATGTAGATGTACACATACATTATCAAGTATTATGGAATTGTGCAAAGAACTTGACATAAGTTTATCATTTTACTTGCTATTTTGTCTGATCCGACCTCTATGATGGTCATCACCTTGATACAGTCATTAGATGTGGCCAGTAACGTTTGGGACAAATATTTTGATGGGGTACAAAGAAAGGACCGGAGTTTCATCATGAGAAATTAAAAAAAGAAAGTTCTCCTAATTAGCTACATGCTGTTGACTGTGTGGGTATCTTAACAATTATACAGGCTGTTGACTGTGTGGGTATCTCAACAATTAGAGAGAGTACCTTTGAAAACACTGAACTGCTACAATATTTTTTTCTGACATAATGAATTTGAAAAAACAACAAGATACTGATTGACAGGACCTAGGATGATAAGTGTTTTCCCCCATGAGAGAAACAGAATATCTGTGAATTGACAAATTTTCAAAATGACTTGTTAACCGCTTTGATTTGGTCTACCTCCCTCCCCACCCCACCCCCACTTCTCCATCTCTCTCTTCCTTTCTTGTACATGGAATTTGACTATTTATGAGTTTCTTTTCTAATTGATTTCTCACTTCAAAAAGAACCGTTTCTTCGTATTCTTGTACTTCAATGTTTGCATTTCTTCTTTTTATCTCACCTTCTGACACATCACATATTGGTTTATTTCTAGGATTTTCCTTTCTCTCCCTCTCTCTTTTCCTTCCACCTCTTTTCCATTTCTGTTTCTTTCTCTCTATCCTTTTTCGTCCTTAAATCAATCATCATAACAGATACATTCATACGGTGTACCCATCTATCTATGGGGGATACTCAATAACACTTATTAACCTGGCTTTCACAAAAGCTGCTTAAAGGCACAAAAAAGCATTTAAGGAATAAACTCCTACCAGTTACCCAGTTTTTTTTTTTTCTCTCTCTCACCTTCTCCCTTTCTCCCAAATTTTTTCTTCTTTTCTTATTCTTTTTCATTAATCTCTCATTTTCTTTCTTTCTTTTTTTTTTGAGGGGGGGGGGGGGAGGAAGCTAATGGTTAAAAAAAAAAAAACAGCTTTGTAGACTGAAGCCAGAATTTAGAGGTACAAGGCATCAGACTGATCAAAAGAACTCTGTGATATGGGGAAAAAGACCTAAAGTTACAATCACAACACAGGTGAAAGATCATTTACAATAGGAGTGAGGCAGTGAACGTGCATTATAATGAAAGCTGACATTTGACCACACACCAGACAGCACACTTGGCTGCTTGTAATCTATCAGGTAAATTTTTTTCCTAAATAACATTTCTCCGGATCTTTTCACAGTACCTCAAATCTTTCAAGTCTGGATTGGAGGTAGATATACATTCATGTATGTATCTAGATGTTAAGCTGGGAAATGTTGCTATGGAAATTTTCAAATCAGGAAAATCAATGCACTGCTTACCAAACGATGAATACATTCCACAATTTGGAGGTCTCCTGGTCTGATCTATCCTCCTGATTTTTTTCAGAAATTTCTATTAGGCACTATTTCTGCACAAATTTCAATTAGGCACTATTTCTGCACAAATTTCAATACATTTAATTTTGTCCTTACTATAACCAAGACTTACCAAAGGATGGTAGCACTCCACAGTTTTCAGATCTTCCGCTCCGTCATAGCCTCCTATGACATAGAGATATCCCCCATGAGATACAGCCGCAGCCATACTACGCTGTGTTCTCATATCTGGGTTAGGGGGGAAAAAAGATTTTAAAGATACCATGAGCCTAAATTAGATACAGCCATACTATGCTGTGTTCCCATCTCTAGGATAAGAAAAAAGGGATTTAAAGATACCATGAAAAAACTTTGATCATACCTGTCATAGAAATCCAGTGATTAAAGTCATGTTAAGAATAAAATTGACAGTGTGTGTGTAGAGTTTCTCTTCTAGTCTTGCTGTTTTACTTAGCTTTAAATCATTATTAGTAAATGAAAGAAAACAGACATGTTTTCGTGAAGAAAAATTGAAAATAATGCTCTGGTCACAAAGCCATAAAAGCATTTCCTGTTACACAAATACATGTAGTAATTAACAAATATTCAATAGAACATTGTGTAAACATGTAAATTCTCTAATTGTGGAACTTAAAGATGTTTTAGGATACAGAAGGTGAAACCTTGAATCAAGAAATGCAGCATACAGTACAGGACACAGTAACAGATTTACACTCTTCTTTCAACACAATGATAAAATATATTTTATATAAAATCATTTTACCATTGATATGCTTCCATTCATTCAGGTTTGGATCATACTGCTCAACCGACTTCACGCTCCTCATCCCGTCGTATCCTCCGCAAGCATACACCTGACCTCCGACCGTCGCCACGGCAACGCTACTCCTCGGCACCTTCATCTTCGCCACGTTCCGCCAGCTGTCCGTCTGCGGATCGTAACATTCCACGTCCCTCAGAGGGGAGGAGTCTGCACCCCCTATGGCGTAGATGATGTTGTCAACGATTGCCACGCCCACCCCTCTTCTAGAATGTTTCATTGGGGGTATGGGGGACCAGTTGTTGATGGCGGGCTGGTAGCGTTCGGCGGTGCAGAGGGTGTTACGGCTTGGAGAGACTTCCCCTCCTGTGTCAAACAAATGCAGAACAGATGCAGCATTTTGTCAAAGATATTAGGGTTGGGATTGGGGCTGCAATCGAGTTTTAGGTTAGGTTCAGGATCAGCAGGCTGGTAATGGTCAGCAGTGCAGAGACTCTTAGAGCTACATGTAGGAGAGACTGCCCCCTCCCCCCATGCCAAACAAATTCAGAACAAATACAGGTGATCTAACTCTAACATCTGGTCAAGGCTTTATTTTGTCAAAGATATAGGGTTAGGATTAAGGCTGCAATGAATTTTTAGGTTAGACTTACATGTACATGTAGGGTTAGGGTTATGGTTCAACATGAAATTGACCACGATGCAATTGTCGCCAAGAACATGTGTGTACATGTAACTCAAATGTAACCTCATCTTGCTTTTAATCTTGTACATAATTTACTTTCCTACATGTAGTACCTAATCTTCTACAAAAATCACATGGTGACTACTGACTCACAAAAAAATCAAAACAATTATGAAATATATCCATGGTGGAAAAAAACACTATAGAGAATCAAGTTTCAGGGATACTTGATTGTCTTACAGAAAACAAGTAAATCTTGGTTTATAGCCTGTTCTATCACATCGCTTTTTATGAGTGTGTCTGTATTTGAATGGATTAATTCCTTTTAAAGGAAAATGCATGCATTTATATTCACTAAAAGGATCAAGATTGCTGGCAATGATGCTGAATTACACATGATTTACGGAAAACAAACATTAAAAGACATTATACAAACACACAAGAAAAATTTACATTTGAATGATTAAAAAATCACATGATCACACTCAAAATTTGGTACTCTTCAACTGGTCCAAGTGAGGACGAAATAAAAGAGTAATTTTAACAGTACAAAATTTCGCCAAAAAAAAGTACAAAAAGTTAACTAAACTTAAATGTACAATTCTTGTGTGGAAAACACTCGGTTCAGATAATTAAAGGAGAATGAAACCCCCCAAATAAATGCATTTTAATAGAAGCAGAAAAATCAAAGAAGCATATCAGTGAAAGGTTGAGGAAAAACGGACAACTACTAAGAAAATTATGAATATTTGAAATCCTAAAATCGCTAAATAAATGGAGATCTGAAATTGGTAATGTCCTCATTATGCTAATGAGATGCTGTGATGTAAATGTGCTATACTTTCCAATTACCTTATACAAATAATGTTGTAAAAATCCACTTCCCTTGAATATACATGTACATGTACATGTATCTTAGAAAATTTGATTTCTGTATTATAGGTGGTGTTCATAAATTTATTCCTCACAATATATTTCAAGCACAATTTTGATAATTCAATTTTCTTTGTTTAAAAGCTGAAATGATGAAATCTGATAATTATCTTATTTATTACTTATAAAGAGAAAGCACAAACACGTCATAGCATCTCATTAGCATAATGAGTATGTTGCCAATTTTATTTAGCGATTTTAGGTTTTCAAAATCTTCATAAATTTTTTATTCTTTACCGTTTTTCCTCAAACTTTCTGTGATATGCTTCTAAGATTTTTCTGCTTCTTTTAAATTCCATACAAGTTTGGGGTTTCATTCTCCTTTAATGGTTGATACTGAAAGGGAAAAAACATATTGAAAGTGAAAATTTATTAGAAAATCCTGGTTTATATCCTGATAACTCACATGATGATGATACATCCTTTCTATGAGTGTGTCTGTGTCTAATTGCAATAAAATGGGCTCATTGCTTATACTTTTTAGAGGAAAATCAATGATTATTTCCTGGTTGGTTAGAGACTATATACACTACAGTCTATTTTACACATGATAAGGTACACTGCTTAAAAACAACGATGTAGCCAGGGGCAGACTGGCAATGGGGAGTTTGAAGAGTTTTCCTCCAATGAGCTAATTGATAAAGAACATCGCAGCTTAAAGGAGAATGAAACCCTGGGGAAAAATAAATTTTAATGAAAAGAGAGGATAGAGAGAAGCAATTTTTAAAAAGTTCCATCAAAATCGGTTACGAAGTGAGAAAGTTATGAAAGTTTGAAAAGTCTCAATTTACTTTCTATGGTGATCCTCAAATTGGCAATGTTGCTTCAAAGTGACAGGTTTAATAGTGCAACTCTCCATATATGTTTTGTACACAAAATTTCATATTTTCCCCATTATCTCTCCAGGTGCAGCATGTCTCCTTCTTAGCTCAAGATATAACATGGGAAAATGTATTTGACACAACATTATGTTGAGTTCACAAACAGACAAGCAGCATCTTTAGAGAAAATGGAGAAAATATGAAATTTTGTGTACAAAACATATTGAGACTTGTACATGTACTAAACCTGCCATTTTGAAGCAACATTGCCAATTTGAGGATCGCCTTAGAAAGTAAAGTGAGACTTTTCGAATTTTCATAACTTTTTCATTTCGTAACCGATTTTGATGGAAATCTTTAAAAATTGCTTCTCTCTATCCTCTCTTTTCATTAAAATGGATATTTCCCCAGGGTTTCATTCTCCTTTAATAAAGAGAAATAACACTGTAAAGGGTTTCATTCTATATTGGGAATGTGCACACAAAATTTACAAAAAAGCCACAGGGTTGACTTTCAGTTTGAGCTGAATAAAGATGTATTTGCTCAGTATGGTCACATTTTTGCGGTTTAATTTTTTCTTCTTTTTTTTTTTTGGGGGGGGGGGAAAGAGTATACTCTTTTTTACGTTTAAACATTTCAAAGCACGAATCAACACAAAAGTAGTATTTTCACCAGGTTTTTTTTGTTGTTAGATTCATGTTTGTTTAATATGTACATTTCCTACTGGGCCTCAATCAATCTCCCGAACCATTAAAATGAATTCAGTAGATGCATCAATACTTTTGCATTAATAATGAATAGAATGTGCTCAACAAGCATGCAAACCTTATAGTAAACCGGGTGATCAATCCATAAAAATTTCTTTGGAGTTCTCAATTCTCCTTTTGACCCTATGCAAACTATCTTGAGAGTCAGAGTGCTTCAATGACTCCTAACTTCTTATTTTCTCAAAAGAAAGGAGTCGGATAGGAGCAGTCCATTCTGATGAGCTTTGAATATTCTAAAGCTGATAATTCCCTCTTTGGAATCAGGGGGGCGTTTCATCAAGTGTCCTGTTGGTGATTTTTACCGACAAATTTGCTCTCAGCCAATCAGATGCAAGGATTTCAGTAGCTTATAACAGTTATTGCAACTTGTGATTGATGACAAGTTTTATGAAACAGGGCCTTGACCTAATCAGACCTATACTCAATAAATATGCCTGGGGACTTTATGCTGGCTTTTGTGGTGCAGAGTCACATATATTTGAAATGAAAGAACATTGTTGATAACCTTTCTGTCATAACAAAATTTCAATAGTCCTAACACGAGAGGGAATACCTTGTAACAGCATTATGCATACATGTACAGACAGGCTATGAGGCCAGGAAGAGGGGGGGGGGGGGGGGACGACTGCAGGCCTCATACTTTTCTTCTTCCTCTTTATACACATTAGATGAACAAGCACACTATTAAAGACAAAACTTATAAAATAATAAAGCAATACATGTATATCTCTTAAGCAGTTGTATTAGATGTAAAAGTCATTAGGAAAGTCAGGCTAAAGCAGTTTTGCACCCATGGGATGTACATGTAACACGTCCATTACAAATGCATGTAAAACACCAATTGATGGATGTCATCACTGAGTGATTATCCCATCAAAAACAAATCATGGTTACCATGGGGACAAGTGTGAAGGTATCAATCTCATCAAAACCTCTTTTTGGATGGGAGAATCTCATCTAAAATAGAAGAATCATGCAATTTGGATGTCTTCGATCAAGAACGGTAATGCATGTTTAAAAGATTATAGTAAGCAGTCCTCTGCAGGGACATTCCTTAAAACCCTCTCTGCCATTCATATACCTTTCTGATACATGTATTTTCTTTCTTCTTCATGTCGTACACTCCTCCTTTCTTTTTCATTGTTCTTCATCTTCTTCTTCATTCTCCTTCTCCTTCTTCTTCTTTCCCCCTTTTTCTTCTTCTAATCCTTCTTCTTCTTCATAATCTCTCCTTTCCTCTTGTTCTCTTCTTTTTCATTTTCTCCCCTCCCTCTTCTGCTTATTTTTCCTCCTTTCATTTCTCTCCTTATTTGTCCTTCACACAATTTCTTTTTTCTTTAATATTATACTCTATTTTTTACTCTCCTGCATTGTATAACTCATCCATATCCCTAATCTAATTACATGTAATTCAAAGCTTATTATTTCCTTATTTAGGATGTACTTATATCCAGGACTCTGAATAAACAAATTTCAAATTTGTTATCAATTGTTTAAATGCATTTGGGCAATTCTGTGCAGAGCGTCTCATATGACATTTATCCATATAATTCATCCATAAATGAAAAATCTCTTGATATGACTATGACTATAAATGTAGGTAGTGATACTAGAAAGCACATTATTCAGTAGTCATATCAAAAGATTTTACATATTTGCATGAAATATGTGGAAAAAAGACATATGTCGTACAGGACACATTGCACGGAATCACCCATTTAAAAAAAAATCTGAAATAGGTGACAAAAAATGAAATAATGATGTCTTCATCTGGGCTTGAAACTAACAGGCACCAAGGACAAATGGGAGCCCAAAAGTCTAGCCCCAATTATTATATCCAAATTATAAGACATACATGTATATCGCTCATGTACCAGACCTTAACAATTTCAATTTGAAACCTCCAAAAAATGTAGTGTGGAGCCCTGTATTCATGAACCTTAAGGTGATTTTTTGTTTGTTTAGGGGAGTGCGGATTTTCAAATCCCTACCACTCTTAAATCGGCAGTACTTTACTGACACAAAGTGTCAAAAAAGGAAAGAAAAAGGCTTACCGATGACATATATAAACTGAGCCTGGCTACAAGAATGCCTCGGTACTGTCCTCATGCTCACTTCCCAGTGAAGGCCCGGGTAGAACTTGCTGCCATGGTAACGACGTGCCTCGTCAACAAACTTCTGAAACTTCTCGTCCTTCATTAACAGCTGGTCGTCGATCACCCGGGAGTTAAGAAACTTCCACGATAGCAGTGGGAGGCGGACGTGCTCGAAGACGTCGCCAATGAGTTGCTGCCGGAGGTCAAGGTCATGTCGTATCCAACGAAGGGCGGCGTGATAAACCTCTTCTTCTTTGGCAATGTTTAGACTGTCCTTCTCAATCAGTGTGATCAAGTCTGTAGATGATAATTTAGAATAGAATATACAAAATTACCTTTCATGTTTGTGTATAAAATGACATTAATCTTTATTTCTAACACACTTTTGAGACAAAAATCAAAGTGACTTTGAGAGCTTGCAGCAAAAAAATGTACAGGGGAGAGGTATACATTGTGCATAGATGCTATTCAGTGCGCTCTCTCTGTCACATTTGAAAAATGCAATGTCTTACAAAAGCAAATTACATGTATAACTTTGTAGTTTTAACTTAAATCCTTAAAAGATTCACAGGAAGATTAGGAGATACATGTAGTACTACAGTACACTACCTACCAAGTTTCACTGAGGATGGTTGAGTTTCTTTCAGATGTTGCCAATTAAAATCATGTTGCATTTATTTTTAGACATCCCATGTAAGATAACACTGAATGCACAATAAAACCACTTTGAATATTTTAAATAAAACATATTTTGTCCAATATGCTAATAACAATTCCATGTACATATTTAAGCATGTAACTTCTTGTAAACAACTGTCTAAAATTACAACTGAAATGGAGATGTAATGCATGTACTGCAGACTGGAAATATATTGTTACACGTTTATGAATATCAGGGCCCTGTGTCACAAAACTTGTTATCATTAACAAGTTACTATAATTGTTATAAGCTACTGAAATCCTTGAATCTGATTGGCCGAGAGCAAATTCGTCATAGAAATGCAGCAGTTGTTACTGATAACAAGTTTTATGAAATGGGGCCCAGGTGTAGACAAATGCTCTCCACTTTCCTTCCAGGGCTACACTTTCTTCTGTTTTAATCTGTGCATCGTTTCAACAAACAATCATAAGTACAAGTTTGCCGACATACCATTGCAATATGTGTATTAAAATTAATGTGCATTTTAATGGGATGTCGGCGAACTTGTACTTATGACGGTTTCGTGAAACGATGCCCTGTAGCATTGACCTATTAGGGGCAAATCCACACTATTTTGTCCCATACATTACCAACCACGTCTAAGATTTATCTGATCACAGTATCAAGCTGATAGCCCTCCTAGAGCTTGGATCACACAAAATATCAAGTAAAATGACATTTTTATGACAATTTATGTTTATAATTCCTTAATACAATTCCATAATATAGATATATATTGACTGCTATGAGAGGCATAGCAGGATGTAAGGTCCCCGAGAGCCTATAGAAACAACTGTGCCTCGAATACTGAAGCAGTCAATATATCTTTTATATACCAAACAAAGCCAGGTAAGAGTCAAAGAATACATGTGTGACTTACCAATCATGGGGTCCTCACATTTAAAAATCAATAATGAACAGATAATAAACTAGAAAATCGGAGATAAATTGAGATAGGAGATTGCCGGTCTTCTGCGCAAGTAAAATAACTTTAGCAATCAAATCGCACTGCGATTATGGTATCTGGGCTCGCGCTTGCACAAAATAAATTTTTACACGTAAACCGATGGGGATCGCAGCAAAATTTAACTATACCCGTGGGCATAGTTCATTTTTGCGGGCATGGGTAAAAACACTACTTCACTTTCAACCAATCAGATGACAGGATTATAAAAGATTCTTAAAGTAAGGTATATAAATAATACTTTCTAACATATGAGACATAATCTTGGACTTGCCCTTAGAAAAAAATAGAGCATACTTTTACCTTTAGTACTGAGTTGTAGGAATTCATCATGTGCAACAACCTTGGGAAAGTTCAGCTGTATGAAGGCATCTGCTGCCTCACATAGCTCAAAGCAACCGTGCATGTTAGCAAAGTTCCTGATTCCCAAACAGTTTGTAGGGTGCAATTGAGTCTTTAAAAAGTCGCTGCAAAGCTGAGTCACCGATTCCATTTGCAAGACGCTAGCAGCATTGGTGATGCTCTGGACGTTGTCTTCGGTGATGTGGATGTTTGCACTGTAGGCGAATTTGACGATGGCTTCAATGGCTTCTGCGTTCATGTCCCGAAGTTCGACCACTTCCTGCTTGGACTCCTTGAGTTGGCTTGTGAACATAGCATGGAAGTAGGGACTACAGGCCGACAGGACCAACCGATGGGCGGGGATGAGCTTGGAGCCGACGGAGAGTGTAATGTCGCAGAGCTGGTCCTGGTCGTGCAGGCTCTGGATGACGGAAAGCATGCCCAGAGCGTGCTGCTGGCGTCTGAGGATGGTCTGGTCGTCCTCGGAGCTGCTCACAACCTGGGACTGGATGCGGACTCTCTTCTCGCCCAGGGAGGGCCCAGGTTCTGAAACCCATTTCGGAGTGTCTCCCTCTGTATCCATTCTTCACACTGGAAACCTCCTATTCTATTCCATGGAAAAGGTGGATCAAGAGCGAAAGAAAGATACATGTATTTTAAGCAAGATATCAAATTTCTTCTCAATAGAATGAATAACTACATAAAGCAGAAAATAAGCAACATAGGATGTTGAAAGTTTGGAAGAAATTGGACAAGGAATGAACAAGAAAGTTAGGTAGCTTAAAAATGTGGGTAAGATGCATGACAAAATTATTAAAAATCAAAATTCTATTTTATAGAGGCAGAACCCAAATGTAGAATTAGTATTTACCTCTTTGAACACTTTTAAGCAAAATAATATGAAAACTTTTATTCAGATATATCTGATTCTAATTTTAGAAACACAGACAAAACTAGCAGTTTTCCTCTGTACAACAACAAAACAACAAGAAAATTTAACTGAGTTTATAATTAAGTATTTAAAAATGTCTTTTCAATTTTCTCCAACATGAGTTTTCTATATCTTCTTTTGAAAATGTTTAATGATTGTGAATTCTTTATTTGTGTTGGAAGAGAATTCCATATGAATGGACCCTGGTATATGAGAGATTTTTAAAAATAAAATATACGTACTAGTGGCAAATGAAAATTATTGGTGTGTCTAGTTCTATACGGATGAATTTAATAATTTAAGGTGAAAAATTCAGAGAGAGATGCAGGAAGGAAGTGCTTTTTACATAGACACATGTACATAAATATTCCAATTTGAAATAAATATAAGTCTCTAAATGGTAAGATTTTTAGTGAGTGAAAAATGGGTCCGATGTGGGCAAGAATAGATGAATGATTAATCATTCTTATTGCACGTTTTTGTAATTTCAGAATCTTGTCAAGCTGGTATGAAGATGCATTTCCCCAAGCAATGATGCATTTCCCCAAGCAATGATGCAGTAATATAAATATGGTATAACAATAGAATTATATATTATTCTAAGAATTTGTTTTGGGAGGAATTTCAATTTACGCTAATGTACTATTGCACACGACACCAACATGATCATTCCAGCTTAATTTGTCATCTATAGTAACGCCAAGAAATTTTATATTAGATACTTGTTCAATAGTACAACTATTCATTTCAATTGTGATGGGGTCAAAATGTTTCTTTTTTGTAAAAACCATAAAATTAGTTTTCTTTTCATTAATAGACAATTTATTTACTTTTAACCAATGAGCACATGTAATTGATTCAATTTCTCGGTTGAAAACCAATTGAAGCAATGTTGTGTTTTTATGGGACATGAAAATGCTAGTGTCGTCTGCAAATAAAATACATTTTAGAATATCAGAAGCCCTAGAAAGATCATTTATGTACAATAAAAACAACAATGGGCTGAGAATTCCACATCTTACAACTTGTCTTTAACACAAATTGTTCTTTGATAACCTAAATAACTTTTGAAAAGATCCAAAGCAAAGTGATTCCTCTGATTCCATAAATACTTAATTTTTCTAGTAGAATAATATGGTCTATCGTATCGAAAGCTTTGGTAAGATCTATAAACAACCCAATCATTGTTTCTTCGTCATCTATTGCACAGATAACTTTTTGAGTAAAATCTACTACATGTACCGGTATTTGTATTGTAGTGGGTAAAGGCTGAACCTGAAGATGTACTGCTTGGAAACCATATTGATTAGGGTTTAAAATATTGCACTTTGTAATAAAATTTAACAGTCGGTTATATATGCTTTTTTCTAATATTTTTGATAAAAACAGGTAAGACATGATTTCAGCAGGACCCTTTTTATGAACTGTTGAAATGACATGGTCGCTGTTTCTTGTGAAAATGGCATTGTTCTTGCTCTAATTTAGATGA
The DNA here is from genome assembly GCA_025618425.1 of Heliocidaris tuberculata. Taxonomy (NCBI): domain Eukaryota; kingdom Metazoa; phylum Echinodermata; class Echinoidea; order Camarodonta; family Echinometridae; genus Heliocidaris; species Heliocidaris tuberculata. The sequence continues at coordinate 26,943,362 of CM046849.1, forward strand.
GATTTTTTTGCAAACTTACTCTTTAGAATATCAGGAATAATATAAAGTTAAGCTTTAGAGGAATATTAAAGAAATTCTTGTTTATTTTCAGGTCAAAATCTTAGGTGCGCAGACATAGGGCTCCCCATCATACTTGCCGTGCCCGGCCCGGTTCACCATAAGAGCCTGGCCGGCCCCGCCAGCCGGCCGGATGTTCCAGCTAGCTCACCCGCGACTGCACTTCAAACATGTCAAACGAGATGGAATGATGTAACTTTGATTATAATTTACATTATAGTAACATCATCACATATATACTAGTATTCAACTTACCCACAATGGTATCTCTCTTAACAGATAACAAATATAGCAGATGATCCAGAATTATGTTCAACTTAGCCTAATTTTCGCCGAGGTTCAGTCGAGATTACATCTCTCTTATTCATTCATGCCTTGAATTGAAACAAGATGAAAATGACATACTTTCAACGTAGAGGTCGAGGGATTTAAGGATGACTGACAATATGCTGAGCTGATCAAAATCACGTACTATAATGGGCTCTTTGCATAGTTCACTTCAATTCAGTTCAGTTTATTCCAACATACAAATGCATAATACATAATACATGATAATCATACACAATACGATACATAATACATAGAAGTCTGATACATAGGCATATTGACAAGGTTGTGTACACACAAAAGTCTTAAAATACACATTTTGTAATATACAACAAAAAGAAAATGTTTGCAAGTGGAAGGACCTAAAAAAAGCTATACTTTTAAACACAGGCCCTACTGCTTGAAAAGAAAGAAAAGAAAAAAATATGTAATATACATTTAAGATGGAGAAAGAAGGATAAATGGCACTTTGTTTGGAAAGGAGAGAGAGAGAGAGAGAGAGAGAGGGGGGGGGGTAAGAAAAACAAAGGGAATATGAAATACAAGACAATTAACACATGTTTACATAAATCAGTACACACCATTACAATTAAAGGTAAATGGGATATATTGTAAGCTAAGATTAAACATAATTTATGAAGGGTCTGGTGCCAGGGTAAGATAATAAATCTGTCAAGGTTAGCAGGCTGTACTGTAAAATTAAAGAGAACTTTGAAAAGATATTGTGGTGAGGAGACCTGCAAGTCCAAAACTTCAATGTGGTGTGTGCATGTGTTGTAGACAATTTTGAGTCAAAAGGGATAGAAACAAAAAATATATGCCATTTCCTGTAATTTGCTTGACAGTCCTAACAAGGATGGATCTAGGGGAAGCTAGGCATGTGCAGCTGTGCCCTACTGCCCATACAAAAGTGTGAATGCAGAAAAACATCAGAAAAATTGTAAACTTTGGTCTAAAAAAGGCATCTTAAAGTGTGATATCCCCTCCCATCTAGCTGCTGCAATAGAATCCTGGATCCGCCGGTAATGCATATTCCTTGTTTGACTCATGGCTGCTAATTCTCCTTTAATCTCAAGGAGTGCATCCCCCGCCTTCCTATCTTTCTTCATGCTCAAATACTTTATTTTTCATGCCCTGAATGCAGAACTAAATGAAAGTTTCAATCCTAAAAACAATTTTTAATTGCCTGTGCCACATTGAAATGTCCATCTACCTTTATATGAGCATCTAACCCCCCCCCCCCAAAAAAAATGAACTTCAAGAAATCTGCTATTTAAAGGGGAGGTCTATATCTATAGCTATAGCTAATATTAGTCAATAAAAAATAATTTAAAAAAATACACAGAGAAAGAGAGATGTAGATCAGTGATAGTTTGAGGAAAATATGGTAAAGATAAAGAAACTTTGTGATAAAATACAAGTTTGCAACTCTGTCATTACTATATAATTACTCTTTCAAAAAGATTTCTATTTGTTCTATAACAGAATCTTTTATCTGGGCAAAGAAAATAATATCTGATCAAACCTGTTCTATAGCACATACATTTTTATACACCCCCTCTAGATCTACTCCTTCAACCAGGAAGAAAGACAGTTTCAAAAATTAATTTTTTAATGGGGAGCTGCTATAAAGGGTAATCACATGCAGTTTACCAATTTGTTTCTATCCAACAACAATTCAAAGAATTCACAACTTTCATATCCTTTAATTCATTGGACTGTCTTTAAAATATCACTATTCTGTTTCTTCTGTCATAATTTATTCCCCCTTTTTTTTTTGTTGTTCATGTTGTTTTGTTTTGTTTTGTTTTGTGCTTTTATTAAAGCCAACATGTTGAATACCAGGACAGAGTTTTCCTGTAACAGTAGATTATCAGAATCATATCATTGCAAGTTGGACTAGATATGTCTGGGTCTGGATGCAACAAAATATTTCCTCCATTTATCCCTACATCAAAATACAGAGAAGCAACCAAGCAGTTAGAAACACAGGAACACACTTCCATGATTACACTTGGAAACAAAGACATGAATGCTGCAAGGAAATTTATGGCATTCAAATAATTTTATTTCAGTCACAAGATATCTGTCAAATCATCTCAGAAAACATTACTTCAGTTAATCTTACATTCATAGCTCAATCATTGTATCACCAATTCATGAAAGTAATCATCTAGTCAACATAACATGAATTTTAATGCTGCATCACCATATACAGTTCATGACAATAAATTATTAAACTTTCACATTAATATATTTAACAATCATTTTTTGTTAATCAGAATATGAAAAAGTCTCCTTTTGACTCTTTCACTTTCTCTCCTCCTCCTCCCTCTATATTTTCAGGGAGTCTCTCTCTCTCTCTCCCCTTCCTCCTCTCTCTTGCTCTCTCTCTCTCTCTCTCTCTGCTTTTAATCATTTAACAACAGATGAGGCATTCTGATTTTTGAAATGCCCCATATAATACACAAAATCAATTGGACATGATTAAAAGTGTTTCAAAATAACATTCAAAGATACATAATCCCATATAATCCACAAATATATCTTTACAAGGCTAGCATAAAATAAATGCCAGTCTAGAAAATTTGTGAAAAGAACAAACAAAAGTCGTGTTCTAGCTACTCTTCAAGGTTCTTTTCAAAATAACATTCAAAGACACATAAGTCATATATTCCACAGATTATATCATATCTTTACAAGGCTTGATTTAGTTGGGTCCGCTCGCTATTCATAAGAACCGCTATTCATTTAACACGCACTATGAATAGCGGTCCTTATGAGTAGTTATGAATAGTGTTCCTTATGAATGGATGTCCTTATGAATAGCGAGGAAATTTGTCCATGGTTTGCTCGCTATTCAGAAGGACCGCTATTCGTACAAAACCGCTATTCATTTAGTCACGCGTTATGGATAGCGGTCCTTATGAAAAAGTGGTCCTTATATGAATAGCGGTTCTTATGACTAGTGAGGTTATCTCAATTTAGTAATGTTTATTTCAACTCACCTTTCTGTGTATGAGTCTAAAAAGAATTTCCAGAAACTGCCAGATGCAAGGAAAAGTAATGGATTGAGGCATTTTCACCAAAGGCATTTAATTTGATTCAAATAAATGGAAGAGAAAAACATACTTCCAACCAATTGTTGAAAATAGCTTTAACAGTCTTGCAACCTTGTCGTAACTCATTTCAGATTCTAATTACATGGACATTGCTCTAAAAGTAAAAATAATATTGAATCCTTTTGCTTCCAGTGCACAAGACAGATAAAGTGGCAAATCATGCCCATGTTTCATAAATGTTTTAGATGTTTCAACAACATATTCTTATCTACCTTTACAACCCACAGCAGAAGAAAACTTTTAGATCTGTAACAATTTCATTGAACAACTGTACACAAAAAAGCATGTGCTAACTGCAATACGTAGTTTAACTTTCTTGTAGTTTTGTATCGTATCCAATGGGATACAGAAATAGATTTGAAGTATTTTTGATTGTTTTTAAAAAATACTTGTTTTTTCTATTTTGTTTATACACATCTATACAAATCTACCCTGAAGAGTCTATTCCAGAATACAAGAAATATATATATATATATATATATATATATATATATATATATATATATATATATATAAAATATCACACATTCAATGTAAATTTACATTTTAATTACTGGACCCTACAATAAAAATCTTACAAATATGTATGTGACATAAAGTTACTCACCCATTTCAATATCAAATCAAATTGATTAAAAATATGTAAATGAGCAAAAAGAGCACTGGTGAAAATCCCATTTAATTGTCCAAACATATTATCTGTTTTTTAAACATTTTATCATTGGAAGACTTGGATATTACAGAGATTGAAAATTTTTATGGCTTTTAAATGTATATGCAGTATGAACATGTTTCTATCAAATCCATGACCCTGACTAACACTGTGGTTATCTTAAAAAACCTACCAAAACAAACTTTTTAACAAATTATTGAGTATTTGCAGACTATATTCAATTATGTGCATTATAAGTGTATTTGTTAAACTGTGATACACATACTTCATAATTAGAATTCTAATGAAATAGATAAAGGGAAAATATTTTTAAAAAGAACAGGTTTTCATTAAATCCAAGACCCTGAATAACACTGGTTATCCAAGACCCTGAATAACACTGGTTATCCAAGACCCTGAATAACACTGGTTATCCAAGACCCTGAATAACACTGGTTATCCAAGATCCTGAATAACGCTGGTTATCTGAAAAAGATCCCTTTTGAACAACTATTGAGTTTATGTTGAACACATCTACTTACCTGAATTATTAGTGTAATGGTAAATTGTGATACTGTCAATGTTAGAATTCTTATGAAATAATCCATGGAAATAACTTATAAGAGATCAAAAAATAAATTGAACTTATACATATACAACATATTTTGATATTGAAAATATCAAGAAATTTCATATAAGAGAGTTTCACAAATATGTACAAGTATATCAATTAAAAATATACCTATTTACATGGTATCTGTTTTCAATGATTACATCACTTTGAATGATTATTGACAGTTAAATAAGTGTCATATTTAATAGATAAGCACACAATACAATATAAAATTCTCCCTCCCTTATTTATTTGTTACTTTTAATCTATTTCACATCATTCCTTGAGAATCAATAATTTTCTGTCCAATTTTTATTTCTAATGATGTCTCATATATCTTTATACTCGTATTGAAGGAAAAAAAAAAAATATATACATGTAAATCAATCTCAAAATCATTCAAAAACATCACAACACCACATGACGACTACCAGCCAATCAGGACCAAGGTTTAAGATAGCATTTTAAAAGAGTGATCCTGGTTGGCTGAGAGCAAGATATCATTGTCTTTGGAGCAGGGGCGGCGCCAGGGTATTTAAATAGGGGGGGGGGGGGCAAAATGACTCGTATAGCAATGTCGCACGTCGAGGGTCTTGAAATAACAAATAGGACTATAACAGTTATGTCATAATTGCATGGCCTAGCCTTCTCTTCTCCATTTCCCCTTCTCTTTCTCCTTTTATCCCCCTTCTTCCTCTTTTTTTTTTTTTTTTTTTTTTGCTCGCTTGAAAAATGATGGGGGCGGGGGGGTCGCCCCCTGCCCGTCCTGTAGCGCCACCCCTGCTTTGGAGGTCATCTCTCATTGTGAAATGGCATCCAGCACATGTTTAACAGAAAAATCTCTTGTTCTACTTTCATTTTTTTTTACAAACTTAAAATAATAAGTTACCAACTACATACCTGAGTACATTACAATGATTAATCTGCACAAGGTAACTTTGGAATGGTTTAAAATTAAATAAAGAGTACATAAAATAATAACAGAAACATAAGGAATTATTACATTACAGTGATGTTCATTAAACACATATATAAGTAGTTATATCATTAATGTCTATAACCCAGATTTCTTGAAGACTACTTAAGTATTTTTCTTGTGGATAAAGCAAAATATAAAAATATTACTTTCTCACAAAAATGCCACATGAATTAAATTTTCTCTATATATTCCATGCATTGAAGACCAGAAGACTACACTATTACCATTTTTTTCAGTGGAATAATCAATGTGAAGCACAAGCCATTGGGCAAAAACCTCTATATCATATGACAAACATCTGAATTATCATCTGTTTTCTATGTTTTCAAAGAAAAAAGAAAATATGCAGGTACCTGACATCAGTACATGTTCCTCATAAAACCTATACAGCATGGTACACACTTATTCATGTAGGAAAAAGGAAAACACAGACATATTTTATGCTCAATAAATTCGTGGAAATCAAAGTTATTTATACCTTAGAAATCCACACATAATCCTTTCCTGAAAATAGGCTAAATGCTTAGCAATTTATCTTTCACTTGTAGAATGGTAAACTGTCTGATATCATTACAAAACAAATCAATTCTTAGTAATTCATTTTTCACTTTAAGACTGCGAGAAAAAAACTTCTGATATAATTACAAAACAAATTTAAGGCGAAGAAATGGCATTGAAAGATTTCTGTATTATTATTATTTTTCATCTTTAGATACTATCATTCCAATGATGCAGCATTACATAGTATTTCCAGTGAAGCTAATGTTTCAGGTGCAAGCCACTTCACATTTCAACATAAAAAGTAAATACTAATATACTTTTACAGTTCGTTAATGCCCTCCTAGCTCTCAACACATGATATATCAGTGCCATGGTTCAAGATTATTCATATGGCAGAATTTTTTTTAGGATGCTTGAGAAAAAAGAAATGGATGAAGATTAATTAAGATATATCACTGATATATTGCACCTATGGTGACCAGGGGTCGTATTCTGATTACTATTTTATTTCTATTTCAGTAAAACAATTTTTTTTTAATGTCATAACAACATTTTTTAATTGCAACTATTCACTGGTGCATGTGAAGATTTCTTCCACATACGCAGCAAGCTATTGTACAGTTATCAACAAATGATTTGTTATGACAATTACAATATCCCCCTTTAGAGAGAAGATAAAACAATTTTCAAAATACCACCCCTGGACAGTGACACAAGTTAAGTATTCCACATAAGAGGATTGGAGCACACAAACGATTCTAGGACAAATACCCCCTGGAAAACTACCCCCCCCCCAAACCCCTGGACAACTACCCCTGGACAACTACCCCCTAGGACAACTACCCCCCCAGGACAACTACCCCCAAGACAATTACCCCCCCCCCCCCCCCCCCGAAAAATTATCCCCCATACTGAAATGACGATTTAGAGAGAAGATAAAACAATTTTCAAAATACCACCCCTGGACAGTGACACAAGTTAAGCATTCCACATAAGAGGATTAGAGCACACGAACGATTCTAGGACAAATACCCCCTGGAAAACTACCCCCCAAACCCCTGGACAACTACCCCTGGACAACTACCCCCTAGGACAACTACCCCCCAGGACAACTACCCCCAAGACAATTACCCCCCCCCCCCCGAAAAATTATCCCCCATACTGAAATGACGATTACCCCGACCCCCCCCCCCCCACAACTACCCCAGAATCCAGGGGGTAGTTGTCCGGGGGGGGGGGGGGGGGGGGGGGGGGGGGGGGAGGGGGGAGTAGTTGCCTGGGGGGGGGGGGGGGTAATTGTCTTGGGGGTAGTTGTCCGGGGGGGGGGGGGGTAATTGTCTTGGGGGGTAGTTGTCCGGATACGACACAAACGCAACCCATTTGTCGTATCAGTGCACACAAGACACAATGCAGTATAATCACTATTGAAGATGAAGGCTAGTTCAGGTATTGAAAAGTACATTGGATGAATACGTTCCTTATTAGTTCCATATCAATGAAAACAGTGGCGAGCAAAAGGTTTGTATATTCTGTTCTTATTTTGCAAGGATTTTGCCCTGATAAATGCAAACGCTCATTTCCATCTGTTTGTCAAATAACCTCAATTGGAATTTCACGACTTCACTACTCATTTTGTGGTTTGGCTCAATAAGTTTTGATTCACAGCCCTGTAAAATATACCAGATGCATGAGTAGTATTAAAGAGCAAAGATTTCTGCACACACTCTGTGTCCATTTTTGTTGCATGACCATATTGCGTTCGATGCCAGAATTTTGTAAAGAAGCTTTAAAAATCCTTTAATTGGTGACATGTTGAGAGGTTCAAATTCATTGTTTTTTATCAAAATTGGCAATGTTTCCAACTTTTCAACATTCGACAAAGTTCCTAACCAATTATATTGTTTTCAAAGACTGTTAATTTTATTAGAACTGTGTAGCATTACAAGAAAAATATTATTGTTGCCAATTTGAAGAACAAAATGTGATCAATACTTCTATTATACACCCTAAATATCTGCATCTATATTTTTGTGATATATATGTATGATACACTCTTGAAATATATGTTTACGAACAGAAGATTGATGCAAATCAAATTCATGATGATTTGAACCTCTTCAGAGTCTTAAAAGAGAGATCAAACCAACACAATATAAAATTTGAACTAAATTTTCAGAAATTATGATTTCTTAACTTCATCATAAAAAATCTGAGTTGTCTCGAGACTTAAACCAACCACAACTGAGAAGTCATCCTATATGGAACCTGACCTGAAAAGACTGCTCGTCACCAAATGTTTTCCAGTACTCAAACTTAACTTTGAACATCATAATGACTAAAATATCTGACTTATCACTGCATGTACAGAATACATAATAAGAATCCACAAATACCATGATGTGCACATCCAATATTTCATGATGTGTAATGGATAATTCTTTTTCATAAATATTCTGGAAGAATTTCATGGGGGATGTCCTCTGTTGCCATGGTGACAAAGTGTGGTAGGGGCTTTTAATCACATGACCTGCTATAAGACTTTGCAGCCCCATGTTTGGGGTATAAACAGTTGTAACCATGTACTCTGCATACAGAAACAAAGAGAAAAAGAAATAAGAAAAATTCAAGCTTAGATCAGCATTTACAATATCTCGGAGTAGCACTGTATATATACAGTTTTCCCAATTACATGGAACCAATCACACACCCCCCCCAAAAAAAAAAAAAAAAAAAAAAAATTGAATAAATGAATTATGATAATAATATCTTGTACATGTACTTCATTAGAAAACATAAAATCACCCATCATTGAACAAAAAACAAAAAAACAAAAACATAAACAAAACTACTTGAGATATCAAAGGGTTAAGGATCAAAAAATAATAAAACATATAAATATAAAAAAAAAAAGCATGAAGAGGTACAATTATTTTATAGCAAGGCTGGCACAGAAGTCGACATATAGTTTACTTCCTTACGCGTAAGGAATGCATCGACTGGTCTACTCACAATTCGTGCCATGATTAGGTGTATCTAAACTAGAAATATCTGTTAACAATAGTAATATCTGAAGCCGATGTTTTGAATAGAGTATGATACCAGCATGGCACATCTAACATAGAGAGAAAAACATTTTTGGTAAGTGGTCCACTTAAAAACTAGTCTTGAGGTCAAGGCAAAGGAAACTCACCCTATTTTAATCGCAGTAGATATTTGCATGTCACTCAAGGCTACAGAGAGCTAGTATCATGTCCATTCCAGAGATGAGGGTTATTCATTTTATTCAATTCATTTTGCCAGTTCTTTTTTTTTTTTTTTGTTCTTTAAAAAAAATGGTTTACTGGGCATGTGTGAACAAGGGTTAAAACGAGATATGGCAATGTGAACTCACCCTATCATAGTCGCAGTAGATCCTGGCATACCACTCAAGGCTATAGAGAACAAGTATCATGCCCATTCCACTGATGAGGGTGATCCACATAAAGATGTTCCAGATTGCTGAGGTCTGCTCTCCAGCTTTGAATAGGAACAACGGAACTGAAGATGGATGGCGCCAAGAAAAGATGAGAAATTCGAGAAAAGTTACCGTATGTTAGTTGGAGAAGTTTATGTTGTTCAATAACAAAACAATCATAAACATATCTTTCAAAACAATAAATCTTGGGTAAAGTCGGTAAACTTATTGCAGGGTACAACACCAACAGGAGTGCGGTACACAAAGGCCCCTAAATTTTTAACTATGGAGCCCTAAAATTTTAAAGTTTATGCAGAGGGCCCATGAAAATGTCTTTTTTACCCCAAAGTGATAAAATATATTGTGGCTTATTTTTGTCAGTTTAAAATGTATTCAGGCACAATTATAATAATAGCAGAGAACATTCTAATATTTTATTATTTTCAGCTTAAACATTCATGTAGGCTTATTTTTGTCAGTTTAAAATGTATTCAGGCACAATTATAATAATAGCAGAGAACATTCTAATATTTTATTATTTTCAGCTTAAACATTCATAATTCATCAACATATTTATGGCTAGGCTACAGATAACTTGACAATTTGAGGAGGGAAAACTGATTAATTTAAGACCATAAGGAAGCTCTGAACTGCTATGGGTTAATAAAAATGAAAGCTTTGCCAACAGGTTAAGAAATTTCTTCATCCAAATAAAAAGATGTTTTGAGAGAGAGAGAGCTGAAATTATTTCCAGAAAGTGAAGTGCTCTTACCTCCAAAACCAACAAAGAATGTTAGCAGAACTGGATAGAAGTATCGGAATGCCATGACGATGATATACTCATGGAATACAGCTGATATTGCAAACACCATCAGACTACTTGTTAGTCTTCCTAAGCCTAGAAGCTGGAGAATGTATGAACAGATGAAAAACAATGCAAATATTAGCAGTCAAATACATATGTATATATATATATATATATATATATATATATATATATATATATATATATACACACAAAAGAGGAAGCTTAGCTTCAATTTTTTAGAGGTTTTCTCGTAAATGTAATCTTGAGTTCTGATAATGGTGGAAAATAAATTCTCGCAGATACAAACAAAACTTACATTGCGATGTTCAAGACTACAAAGCTGCTGCATGATTTTGGTAAAAAATGTATGATGGCATTTCCATAGCAATGAGCAAAGAAAAGAAAAATTTTAAGGTAATATACAGTTTTGGTAAGCCCTCAAAATTTTTTTGTCAGATTTCTTGCATTTTTGTTGATAAATAACAAGATACTAGCAATACTAAGATTCTGTGAAGATTTTGCCTCCCAAAGTTTAATTAATATTAAAGGAAACCAAAACCCAGGGAGAGAATCAATGTTATTGGAGAGTGAAAATTCAGAGAAGCACTTTACAAAAAGTTTCATTAAAATTGGTTAAAAAATGAGAGAGTTATGGAATTTTGAAAAGTCTCGTTTTAATTTCTATGGGGATCCTCAAATTTTCAGATTTTCCCCATTATCTCTCAGGGTGCTCCTTGTCTCCTCCTGAACTCGACATATGTGGTGTAAAATACATTTTCCCATTATATATGTTGAGCTCAGAAGGAGATTAACTGCACCTTGAAAGATAATGGGGAAAATCTGAAAATCTGTGTACAAAACAAATGGAGAGTTGTTCACAAAATCAGCCATTTTGAAGCAATTTTGCCAATTTGAGGATCCCCATAGAAAGTAAAACGAGACTTTTCAAACTTCCATAACTCTCTCATTTTTTAACCAATTTTAATGAAACTTTTTGTAAAGTGCTTCTCTGAATTCTCACTTTCCAATAACATTGATTCTCTCCTTGGGTTTTGGTTTCCTTTAACAAATGAGATGCAAAAACTAATTTAAATACCGGGCCAGGCACGTAAACAACGGCAGCATGCACTATACACACATATGTAAAACCAATGAGGATACTACACACAGTGACACACATGCTATCGCTATGCGAAGCCACAAGATTGTTGTGAGGGGAGCTGTCAGGGTGGAAAGGTCCTAGCGTATGGCAGTGATCTAGATTTCCTTACAGATATTTACACTGAAATTCACAGAAAATCATAGATGGAATACCAAATGATCTCTTACAAACATCTTTTGATACAAGGAGAACAACATGAGACTATATTTCACATGTTTCTTTTAAATTTCTTTTTTGCTACCAATACTGATCCTAACACCTGTTAGCTGTCCTAAAACCCGTACATACACTGCGGTCTCTAACATTCAAATACTAGTAGTTGTACTCTTCAGGGAAGGTGATTTCCGACAAGTTTTTGTTAGCTTGTTTATATTTTGGTGGTCCATACAAACCCCTGCTATATGATAAACAATCTTTTTTTTTGCCGTCCATAACAATTGTATTGATTTGACATCATTATCCAACCTCGAGTTCAATGACATGTTTAAATTTTGTCACAGATCTACCTACCTGACAATCTCTGTAGATGTATGTATACAGCCAGTCATGGACCACAATGTTCCATGTTCTGTAGTATGTAGAGTAGTTTTTACATGTCCACCAGTCCTGTATTGAGAAATAAAGAGAGAGAGAGAGAGAGAGAGAGAGGGAAAGATAAAGAGAGAGAGACAGGCAGATAGAGGCAGACAGAGAAAGAAGTTTGAAATTAAGAGAGATCAAGTAAAAATGGATTAACAATGCTAATAAACAACACAAAACTGTACTTAATTTTGATAATGCTATTAAATAAAGACTTACCAAATCTACAAAATCTACAATCAGAGCACGAACTGATCTTAACATCAGAAACATTGGGACACGTTCATATGTTTGGGTTACACATACCCCAAATTATTATTTATGCTGTTTGAAGGTCTCTTGATGAAAACACTTTGGCTGAAACTACTGAGTTGACATGAGCCAACAAAGGCAAAGATGAAAGTTGGCAGGGGGAGAGGGGGGGGGGGGGGGGGGGGGGGGGGAGGGAGGGGGAGGAAAAAAATCAGATACTATTTAGAATGAGCTCACACACAAAAACTAGTAATTAAACCTAAACATGGAGCCATAACTTAATTAGTAGAATGACATTACTACCGTTACTCTTATCTAATGAAATATCTTAGCTAACTCTCTCTCTATGTCATGCACCTGATAAAGCAATGGATATCTCAATTTCTGCTGTATATCCAAAGTTCAAACAATAAGTCAAGTGTTTAGCCATAGTTGATCTATGGTTCAAGAATATTTGCTCTCCGATTTCAAGTCACGTAAAGACTTGAGCAAATGATCATACTAAATTTTCAAATTGTTGTGATGCTGTGATACAAAACTGACAGCCCCTGAGACCGACTCCCTATAAGACGCACAGCAAACAAGACCAACAATGGCAGCCTCTTGGGCCTCCTGAAAAATTATCTGAGGGTTCACAAGACTGGAAGGCTATGAGACCGATGGCCCATGAGACCAACAATATCAGTCGCATGAACACTCGAGAAATTTGTCAAAATGCCTGTAAGATTAACATGTCGATATCATGGGATGTCGGTATTGTGGGCTTTCGGTCTTGTGAACCCTCGCATAACTTTGCAGAAGGCTTAAAAGACTGACATTTTGGTCTGGTTGGCTGTTTGGCCTTTTGGGGAGTCGGTCTCATGACACCGTTAGCCCATGAGACTAACAATGTCTGTCGCCTGAACACTCCGAAAAGTTGTCAGAAGGCCTATAAGACCAACATATTGGTCTCATGGACTGTCGGTCTATTGGGATGTCCCATTTAAAAACTGTACCTTACTGGCCACTATAAAAAAAGATTATTACCTTGTAAAACTGCCTGTCTGCAAATCGAAGCATCTCGGCAAAAGCGTTAAACCAGGAATGAAGTATTGCGAAGAAGGCTAGTAGAAGCATTAGCGTAGCTGGAAGCATACAAGTAAAGATCGATCTTGCGAGGCTCTTCAGGGTCATTAAATCTTCACTGAAGTTCTTGAAGAGCGGGATACAGAAGCAGTCAAACAGGTAGAATGTGTAGAATAAACATCCAAGCACCTTGATTAATAGAGAGGAAAGAAAAGTGTACATCATCAATGGTATTATTAACATTGATTTATTAATATTTATCGTTTACTGCATTTTCTTTATTGTTCATTAATTTATCAAATAAGTAGATCCCTGAAAGTTTTAAGAAAAATTATCAATTATCAATGTTTCAAATGATCTTTGAAGGCAGAGGTTTGCATGGTGATACTTATAACGTTGAGGAGGCTTATGGTTCACCATGTGGTTAGTCCTGAAAAGGACTGTTGAGTTAGAAGAAGAAAGTGGAGAAAGTTAAGAGGAGAAGAAATGGAAAGGCGAGATAGAAAGTAAGAGAATGTAGAAGTAATCTTTCTTGAAAGTGTGAAGTCCTGAAAAGGACTGTGAACCAGATGAGAAGGCTGAGAGGGGAGAAGGACAGGTTGACTGTCCGTCATCATCTCCTGAGAGAGCAGTGGTCTCATAACTGGGAGATAATGGGTTTGAAACCGATTCAATGCACCAAATCCCTTTGGCAAGGCATTGATCCTAAATCACTTAGTTCCTCAGATATGACATACAGCTGTAAGTCCCCTAGTTGCTATCTACAAGCATACTGTATATTTGCTTTCTTACTGGTCAGATGAAATAAACAACAATCAACCAACAGCAAGATAATTTCAATCATAAGTTATCTTGCGGTGGACAGACCCTCCCCCTTCACACACATATGAAACTTTCACAAAAATCAGAATGTGCAAAATCAAATCTAAAAATTCCTCGTTATTTAAACTGATAATAAAAATGTACTTATAAAGGGCACCAGCATTGTCAAGACACCCATTGACACCGAGATGACATAATCAAGTATTTGCTCAGAGTATACACTGATAATTAGTACAAACACTTGATTGTAGATCATACGATGTTGGTATCTGCTCGACTCTTTGAACTTTAAATTGACAACGGTCAAGTTTACTTCAGGGCAATCACAGTAAAATGATATAATTTTGTAGAATGAGGAAAATGCAGTATGGTTTGAAGATTTCATTGCCTGTGTGGGACTTTCTTAGCAGAAACTAACATTCTTTGTATAAAACTTAAGATGCTACTATTTAACCATCCAAAGCCATTAAATGCATTTGCAAAGTTATGTGTGTGAACTGGAACGAACCTCCTATAAGTACTAAATTTTGCACTTGTTTGTTTGTTTATTAATTGGATTTTTACAGATATGTGTCAATCAGATATGATTATTTTACATCTGGGGACCAACATTTAACGTCACCATCTGACAGACATGACTCAGTTTGAACCAGGGTTCGATCAGAATCGGTTTGTAGGCGAAGACAGAGAGCTGACAATTTTCCACTCACAGTACCACTAGACCAACCCATGTCTCCCTTTGAGTGGTCTTTATACACATCTTTTGTACTATACAGTAATCTCTCCACTGCTCCTCAACCACCAAAACTCACCTGGAGGAAATTAACCCTGACCACATCCCATCTGATCTGGGCGGTCCTGGGGTAAGAGTCACGGTAGATCAGGGTTGGACAGAAGAGAAAGTAGAGGTACTTGGAGAAGTCTGGGCAAGGTGTCAACACTTCTTCATCAAGGTGGTTGCCATTAGCAACAGAACTATCTACATCGCCATCGTCTGACGATGGCTCTCTTGGCACTTTTGAATGGCCGTTTGTGGCTTCTGAAACATGGAAAAAAGAGAGTGACTTGTAGATGGTTGCTCACTTTTCTTATTGCATCATTTGTAAAACCAACAATTAATTTGCCACATGGCAACCCTTTTATCACCTGTATGTACCAGTTTCATACTGGAAGTTTTCATATTTACTAGGAGCCAGTAGTAAAAAAATATGCCTTGAAAAATCAAATGAGGCACAGGAATATTATTTAAGTGGAACATAATGAGTCAGAAATACATAACACTTACAATGGTGACACCAGGGCCCCATCTTATAAAAAGTTGAGATTGATTTGGACTGATCGCAAGTCCTTCAATCAATTGCAAACATACAAAGACTTATCTTTTTAGTACAATGTTGCAATCGATATCAAGTTGTGATCAATTTGAATCAATTCGAGCGATCGCCAATAGGGTAAAAATGCCCGGATGCAGGTATCGGGGTGCGTTTGCTATGCAATGTGGGACAGCTTTTGTGACCTAGTTACTTCCGGAATCTGACCGGTCGGTGAATGACCCGGCAGCCGTGCATAACCTCTCAAATCAGCTTTCCAAGATACGGCTTTGTCATTTAAGTCTCGAACAGATCCGTCCGCAGCGGGCACCCGTCGTCGCTTTCTGCCGGACGCTTCCCGGTCGCAAGGCTCAATAACGCTGTAACATTCAGCGGCTCTCCGTACTACTAGCAATTCCAATTCGAGTTTGCGTTTTCCGTTGCATGGAATGCCTCTTTCTGTCAGAAAAGCTTTCAGCTGCAGAACGGTCATATTCTTGAAGTCTTGAGAAACGCTCGCCATGACAATTCTACGATTACCTTAACTTTTATTAGATAAGTTTGAAGAAAAATTCCTGAAGTGTGTACCACGGTTACTGTAACTTAGCATCCGTATACACCGGAAGTACACAGGTCCCGTAAGTTGAATGAGAATTCGCCAAAAACGGTACATCCGGGCATTTTTACCCTATTGGCGATTGCTCGAATTAGGATTAAAGGTAGTTCATGTCTACATAAGAATTGCTGTACACTGTGAGGTTTTTTAATCATTTACAATTATAAGAATTTGGCCAAATCTTGCTGAAAAGCACAAGCACTGCACGCAGAAATGGGAATGTGGGACTGCACACACATACTGGCATGAATGTTCGGCCCGAACACTTCAGCTATTTCTCGTCGTATCTTGAGTATGAGGGCATTTGAAGAGCAGTCCTTTTCAGGGGACATTTCTATTATGATGTTCTTCCAAACTGACATAAAAAGAAAGAGAAAGTTCACAAATTATTTTTCACCATTCCCAGAACTTAACCTTCTCTTTATCAAAGTGCAAAAGCCTATCTTTTCCTTACCTTTGACTCCTCTTCTCTGTCGTTTCCATGCAAACGCCCTGGGAGCATTCTCCCTCATGAAGGCATGCATCTTCATGAGTAGCCTGACCTGCTCTGCCGAGATGATGATGGAGGATGCGATGGGGAGAGAATGGACGAGGATGGCTCGCATGGGTACGCAGAGGAAGACGGCCTGGTAGATTATATACACCACTAACCACGCTGCATCAGGAATATAGATGCTGCAGATGACAACAACATCAGTAACGTTCAATTCATATAAATGTTACACAGCTTCATGGGAGGGATTTTGGAGGATTATTTTTCTTAGAAAGAACTGTAACTCCGAGTTTTGGGGCACACTTTGCGTATTAATGAAACAGTGGTAAAGTCAGGGGGAAAAAAACCCTTACAAAAAGGAGAAATTTATATCGGCAACATCGACTGAAATCGAGTCAGCATCTATACCACTAGGCCATTTCTGATCTTTAGGATGGACATGATGATTTAGAACATAATCGGTCCTCTTACTTCTAACTCTTTAATAATAGGTTAAGAAAACATTTTGCCTGACTGCCTTGTCAGGGCAGCTCGGCTAAAGCCAGGGTAATACATGTACATATACTTAAATATACTTTGGGATAGTAGATGGATAAGTACTACATGTACTATTATAATTATTATTATCACTAAAGATAAAGTTGAGTTCTGGTCATGAGATTGAATTGTTGAAAGAAAATGTCTCAAAGCAATTGGGAAAGGTTGATTATAGCACATAAGAATCTGTGTATGCTGTAAGGTCTTGGAATCACCAAAATGATAAGAAATTGACTCAATCCTGCTGACAGTCACATGTACTGCACACAGAAATGTGCATATGGGACTACACACAAATGTTGGGCCCGAATATTTCAGCTGTTTCTTGTCATATTTTGAATGTGAGGGCATTTAAAGAGCAATCATTTTCAGGGGACATTTCTACTACGATAATCTTCTAAACTAACGTAAAATTAATGTGAAAGCTCGCAAATTATTTTTTACCTTTCCCAGAACTCAACCTGCCCTTTAAAACATGAAATTCTAATTTTCTTACAACGCTTTTAAAAAAACCTATAATTGTACCTGAAAGGTGTGTAATATGAGGAGCCATGCTGGGCCCAGTACTGGAAGGTGCAATAGAAGAATACCATAGCCCACATCTGCATCAAAAACCAGGTCCAAAGAACAATAGGGGCCTGGCCAAAAGCACGCTGAAGTAGACCAAAGTCTAGACGTATGCTGCATTGAAAATACAAAGGATACCATTATTTCACACGAAACAACACTACTAGTATTTTGTGGTAGGTTATAATTTTTTATTTCAAGCAATTAATTAGACCAGTAAAATAAATAAAAATCTTAGGCAGGAGGGAGGGGGGAACATAGGAAAGTCCATTCAGATCCAATGGATCCACCATGGTTTTCTATTTATTTTACTACAATATCATAATGCAAACTAGGAGAATAAAAAAAAATCCACTCGAAATGGCAGGAGGTTTGTCATCTTGCTCAATTAAACCTCATGGCATAAATGACATAATCAAAATAAAATAACTGCATCTCTACAAACATATCATGTTTATCATTAACTATGAAGACATTTCTTCATCTCCAATGTACAAGAAACAAGGTTAAACATTAATAATCATTAAAAATCTGATGTCATATTTAATGATAAAGCTTTTGGTATTTCCTTATCAGAGCTAATTATAGAACAGCATGAACTAATGTCATGGCTATTCTTGATTCACACCCTGTTAGGCCTCATAAATAATTAACCAGAGTGACAGACTTTTATGGGTTTGGACGTAATCATCTTGAGTTCTGGTAATGACTGATATGAATTCTCGCTGAAGCAAATGAATTTTAAAATGAATGTTCAAGACATATAGATGTGTACCAAACACTTGTAAACATGCACTTGTAAGAAAGAAATGCAAGATAGCAGAGTACAAAAACAAATAACAATAAGGAAATCAAGCTACGTGTAGTCAGTCTATATGCATATAAACACATGGGCCCGTATTCTGAACTCCGGTTTAACTTAAGTGTGGTTTAAACCCAGTCTAAACCTGCCATTTAAACCTGAGTTTTAGAAAATCACATTTTGAACGCCGGTTTAACTTAAACTCCAGTCTAGTGTGGTTTAACTTTGTACAGAAATTTAGACTGGACTTGCGGTTTAAGTCAATTTTAATTAAAGCTCAGGTTTAATTTAGACTGGAGTTTAAGTTAAACTACAGTTCAGAATACGGGCCATGGTATCCATGTGATTATACATGTATCTACATGTATGAGATTAGTGATTTTAATTAATGTTATTTCCAAGTTGCTGCAAGTTTATGTTCATTTTGCTGGTCAAAACAACACGTCTACTCGTTCAGAATCAAGAAAAACCAATGTTTCTCAAAATGATGCAATTCCATTATCAGAAATCACGATTACCTTAAAGGATACTGTACATTACATTACAACCACATACAAGTATTACTCTTGTATCATACATGTCTGACTCTGTGCAACTGCATGATACATGTACAATGCTGGTATTTGTCTCATTTGTTCTAGACAACACACAATGTACTTGAACAATGTATGTTCATCTTGTACAGTACATGTATATATATCATTATGCATATATTGCATACATATTATTCACATGAACGTACCTCACGATCGTCATAAATATTACATATTATCATACAACCCAGCTGACCAACCACATCCCATGTGATCGAAACCCCGCCAGACCAATATTAATAAATTAAAATTCAGCGTCTCTCATTTAATCTCAAGTGGGCAGGGTAGGCTCCGGAACAATGACCTACGTAATCAGTCAATCATACCCTCTCCATATGAAAGTCAACAGTGATCTACTTTTATGACAAAATGAAACAAACTGAGCACAAAGTCCGATCGGTTCGTTGTCCTAGTGTCTCTTGCTACCGACTGACAGGTAGGAAAAAGTCGGTTCTATAAAGTAAATATTTTGACATGATATTATGTCAACTGGCGGTCGCGGTATCTTTATTTGATGTGACAGAGTGAAGCCGGATCCATTAGCCACTGCACACTATAAGATTAAAGGGTACCAATCACCCAAAATAATTTTGCCCTGTATGTTAGAGGTTTCATGTCGTTATACTATATTCAAAATATGGGCTTCAAATATTAATTCTATAAAAAAGATATTGCAATTTCAATTACACTCTCTATAAGCGTAAAAGTGACTCGTGAGTAGACTACTCGACGCACCCGTACGCGCTTGCCAAGATAAAGGCTCGCGCCGAACCAAACTCGGAGTTCGGTTCCACGTGAACATTTTCATGTTATTCTTTATTTCCTTCATACTCATTAACTGTCGACCTATAGAATACCAGACAAAGTTCTTTGAGGTTGATTTTATACTTTCTAGCTGTACACAAATTATTTTTTTCAGGTGATTGGTACACTTTAAGATCTAACTGCAATCAGATTTGGGAAGAATTTGCAACAGCATGTAATGTGAAAATTTAAAACATTAAAAAAATGACAATGATTGAGGCTCTGAAGAGTCATACGACAAAAAAAAAAAAAAAAAAATCGATTGAAATTTTCTTGTGGGGTCAGGTGATACACTTAAAGTGATTTGGTAAATTTGTAGAGGCTTGATAAAATCTGAGCTGCCTGGCCTTACATGCTATCAGTGTATGTAATATGGTGTAAAAATGAAGCCCAGGAAAAAAAAAAGCACTTCAAAATCATCATGTGCCTCACAAAAGTAAACATATAGTGACTGACCGGAAATGCCAGACTCATTTTCCCCCATAGACTCAGTGTTAGACTAAAGCATATGGCTATACACTTTCGTAAATTGGAGTATTCAGTCATAGATATCTCAATGATAGCATTATATATTTGAAAACCTTTCTATGCCTGGCTATTTATTTATCCTTCTGAACATCATTATACAAGACAGATATCAAAATTCAACAATTTATTAAATCAACCATCACAAAGTTACCGAATCCCTTTAACATCATGTGGAAATATTAAAAACCATAATTTTTTTGTCCATGGAAGGCTCAAACATCAAAACATTGTTAGAAACAGATCTAGACTTTGCAAAATTTTGTGTTTCATCTTGTACAATGTTCCTCAGATTCGGTAAAAATTTCAGCCAATGAAGCTAATATTGAAGCTTTTGTCCTTCATGATGAAGACATTTGTTGCAAAAATACAAGATTTATAGGTTAAATCTCCTTATTCCAAACAATTGTGCAAATTTTTCAACATAAAATTTGCCTACTACACTATAATCCAACCATTGCCTAATTCCAAAATCAAATAGTAAAGGAATGTTGGTTTTCTTTCATTTTCCATATCAAACTCAAAGTGAGTACATGTAGTAATCTTGGAATGATAAGATAATATATTTAACTGACCTGACCGTTCATACAATCGCTATGACTGATGAACACATGACAAGGTTTAATTGGACACTTGTAAGAAGATTTTCAATCTTCGTAATCATGGAATGGTTATGTAATCTTAAACCTTGATAATTGGCAACTTGACTTTTAATCATTATAAAGTACAAAACAAACAACACCAACAAAAGAAAAAAAACAGCTATCTGCTTCTTTATTTCACCACTTAAAGAAAACAAAAAGTTATTGAATACCTGTTCCCCTACATTAACATTCAAAGCATTAGAATCAATGGGGTAACTTCGCTAGTCATAAGGACCGCTATTCATAAGGACCACTTATTCATAAGGACTGCTATCCATAACGCGTGACTAAATGAATAGCGGTTTTCTATGAATAGCGGTCCTTCTGAATAGCAAACAAACCATAGACAAATTTCCTTGCTATTCATAAGGACATCCATTCATAAGGACCACTATTCATAACTACTCATAAAGACCGCTATTCATAGCGTGTGTTAAATGAATAGCGGTTCGTATGAACAGCGAGCGGACCCGGAATCAATTAGGGGTAATGCTGTGATTTTAAAAATGGAACAAGAAAGTGTATCCTTTTTTTTTCAGTTCATACTTGTGACCCTTCATTGCTCTCTGCATTGTTTAATGATAAATCATGCCAACAGCTAGTTGCACTACAAAATGCTCTGAATTAAACATCCTTTCTGAAAGAAAAACAAAGTAAAACATCTCATATTTCTTTGCACTACATACATAAATAATACCTGGTTAAGAAAAAATGAGAATAGAAGCATATTCATACATATACATGTACATGTACTAGAAAACTTGGGCTGGGGTCAAAGGAAAATGAGTGTGATACCAATATCTAATAATATTCATCAGATTAAGGTAGTAAATACTATTTTGATTCAAATGGGATGATTGTAGTACGGGGAACTTACCTGCCAGTATCAATGAGATCCATAGTGAATGTATTCATTATGATGACGATTAACATCGCTACTAAGATGTTGTAGATCGTCTGAATGTTCTTGTCTTTCAAGAGTATCCTGGAAATGAGAAAAAGAAGACAGGCCTATAAAGAAGGATATCGGATTATAAACATTTTACATGTCAACCAGTAAGTAATCATTCAAAGTCTTGCCTTTAAGATAAAACTAGAAATGAAACACACAGAATATTTTTACAAATACCAAAAAATTGCTCTTTGTATTAAAATATTATTTCAAAATATTAGTTCATTATGTGAAAAAAAAGAAAACATGGAAGACTGAAAGTTATAGAAAAGGCAAACATATATATGTAAAACAACATAAAGATCAAATTTTGTTAACATCTTTTCTTTAAACCCACTTTGCTGATTTTGAAATATTTTCACCACATCCTAAATGTACATGTATATACCTAATGCTATTTAGTATGACTGTTTATCACAATCAGAAAAAGGAAAGGACACAAAAAACCCAATAAAGATTATCACAACACAATGCAAGGAAACAATCCTCAATGAGAAACAAGCTATATTTCTGGGTTTGATAATTGATTGCATTTAAAAGCTCAAAGTTTGCCAAGATTTCATATCTAATGTACTAATATCCGAGTCCTGCAAATGGAGTGTACTACTTCTATTGCATGCTTTTCCTGCACTGTACGTGTAACTATACAAAGAAAGGAAACTTGATATCAAATTACCATTGTCTTGAATTCAATAAATAACCTTTCACACAAATTGTATCTTTTAATTTCCTTTTCAGTTCCTTTGCTTTCATTTTTTTCCTCTGTGTGTATTTCTTTTCTAAATTCATTCCATATTTTTTCTACTTTTTTTTGAACATCTTCTTTTTTTCATCTTTATTCACATTTTTGCACAATTCTACAAAAACAGATCACAATTCAAAAGAATCCAAAAAAGTATTCCTTTTTCAGAGGGGGGGGGGGGCACAAGATCACTTAAGGGCACGAGGGGCCCCTGTTTTTTATGTACTTAAAATGTGCCAAATTTGGTTTTAAAAGGGGGGAGGGAGACACACACGCCCCCCCCAAACCCTCATCCCCCAATCTGGTGCCGTGTGATATTATTGATTGATATTTCTCGATAATCACATGATCAAGAGTGTCCTTGAAGATATCAATCCATTTGTTTTCATGGCACTGAAAGGGTCAATGCACACAAACACTAAGTACATGTAGCTATATAAGCCTCTGAATGACAACTTTTTGATTTATATGTCGCAATAATAGCTTCCTGGCCACATGTACAACAGCCATGTGTCTTGTGATCACTTCCTTTAAACCAATTAAATCGAATCACTGGTGCAAATTCACTCTGATGTAGGAAATATCCGCATAGTATGAGACCATGTGCTATAAATGTACACACCAGGTGTGATGTCAATTACTCAGCAATCAATGGATCAATATGTAGCGGGTTAACATTGAAACTAAAAGTACCTTGCATGTGTAATACCCCAATGTCATTGCTTTTTCCACCTTGATAAGTCATACTACAGACCGTGAGTCTTCAACTCAACTAACAAATGATACCATATAGTTACAGTGCTTTGCTAAGAATGTTTCTAGAAGCTACTTTTAGTACAGAAGACTGCACACAAAAGTGAGCACCATCTTTAATCCCTACAGACATAGTATAAGAGACTGACATCACATTAGAAAAAGAAAGGGCAAAATAGGCAAGTAGATACTGCTTCACAGAAAAGGCCATCATATTCCACTTGCCTCAATATATTCATGTACATCTATGCAGGTAGAATAATTATATAAGCATATATGCACAGACAGAGTGATTACCATCAAAGCTGGATTGCATAAATTTCTATTTATTTGTAGGCGTTGATTGCTTTAAAGGGGGTACCCAATGCTGAAACAATGTTAGTTCATTTAAAAGATCATGATTTTATTAGAAGAAAATCATCTGCCTTAAATTTTTTTTTAAATTCGTGTTGCCAGAAAATCCCCGAAATATGGTAAGATTTCAGGATATTTTGGCCCCTCAGCTGTGTCCCAATTTCAGCTAGGTAACCACAATGACGTCAAAGTGGTTACCTTGTCGCGCAATTATAGCAAAATGCGCGCAAGGTGTAATGGATTTTGTACAGTCTAGCGCGCAACACATCTGCAATACGCGAACCTGGGTAACCACTTTGACGTCATTGTGGTTACCTAGCTGAAATTGGGACACAGCTGAGGGGCCAAAATATCCTGAAATCTTACCATATTTCGGGGATTTTTCTGGCAACACGAATTTAAAAAAAATTTAAGGCAGATGATTTTCTGCTAATAAAATCATGATCTTTTAAATGAACTAACATTGTTTCAGCATTGGGTACCCCCTTTAACATGCTACAGCCTGTATGTACATGCATGTCATAGAAAACACAAGTACAACTGTATCTTCCTTGAACCACATTCTTGTTTCATCTTTTTTTCTTAAATACATAATACCAACTATCAGTTTCTCTCTATCTCTCCAACTCATATCCTTTACAATAGGCCAGGTTTTAATTTCAATTTGCGCATGTGTGGTTAAAGGTCCTTTGTAATGAGTACAATGCATGGGCTGCGGAACCAGGGGGCTGGGGCCTGCAGCCCCCCCCCCCCCCCACTTTTTTTAGCAGACACATGTCATAAAACCTTAGAAAAAAGGTTAAAAAATTGTCATTAATGAGTGAAATAAATTAATCAGGCCCCCACTTTCAAAAAAGTTCCACGGCCCCTGAAATGGACCTTCATACGCTGTCATTTTGTGCGCACCATGATGCACAGACCAGTATGATTTCACGTGTTAACAAGTAGCACATCCACCAAATCAAATGCGTGTGCGCGTGCAAACTTGGGTGATTTCAGGGTCATTTGTACCATGATCTAATTGCGAACTGGCTTATGCAATCCTCACTTTGATTTCATTTCCTTTTCTAAGGTATTCACACCAAGTCTCCCAATGCGATTTAATCACATCATGTTCATTTCCCATACTTTTTTCCCTCTTTTTGCCTTCCATTCCTTGGTGTCATCTTATCAATTCTATATTGTTTCAATTTGTCTTTCCATTTCTCTCCATATCCTATATATTTTTAAGTGCTTACTGTTTGTAATGTATCCAATAAGAAAAATGACGAAAAGTTTAGTCTATTGCTTGTAACTGTTGAAGAATGTCAATTTCAGTCTTTTCTTTATTTTGTTGTTTTTAGCCCACCGCACACTATACGATCGATCTGCGATCCGATTTCGAAACAAAGTGTAATATCATTTGATGTAAACATTTAAACAGGTGAAATCTTTTTGATAGAGGTTCTGAATAGTCGTTTAGGTAATAAAATTACGGCTTACTGCAAGCCTTCAAGTCTGAGGAAAGGATAAATCTGCTCCAAATCGTAGTGATGTCAGAGTAGTCCCGTGATTGTCTACAATTTGAAGATGATTTGGCCTTCATTCTGATTAGAAGGCTGACAATGCACCAAATATGTTTAGTATTCATATTCTGGTTCAGAACTTGAATCAGGGTAATTTTTATTCGTTTAAATGTCCACATTTAATGCTATTGCAATTTATTCCCAAAATCAGATCGTTTAGTGTGCAGTGGGCTTTATATGTTGTACAGTAACAACTACTTTAAACCACGTGTATAGAAAGACCCCCCTGGAAAAGGTTCTTTCTCAAGAAAACACATAGTAAAAAGAAAACAAGATGACCTGCCCATAAAAACCACTTCTTATGCATTCCCTGTATCCTCTTTCTATACAGGTTTGACTTTATTTGCTGTATGTACAAATTCCTTATCCATAATCAGTTCTATTTATACTACGCTATGCCATGGACCTGGGGTGGTATTCTGAGATTTATTTTATCTTGATTTTAGTGAAAAGAATTGTCATAGCAAATTTTAAACTGCAACATTTCATTGGTATTTGTGCAGATGAATTCCGCGTACGCAGCCACTTTTGCACAGTCACTAACCAATGATGCGCCATAAGCATACATTTTGTTATGACAGTTAAAATCATTTCACTAAAATCAAGACAAAATAAATCTCAGAATACCACCCCTGGGTTGAATATGGAATAAATATCGTATATGTATAACCATCACTATTACTCCCATCTTCTTTGCCCTGCTGTTACCTTTCCCACGCTCTAGTGTGCCTGTCTAGCCAATATGCAGAATATATTGTAAAATGTACTTTGTACATCAAAACAATATTTCATGAGTATCTTAGTATTGATATCTCTTGTACAGCAGCTGTATTTACTATTTGCTGGCTTATTATTGGTTAATTGCCCATTTAATAAATGCCTGCCCATGAAATGTTTGATATAGTGATATTTACTGATAAATGGCGATGGCAAAGTAGGAATAACAAAGACTAATCTCTGTACTATTTTATACTCACGTTAAGAGGGATTCCCTGGGAATAAAAACCTTGGTTGCGAGATGTGACCTGTGAAAATAAAACACAATAAGATTGATAATCAATCGAAATGATTACTTATCTCTTAAGAATACTCTTTTAAACACACATAAGGACACATCAATATGTACACAGGTGCATGTATTCAGCTTCACTTTTCGTTAACCAATTAATTCAATGTTGCATAATTCGAGTGAACACTTCAGGGTATGTTTCTACAGTATGTGTATATGCTTGCTTTGTTATCTGCAATGGTACATGTACCTGTCATATTTCATTAGCTCCTGGCCACCTCAGTCTATCAAAACCACTTGTACACTTCACATTTGATCCTAATAATTATTTCCCCATCAAATATTTTGAGAGAATTTTGCTTGTCATTTGAATCATTTGAAAAAAATAAAAATGAAATGGTCATTTTAAAAATTTTTTTTATTATTATTATTATTTATTTATTTTTATTTTTTTTGGGGGGGGGGGGGTGCTCTTATGATACATGGCTGCACAATGTAAGAGCTAGGGGAGTGGCTTGAGTAGGGGGCAGGAGAAGGAGGGGAAGGGGGCAAGAGAAGGAGGGGAAGGGGGCATGTCTTACCTCTTTCTGTTGTTATTCTCTTTCACTGGGGATTCTAACTCTCCCATTCTGGACACCTTGCCTATACCTGTAAACCCATCCAAAATATTATGTAATCAGTTTTGGTGGGGGCGGTGGTTGGGGGGGGGGGGTGGAAGAAGGAGGGGGAGGAGGAGGCTAAGAGGCAGGGTAGGGGCATGTCTTACCTCTTTCCATTGGGATACTCTTTTGCAGGGGATTCTAACTCTCCCATCTTGGTAACCTCTCCGACAAATCCATCCAACATATTGTTTAACCTGTCTTGCATCTGGTCAACAAAGTCAGAGTGCATCTAAACCAAAAAAATCAAGAAAAGTGGAGAATTAGGATTTGCCAGTGTGACCCCTTTCACAAGCACAAAACAGAATTCTTTTAAGAGCTGCTCAGAATTCAATGATCCCTGTATCAGAGTAATAAACAGTGTTGGTCAAGGTCATAATTCATAAACATGGTGGTAATATGTTTTTTTATTCAAAACATTTGGTGACAACTATGCCAGTATCTGTTTATTTTTTTGTCATTACAAGAACTCAAGTTGAACACTAATCAAACCTAATTAAATAAGATATTTCATTCATAAACTTTAAGACGAAAGCTACAGAACAATGTATACTTGTATGCCTAAAAATGTTAAAAGAAAGTCATGAGCACTGTTACCAAAAGAACACTGCTGTAAACTCTCTGTCCTTTTATGCAAATGTGATGTTTATAGAATACACTTTTAAAACAAACTGATTAATTACATGCAGGATTCTAAAATGAAACTTGTTGCTAAGTCTTTCAAGGATTACTTGAATTGCAAATGAAGGAAAACTTACCAAATTATTGAACTTTGGAAGCAGAATGAAAATGTATGTTAGGCCAGCTATCACAGTATTTGTAAAGTATACCCCCACTTCAAAAGGACTAACAATGTTTTCAGGTACATGCTTATAAGAGAAAGTACATGTAATTACAGGCTTTGATACACTTTGAGAAGAACCTACATGTAAATACCAGCAAATATGAGCGCAGTAGTATCACAGGCCTACTTGTAGCATGTACTTGTTTAGGCCTATCTGTGTACACGTCATTATAAATGAAGAAGTACCAGCAAATAGTTTTAACCAACTTTCTTTGAGAGAAATTACAAACCAGGTGCATTAATATCTGTATTTTTATATTCATCTACGTGTATCTGCTCAGCGGAGAGAGAACATGACCAAGTCACTTGCTCTTGGAAGATATGCATTGTGCAGAAGGAAATTCCATATACTTACAGTGAATCTTATTTCGAAAGAATCATTTTAAAAACCATAGTGAATTGTTATTGTGTGATCATCACATGCTATGGTATAATTCAAGCCAGCGAGAACTTGCTGAAAACCGCAATGCCCGAAATTGCCAAAGTGGATGTAATACAGCATGTGGACTGGACATGCCATTGTCTCTTTATTTTATGGAATGCCATGCTTATTTTACATTACTCAGTAATAACTCTCTTTCTGTCACAGTCCTTTTTCAGATGAAAATAATGATGATAATTTATGAGAATTTAATTCATTTTGCTTACTACCAGAACTTAAAGGTACTTCATACCTTCTGCAGACTTACACAAAATTCTGCGAAACTTTGCACAGGTTTAGTAGACATCCTGCAGACACAAGTTCTATAACTCCTCTGTAAGAAATGAAAATCTTGCTTTTGTCGCAGAGGGAGCTATTCAGAAATGAACGCAAGTACATGTACTAGTAACGGTCAACTTTTGTTATTGAAAGTTATACAACTTTTTTGAGTCGAAAAAAATAGGGTGTTACCAAAATTGTTGCTATTACATGTAAGTACTTAAAGGTTCCCTTCTATGAAATTCTAATTCTTGTTATTTTGTACCTGATACTCATCTAAATTGAAAAATGACATCCGTTTGCAATGAATACGTATCTGAATATTTTTTAAATAATATTTTCCCCACGTATTCAGGCCTAAACGAGTCTGCTAAGCTCCGCCCCCTTTTAAACCCCGAATTCTCGTTCTTCGAGCATGATTGACGTGTGACGTCACAAACCGACATCGCCGGTGCTTGTTTACAATATCTTGCATATATCACGCGTGCAAACTAACTTGCAGTTATATACCACCTCGAAAACCACCTCTAAATCGAAGTATGCCGCAACGCTGTGTCTTTGCAGGTTGCAGCAATATCACAAAGGAGGGTGTAAGTCTACATTTATTCCTCAAAGACCCAAATATTAGAAGAAAATGGACCTCAAAAGTGAAACTAACTCGCGTCAATTGGAAGGGGCCGAGTGACCGCAGTGTCCGTGTGTTCCGAGCACATTTGTGCGGAGGACTTCCTCGATAGTACGGGGCTGCATGCGGCGTTTGGCATCAAGAAGAGGCCGTCCCTGAAGCAAGATGCCATCCCCAAAATCAAACTTGATCTACGGTATCTATTGATCATATATCTATTGATCAACTATCACTGTACCTACACTAACTTAGTCTACCGGTACTTATTATTCATAGCAGCACAATGAAAACATGCAAGGTAACAGGAGAGCTAAGGGTTTTCTGGATATCAATGTTAGAATTCACTAGAAACAAAACGCTACCACCCCATGCACCAGTAAAACCCTACCCAGGCCCAGGCCAGGCAGGGTCAGCAGGCGAACGACCGAACGGCACGGCGTGTACACCTGCGCACGTCGAGCTCACTGCCTCGATCAGCTATCAGCTCAGCCTCATCAGGACTGGGGCATTTTGCAAGCGCAAACAAGATTCATAATTGATGGATATGCGTAAATTAAAATTTAATCGGCAATCTAATTATCAAAAGGAATTACTAGTTATAATTCCCAAGTCTCCCGTCGATATCTTCTCCGTTATTGAAATCAGGGACGTCTCTGTCATATAATCAGAATCCGACATGTCTGGTTCAAACAAATACGGCCGTGCCCCTAATTCCTCTTTTATTTCTTCTGTCTGAAGAAGATGTTATCGTTCGTTGATATAGGATTAAAAAAAAAACTAAAATGAAGGGCTGTAATGGCACGAAGTCGAAGCTAGGATCTACACGAAGTTCAATAGCCTACACACACACTTTCAGCTTGCGTGGAGTCAAGCATTCTGAGTGTGACGTCACATGACGTCATCGATCGCTGGACCGATTTTCCAAAATTTTTAGGGGCGTTCCCAATTAATTTTTTATTTTCAAGTTTACAGATTAATGAATGGAATTCAGGTAAAATGGTTGACAGATCTGGATTCACAGTAGAAAAGTCTACTAATTGAAGTTCCTTTGTAATTCCATAAAAGGGAACCTTTAAAAGCAAATAATGATCCTTTTAACATAGGTCTGCTCTACTTTTCTAATTATAATTCTTTTGTAATTTATCCCATACTCACACAACTTCAAAATTTTAGGGCTGCAAAAAGTACCTTTAAAGATCATTTTCATTCTACATCCTCCATGGCCACTATAAGACTGGATTTCCCTTTAATTCAGGACATAAAATGTACCTGCTGTGCTGCATGTCTGATCTGTGAGACAGCGATGTCTCTGTCCCTCTCTGAACCTCCTCCCGATAATCTGCCATTGTGTCCCCTGTGTCTCATTCCATCCTGAACTCTGTGGTCTAGACCTATCATGAGAAAAAAGGTAAGAAATAAGGATTGCATCAAACCCCCCTTTCAGACTAGAGAGTTTTCGTATGGCTATAGGACGTATGGATATAGGACATTTTTATGTGTCTGAATGCTCTTATATTGATACGTCGTATATTGAAACGATGCTAAAAGCATCGTTTCGTACAATGATCCTATATTCATACAACGTATATCAATTTGTGTCTGAATATTCTCATATCCATGCGTTGTATAAGTTGGCAGGGCTTATATAAACACAATGCGCAAAACCTGCGCAAAGTTCGTACTGCGCAAGGGACAGACTTGTACATATTCATGAGCTTCCCATGAAACCTGACAGTGCTCGAGGTCTGAATGCTGCCATGCAATTATCGTATAACGGTAAGTTGTGTTTGAATGCTCTCATATCAATACATCGTATATCCATACGTCGTATGAGTATAGGATTTTCTGAAAGGGGGGTTACATATCACAATAAAACCCAGATAAAATTGTGTTAGGTGGTGGAGTTATATTTGGTGCCTTTCGATAGCTTCCCCTGTACTGCGAAAATTTCTATGTACATGTACATGTATCCTACATGTACATGTATTTCAAGTATTTACACACACACACACACACATCTTATTGTACAGAGCATAAAAATAAATCTCAACATGAAATTTGAAGTGATGTAATACAAAGATGCATCCATCAACCTCCTATATTTTTTTTCAAACTTCAGACTGGAGTGAAAGTCTAAGCATTGTCTCTGAGTCAACCAAGGTCAACAAACTTTTCACTGACCCAAAACACAGAGAGGCATGCAGGTGGGGGCAATGCCACACGTACACAGGCGCAAACCATTCAAACTGCACACAGTGCAGTGCCATATATGTGTTTGAAAATTTTGGGGCGAGCACAGAAAATTCCTTTGTCTGTTCAATTTGAAAAAAGGTCATGGTAAAGATGGAGGGAGATGAAGAAAGAAAGAGTGGAATGTGACCTACATGTAGATTATATGTACGTGTCACACTGCCAAACCAACTCCAAACTGACCGCTAATGGACAAAATATTGGCCATTTCTGATAATTCCTGATAATGTAGATCTACTGTTGGAACACAAAGCTTTATGCTACAGTTATTTAGTTAACTATTTCTGTTCCTGGCATTCCAGTGGTTGCATTATCTTTTTCTCAACTTTGTCAAATGTGTTTCTACTTTTTAATGTTTTCTTTGCCAAATGAAATAATAATAATAATAATGGTAACTGTAGGTCTAATTGGTTTATTCTGTCTATTGTCAGATTGGTGACAGTCTTGTTGATGTGACATAGGTAGAAATAAGGTAAAATGTGGAGAGGCTGAGATTAAAAAAATAAATGGAGAGGGACAGAGAGAGAGAGAGAGACAGAGAGAGAGAGAGAGGCAGAGAGAGACAGAGACAAAGACAGAGAGCGGATGTTAAAAGTAAATTTACATACTTGAGATAGCATATATTTGTATCACAAAAAAAAAACACACAGATGCAGTGATGTGAATCTATTACAGTGGCCTACTCTGATATTACATAAAATGTGCCAGTTCTGCATGAATGGGTTCTTTCATAAAATAATTCCTTGAGCAAATTAAACAGAAGAGCCTTGTGCACTATTGAACTTCCTAAGTAATAAGTGACTTCTCTTTGTCAAAAAAAAAAAAAAAAAAAAAGAAAAAGAAAAAAGAAAAGAAAGGGGGGGAAAAAGAAAAGAAAAACAATCTGTCCTACAAAATAGGAAAATCAACTTTCAAATTTCTTGAAATTAATCTTGTTCCAAGTATTCAATTCCAGTCATTTCAGAGGTTATTTTTATTATATTTAATACATGGAATTACTGCAGCTCCAACACATCTTTATTGCCACTAGGCCAGGACAACCCATCACATATTCAGACAATGTTTGATGAAAGATTGTTAGACATTTATAAGCTGTTTATGAACCAAATTTACACCTGTAAGTCCAAAGTTCTAAACCCGTAAAACTTTGTAAATTTGGTAATTTAGACAGAGCATTGAACTATCACAGGCCCAATATTTGGGCAGGACTTCCTCTGTGTTAATAATTCAACAATATAACTATTTCAAATCTCAATGATATGACCATTAAATTTGGTTTTCAAGATCACCACAAACCACACAAAGTTCACACTAAGTTCAACAAACTTTTTTTTTTTTTACTACTATTCAACTATTTTTCATTGTGTTAGTAAATGGTCATATCTCTAAAGAATCTATAACCATTACATCCTCCAATAAGCATCATAAATGCAAAATTTAAAATGCATCTCAAAACTCTGGGATAATTTGGTTTTTACAACTCACCACAGACCACACAAAAGTTTATAAAAGTTCAACATACACTGTACTTTCTTTTTAATATCACTATTTCTCAGCATGTTAGTAAATCTCTATGATATGACCAAACAGGTAAATAGAGATATGATCAGAAATTTTGGAAAACTTGGTTTCCACAATCACCACAACCACACAAAGTTCATAGTAAATTCAAAAAACTTTTTACAACCACACTTTCTCAATACAAATAGGTCAACAAACTTTCCCCTCTTTTGGGCCACTTCCGCCCCTACTAGTGAAAGTGCGGACACAAAGCATATGATCCCATTGATAAGATTACAAAAGAAAGAGTTCTTTTGATCCACAAGTACAATGGTAGACTTGATAACTTGTTCACAAAGTCACCTTCTAGCCACTGATTAGTTTTCACTTGCGCTCATGAGTCATTCAAGTTTGAATATTTCAAATATAATCCAAAACAATTCACACAGTTTTTTTTTTAAATGTGGAAGTCAGAAGGAGGTAGCACAAACATTGATCTGTATCTCTCTCTCTCTCTCTCTCTCTCTCTCTCTCTTTCTCTCTGTCTCCCTCTCTCTATCTCTGACTTGACCACTAAAGAAATTTAAATCATGTGAATGCATTAAACCTGTTCACAAAGTTATTCAAATTTATGGATGCTTCTTTCCTGGGGGAGGACCTAGTAACAAGGTATCCATTATCCTGTTACTAATGAATGAACTACAATACTTAGAATCCAGTTTGCATACATTACTTGTTGCTATGTCTGACAAGCCTTTGACAAGCTTTCAGGTTGTCAAGAACAACCTTTGTTTTAAAAGTATGCATAAAATTTGAATGTATTTGTGAACAGGTCTACTGAGCATACTCAATAAGTTTTAATAATGAGGACTTTCACCCATGCACCCTCACCTGTGAGAATTGATGAACTGGGCCCTCTTGCATAAAAAGTTGCGATTAAACGCAACTCAAAAAATTAAACGCAACTTGAATTTCAACCAATCAGGATCGCGTACTTTGGACTTGAGTTTAATTTTTTTTAGTTGCGTTTAATTGCAACTTTTTATGCAAGAGGGCCCAGAGATGGTATATTTGACTTATTTCATGAAGACTCAGTTACATTTTCATAGAAAGAAAGAGGAAATGAGCGAGTTAGAGAACAAGAGATGGGATATGGAGAAGAGAAGAGAGAGAGAGAGAGAGAGAGAGAGAGAGGCACAGTCCAAACTCCATGAGGAAGTTTGCTAACTTTGCCATATGACTTTAATACAAAATCATGGAATGACCACTATCTTAGCTACAATGTGCATTTGTGCATTTAGTTTTATATCTTGTTTCACTAATTTGGGCACATTGCTAAACAATCAATGCAAGTTGCATTGAGAAATTTGTAACTTGAGACAGAAAAAAAAAAAAATTCTGGCCCCGACTCCCTTCATTGCCTACATGTAATTCCTTTCTATTTTCAACCTACTTTTGTTGCAGCTGATATGTGCCCTACATAACTGTGATGATCTACTTTCTTATTCTACATAAATTATGCATGGGTGCACAATACAGAAATGCCTAAACACTGACTAGATGAACAATGATCACAAATCCATATCCACAGAGATTAAATAACTCATATGAGTACAAATGATGATTAAGTTTACAATGTAAATTCTAGAAAGAAAAAAAATGTAAGTGCATACAGCATTGTAGATATACAATGATTTTCTTGCTTGTCAAAGATTCTTTAAAGGAAACCAAAACCCAAGGAGAGAATCAATGTTATTGGAAAGTGAAAATTCAGAGAAGCACTTTACAAAAAGTTTCATTAAAATTGGTTAAAAAATGAGAGAGTTATGGAAATTTGAAAAGTCTCGTTTTACTTTCTATGGGGATCCTCAAATTGGCAAAATTGCTTCAAAATGGCTGATTTTGTGAACAACTCTCCATTTGTTTTGTACACAGATTTTCAGATTTTCCCCATTATCTCTCAGGGTGCTCCTTGTCTCGTCCTGAACTCGACATATGTGGTGTAAAATACATTTTCCCATTATATATGTTGAGCTCAGAAGGAGATTAACTGCACCTTGAAAGATAATGGGGAAAATCTGAAAATCTGTGTACAAAACAAATGGAGAGTTGTTCACAAAATCAGCCATTTTGAAGCAATTTTGCCAATTTGAGGATCCCCATAGAAAGTAAAACGAGACTTTTCAAACTTCCATAACTCTCTCATTTTTTAACCAATTTTAATGAAACTTTTTGTAATTAGTGCTTCTCTGAATTCTCACTTTCCAATAACATAGATTCTCTCTTTTGGTTTTGGTTTCCTTTAAAGTTTAAACCTAAAAAGGGGGTATGAAATTGAAAATGTGATAAGTCTGGTAACTATTTTTCATCATTTTGTTTTGTTTTGTCTTTGCTTGCTTGCTTGTAATATTTTTTTGTTGTTGACACATCCATGTACTTGTCCCCTCCCCAAAGAGTCCTGGATTTGCCAGCCAATGCCTTTGGAGCTACAACTAGCGACACAAAGGCAATGCATGCTGAGTATTTCTCAATGCCATAATCACTCAGCTCCATCCACATGCTAACAGAAAAAAACAAACACTGAGTCAATCCATCATTTTTCAAACAAGAAATCTGTAAATATCAAACACTTCATGCTTTCCGTTGACCTGATCGATGTGCATATTAAATATATAAAGTAGGCTTGATAGTTTTCAGTTTGTTTACCCAACAATCCAACATGCATATAATTTCTCTTTTCACACAATTATTAATCCCAGATCATTTTCCCCCAACACTCAGCTACATGTATATTTACTCAGATTTGAAGAAACTTAAAGGGGAAGTTCACCCTGAAGATTACTTGAGTTTAAAAAATGCAGAAAAAATAAAGAAAAATATTGGCGAAGGTTTGATGAAAATCGGTCAAATAATAAAAGAGTTATGACTATTTAAAGTTTTGGATTCGTGACGTCACATGCGAGCAGCTGCCCAGTGGTCATGTAATAAATATTCCATATATTCGCATTTTTTTTTACGTTCCACGATAAATTAATATTGTTTCTTTTCAGAATCTAGTATTGAATAACATTTCTGACAATATATCAAATGCACAGACGAAAATATTCTAAATTTTCTGAGAAAACTGTATTTTATGGAATATTTATCACATTACATAATGGAGGAGCTGCTCGCATGTGACGTCACAAAATCAAAACTTCAAAAGTCCATAACTCCGTTATTCTTTAACAGATTTTGTCCAAACTTTCGCCAATATTTTTCTTTATTTTTTCTGCATTTTTTAAACTCAAGTAATCTTCGGGGTGAACTTCCCCTTTAATTGGAGGGTTTTTAAAATTCAGAAAAGTAGATGGCTATCCAGTATCACAATTGGCACATGCTATCAAATCAATTGTAACATTAATTGGCAATAATAATATTTATAATCAGATAATAGTCAGATATTGACTGGTTGCCACTAAAACCAACCAACCAACAACAGCAACAAAATTAAAGTGGGAAGACTGTACTAAAATGACCAGCTACTCCGTCTCCCGGTATATTACATTATATTAGCAGCAGAATGCTTGTAACGAGCGAGTTGTTGTGATAAAGGATATCGCCAAGTTCCGGGAGATTCTGAATCACTCGCTTCGGTCAACATCACCAAATCAAATTCTCAGTCACTCAAAAACATCACACAAAATACATTTAATTCTTCTTTTTTTTTTCTTTACCATTTATAAGTGCGGGTCTGCTTCTCTCTCCTGTCTCATCCATTTGTGTTGTGATCGCAATCGACAACTATTGAAATATATGAACAGAACCAAGTTCGTCTGCTGATGAATCTTCTTTTGACCACCTTCTATGGATATCACCAATGTCAATGATGATGCCGGTTACGTTTTCTGAGAAGTATCAATGAATGGGAAACTCATTTTATTATAGCACGGACGTAATACACGTACATCGCATCACTGCACATTGCGGAAAGTTTGTTGACCTGTCTGATGACGTATTACTCGTCATTCATCGATCTGGGAAGTAGTTGTAATTACAGGAGTTTTAATACTAATACAGAAAAACAAGCAAAATGGAACCTTGGGGTGGGGCCATGGAGGAGGGACGCTTCCCGCACATTTTCGGCAGGCGGCTGCACGCCTCTCACCCGAATATCATCTTTTCTAGATCCTAACTTTTGCGAGGGAGAGAAACGAGAGAGAGAGAAAAAATACTAGTAAACACAGATGGGATATAAAATATAATAATTAAATAAGATTACATTTCAGCAGGGAAAAACTCCCATCTCCCTGATTTCATTTACATTTTTCTCTGCCCGAATGTAGGGGCTAGGCCAGCTGGAAGCCACACCTCCCACATGTAATTGCTCCTTTGTTAAAAAGGCAACCTATCCCCAACAATATAATTCCCAACGCACATTAGAAAGTCACTGGTTTAGTCAGTTGTGCCAGCATTAGTGCCCTTTCGGCATTCTGAAAAATCTGACCCTCGTTTGTCCTGATGAATATTTAAAAATTGTTGACTGATATACACAGGGGCGGCGCCAGGGTATTTTGATAGGAGGGGCAAGACGACCTAAAGATGACGTCATATTTTTTCTCCATTAAATAACGGGTAATATAGAGTTATATGTTTAAGACCTCTCTTTTTAATACTCCTCTTTCTTCTTTCTTCCCTTTTCTTCCCTTTTCTTCCTCCTTTTCCTCTTTTTTCTTCTTTTTTTTTCTTTTTTCACTACTTGAAAAATCATAGGGGGGGGGGCGGTCGCCCCCCTGCCCCCCCCCCCCCTGAAGCGCCGCCCCTGGATATACAATAAGCATTGCTATGCTCCTGCAGAAAACTTTCATCCAAGAAACACATCAACATTTTGGGAACACCACAATGCTTATTAGGCCTAATTTTCTTTTTTAATGGGAAGTAATATTCTGTGCATTTGTGTATACCCTACAAGGAATATACAAGCCCGTACAAGCTTTTTTAGGAGGGGGTTCGCACCTATAAGAAGAGAGAGAAAGATATATATATATATATATATATATATATATATATATATATATATGTGCGCGAAGCGCGAAGTCCCTTGCGGCCGGGGTCCAGGGCCCGCTTAAGGACCCTGAAAGCTCAGGGGTTTTAGATGCTCTTTGGTGCAATCTCTGCCTTTTACCCCAAATTTCTGACCAATATACATCACAAATAGTTTTACTTCTTAAACTTCAAAATCATGGGGAGACCGGCTCTCATACGATTGTAGTTCATCGCTTTATTGGATATAAAAGTCGAACAAAAGAAAATAATATACTAGTTACTATTACATGTACTATACTTAGAGTCTACCGTTAACAGCCAGGGCGTCGCTAGAACATTTTGAATGTGGGGGGGGGGGGGGGAGGGGTTGTGATACCCAAATTTGCCGACAATTTTTTAGGGTGTGACACCCCAATTTGCCGACAAAAATTCTGCACTCTAATCCCCCCCCCCCCCACACACAAATAATAATAAAAGAAAATCGCAGATGTAGAGATCTTGATCATACAGGCCCATTTTTCGCAAGGAGGGGGCTAACGCCTTTTGCCTGAATATTAACTGAGAACCTCGCTGCCCAAATATGTGGATATTCTGGCACCTCGCTGCTGGAATATGAAGTGGCGATCGCCCGAATATCAGAACTTTGAAAATCCTCGGGGGGGGGGGGGGTGCATCCCATTGCCGAAGGGGACGCATTTCGCCCGAATATCAACTTTTCAATTTCTAAATGTTTGCCAGCAAATTAAAAAAACAACTTTTGGTAGTGAAAATGTAAAGAAGTTACATACACAAGTTACATAATATTATTATCTAAGAATCTTGCTTTGCAAATATTGGATATTCCAGCACCTCGCTGCCCGAATATGATTATCGGAACATTGAACATTCTCCACGGGGGGCTGCAGCTCACTGCCGAAGGGGGACGCCTTTTGCCCAAATATTAAAATTCCAGTGTTCTTGCGAGCGAGCAAAATTGTTAAAAACTTTTCTTGGTGGAAATGTACAGAAGTTACATACGCAAGTTCCATAATATTATTAACTGGGAAACTTGCTTCCCAAACATTTGGATATTCTATAGCAGATTTTTTGCTGCCCGAATATGAACATCGGAACTTTGAAAATCCGCAGGGCGGGGGAGGGGGGCTATACAGCCCATTGCCGAAAGGGGATGCCTTTTGCCCGCATAGGGGTTCGCGCGCACCCCGCGAACCCCTAGTTTGTACGGTACTGATATAATGGCTAAATTAATAATGGTATGTCACGAGATGCACATTTATTTATTTTTCAAAGTTTTATTTTATCATGTTTCGAATCATAGACTCTTATCTTGTAAGAATCCGCCCCTGGCAGCGATCACAGCACGGCACATCTTGGGCATTTAGCTGATCAAATTGTGGAGGTATTTATGGAGGTAGTCACTGGAAATGTCTTTCTATGCCTTCTGAAGTTGAAAATAAGTTTTGCCTTCAAGCAGGACAATTACCCCCGGAAAAAAAAAAGAAGAGAAAGGGGTCCTGAAAACTTTGGATTGGTCACCCTAATCCCCAGTCGGATCTGAATCCGACAGAGCTTATATGGGAAGAGCTGGACTGCAGGTCTGATAAATATGCCCAGCTCGTGAGCATCATGCAGCAGAAGGCATTGAAAGACACTTCAATGTGACTATACCTCCACAACTACCTCCGCAAGTTTGTCTTCCAGCAGGAAAATGACCCAGACGTTCCGCCGTCTCTGAATTGACCCCAAACATTCCTCAAGGCTATATGTAAAAACTACCTTTAGAAAACAGAAGGGAAAGGGGTCCTAAAAATTATGCTATGGGAAGAGTTGAACAGAAACGTCTGAGATATAATATTATGCCCAACAAGTGAGCCTCATCTCTTGGAAATTCTTCAAAAGGCATGGAAAAACATTTCCGATAATACTTTGACCAGCTGGATGCCTAGGATGTGCTGTGGTCGTTATCAGGGGTGGGTTCTCTGATGAGAAGTCTCTATGATTTAAAACGTGATTCAAAAATAGAACTTTTTAAGAATACAGAAATGTGCATCTCATGACAAACTATCATTTTTTCATGTAGACATTATTTTACTTGTAAGATTATACATAAATGCAAAGAATAACCAACAAAATATGATTTTCCATGAAAAAAAGAAAGAAAGAAAGAAAGAAAAAAAAAAAAAGCATTGCGGTGATCCCCAAATATTGATGTGTTTCTTAGATGAAAATATTAGTTTTCTGCATGAGTATATTAGTCAATAATTCTTTTTTATATTCATCAATACAAACAAGGGTCAGATTTTGTAGAATGCCAAAAGGGCAAAAATACTGGCCCAACTGTCCAAACCAATGACCTCATATTTTCCACTGGAAATTGTATATATATATATATATATATATATATATATATAATGTGTGAGAAATTTGTTCTAATACTATAGCATCGGCAACTCTCGTGGGTAAATTTACATAATGTGAGAAATCAATTGAATTGAATGAGAGAAATAATTTGCGTAGCTAAATTCATTGTTCCTCCTTACTGACTTCCTTTTTGTGGAAATAACTGCAGGGTTTGCCCGCCATGGATCTAGCTAGGCATGCGGCTTTTCATTGTTCAGTACTCCCCTGTCCCTCAAAGAAAAGGAATAAATTAACTGCGAAGGGTTGCAAGGGCTGCCTGTCGGTGTTTGTACCTGGTGTAGCCGAATACCACTCAACCCGCCTCCGTGGTCTAGTGGTTAAGGCGTTTGGCGTACAGTGCCAAAGACCCGGGTTCGACTCCCGGCGGAGACAGTTTTTGCAAACCCTGCAGTTATTTCCACAAAAAGGAAGTCAGTAAGGAGGAACAATGAATTTAGCTACGCAAATTATTTCTCTCATTCAATTCAATTGATTTCTCGCATTATATATATATATATATATATATATATATATATATAGCGAGAGAGGTGCATGTGGATGTGTGTACCGTTCGGTTGAACCATGTTAAATTAACTTGAAGAAGACCAGGAGCCAAAAGCTTGTAAATACACCGAGTGACCTGCTTCATTCTGTTCCATCATTCTCTGTTCACACACATATATATATATATATATATATATATATATATATATATATATATATATATATATATATATATATATATATATATATATATATATATATATATATATATATATATATATATATATATATATATATATATATATATATATATATATATATATATATATATATATATATATATATATATATATAATTAAAAAAAAATATATTCATTTATTTATTTATTTATTTATTTATTTATTTTATTTATTTATTTATTTATTTTTTGGGGGAGGGAGGGGGGGGGGTAGGTTGCCTTTTTAACGCATGGCTGCCTCCTGAAACGCTTTCAAATTGAAGGCTGATGTCTATACTCTTCAGTTTGATACCATATTGTTGCAGTGCCACAAATCTGATAAGAAATGAACTGTGGGTGATTGTGAGAAATCAGTTCTTATTACAGGTGCACCCAAACTTTTGGAGGGCAGTGTAGTGATTTTCAAAAAACAAATGATTTTAAAAAGTATTCTGAATTTTAAAAGACAAACAATTAGAAAAGATGAAATAGAACTAAAAGATGAGTAAATTTCTCTGAAAGACAGATGATTAAAAAACTCGAATAATGAAAAAAGAATATATTTAACTTGTTTTACCCTTTTTCGAGTGCCCATTGCGGCAGATCAGATTTGTTCATTTGAGAAAAAAACCCAATTTGATGAGTGAGGTTTGGCAAGCACAATTTCATCATAGCAAAAGAATAGATAAGACCTTTAAGGTCAACATACTGTAATTACCGATATTTAGAAAATTATCAATTTTTAAACCCCTTAACAACACCATTTGTTATCCCATTTACTGTGGATCAGATCTTCCGAGTCTCATTTTATCTTTGCATCTTTTGCGTTTTCTAACACCCCCTTCAAGTGCCAGTGGGGCACTTGTTCACTCTGCCCCCTTTTTTCAATTCTTTTTTTTTTTTTTTTTGGCTTGGATGGCCCCAGGGTATAGTGTTTCCTTCAGCAGCTCAGCTA
The DNA here is from genome assembly GCA_025618425.1 of Heliocidaris tuberculata. NCBI lineage: Eukaryota > Metazoa > Echinodermata > Echinoidea > Camarodonta > Echinometridae > Heliocidaris > Heliocidaris tuberculata. Next base: position 26,985,700 of record CM046849.1, read on the forward strand.
CATTGGTTCTGGTGCGCCTGCCCCTTCCCTAACAATTATTAAAAAAAAAAAAAAAAAAAAAAAAAAAGTTTAAAGGCAAATAATTCTGAAAATTGCTCTTAAAATAGAATAAATTGCGAATATTCTCTTACCCGAAATATCAGTCCCGGATCCCTGTTCTAACTTCTGTTATTCGGAGTCAAACTAGAGAAAAATGTGAGAGATATAGCGCCATCTAGTGTCAAAAAACTTATAGAGCATCAAAATTTGGCAATGGCGCCGCACTGCCTTGATGCAGACTTTTCAAGTTAGATTTAGGAATCAGTGGAGGGAGAGTCAACAGGGCGTTGCAATATTTTCTAAATTTGGCATTAGGATTTCTGACATTGTGAACAATCACCCTGTCTAACATGGTACTTCAGCAGCTAGATCATGAAGTAAGTAGATAGATGTATGACGGTTTTAATGAGTGAGTGGAATATTGCTTTTTGATTTGTGTTCACTGTTTTGTGTGCAATTTTATTGGCAGCTAATTTGCAGAGCCATCGACAAATCGTCACTTCGGTCTTCGCTTCGCGAGCTAGGCCGGTGCCTTGGGCTTGGCTCCTGATCCTGACCATGACCAGTGAAGGTTTTTAACGAAACATATGAATTGATATGGAACAAGACAAGTCTATTTCAGTATTTAAATTACATAATTTGTTCTTGGGAATCTTGGTCATGTTGCCATTCTAATTTTTACAAAAACTGTCACGTCTGATTGTCAGAACTAAGTGCGTTGAATAATAATTATTGTTGTGTGTTGTCTGTTGAGTCAATGGTGAAACATGTGAAATGAAAGATCAGACAAATGGGAGGGCTTGTCATGCTTGTTAAGTCAGAGTTTTTGATTGAAAGTCCTTCAATCAATCACAAGTTGTAAATGTGTATTTGCATGTATTAGACTAGATCTAGATGTTATTGTCAGTCTCAGAGTCCTCCTAGCTAGGCATCGTTTCATCAAAGTCCGTCATACAGTCATAAGTACAAGTTCGCCGACATCCTATTGAAACGCGTGTTAATTTTAATACACGCGTTTCAATGGGATATCGGCAAACTTGTACTTATGACCGTTTGATGAAACGCTGCCCTGATTTCTATATGATTCATGTGCACTGTGTTTAATTTGGTACTCGGCCGTACTTGTATCTTTTCTTGAGACATATTTTGGTGAAGGAATTAATGCAAACTGCAAAACTCTGTAGACATGGTAGATATTAATTTAATCATGTCTGAAATTAACATACTAAAACATACTAAAACCAACACCTCATTGATTATATTTGTTCCGTAAATTATGAATAAAACTTTTTACCGACGGTGGGGAGTTTTGGAGTAACTTGCAGTTTTAGCAAAATATGTCTCCATGTACATATACTAGTCCAAGTACGGTACCACACGGTGCATGCTATACACGGCGATTGTGAGCTACATGTAACTGTGATTAAACTGCCTAAAATGTCACTTTAATGTGATGTTACTGTACATGTAGTTCAAGAAAATTGGAAGATTATCTTCAAAGTGAGTATTTCATACAATTCTATCCTTTCCCACACATATTCGACTTGGTAAGACATGGAAAATGACAATGTATAATCACATGATACGACAAGCTACGATCGATGAACAGGCATTGTCCTATATCATTGTGGGATTAAAGTAAAGTACTGTAAAGTAAAGGAATGTTTAAAAAAGGCATTCTTAGCTAGTAAACACAACAAACGTTACACATTGGTATTTCATGATCGATTCAAACCATCCAGGCTAACTCGGCCTTACTTTTCTGGTAGTTCCGAGTTCGTCCTAGTGCCTAGTTAGCCTGACCCCATTTTGAAGCGCCCTTGTTTGTAAATTTGAGGAATTGCATGATTCAAATAGAATAAAACATGTGCAACAAACAACAAATTTTAGTCTTAAAGATAAAGTTGAGTTTTGGTCATGCAATTACATGTACATTAATAAACTGTCCCAAAGCAATTGGGAAAGGCTGATATGTCTAAATAAGAATTGGTGTATACCAGAGAAAAAAATAAGCGGGGGCTAAAAAAAAAAAAAAAAAAAAAAAAAGCGGGGGCTAAGGGCGATTAGCCCCCGAAACTCTTGAAAAAGCCACCGCAAATGAAAAAAAGAGTCACAGACTCACAGTCAAATAATATTTCTGCCCATGGGTCGTAGTGCTTTAAAATCTCTGAACACAATAGGTGGACTTCAAAGTAGCCCTTGCGAAAGAAATTTTAATTTTTACACTGGTGTATACTGTGAGGTTTTGGAATCATCAAAATGATAAGAAATTGACCCAATCTTGCTGAAAAGCACATGCACTGGACACAGAAATGGGTAAATGGGACTGAACACATATGTATGGCACGAATGTTCAGCCCAAACATTTCAGATATTTCTTGTCATATTTCAAATATGAGGGAGTTTGAAGAGCAATCCTTTTTAGGGGACATTGATACTATGGTGTTCTTCTAAACTGACATAAAATGAATGAGAAAGGTCACAAATTTTTTTTTCACCTTTACCAGAAATCAACCTTCCCTTTAAAGGGGAATGAAAGGCAACAAATATTAGCCTATAATCATTTAGATAATTGTCAGCCTATTACAAATATCTTGAAATTACACCTTTGATTATTTAAGAAGGAGAACAATCTCTCAAAAAGTTGTAGTTTCCTTGCTAGATATTATCCCATGGGGACTGCCATTTTCTTTACAAAGTAATGTCAGAGCAGTGGTATTTGTGAGATACATGTACCCACTGACCTGTATACTAGCTACGATGAAACACATCACCTGTGGAATGCATGACACTGGATTTTTTCATAATAAACCATTTTTGTATTCATGTACATTTAATGATAAATTTCTATATTTCATTCTGAATTAGAGGTTTTTTTTTTTTTTTTTTTTTTTTTTTTGGGGGGGGGGGGTTATTCACAAGTTCCAACTATGGAAATTTCATTAGTCATGTAGTGAGTCTAGTGACCCTATCGGGCGAGTACACGGTTAATCAAGTACTTGAAACGGGCCTACAAGAAACGCAGTCTTTACGAGCCGGTAGTCTTTATGAACAGGTTGCTTTAACCCTTTCAGGACAGGAATTATTTCAGGGCTAAATTGATCACATTTTGTTCTTCAAATTGGCAACAATGATATTTTTCTTTTAGTGCTACAAGATTGTAATAAGGGGTAATGTCTTTGAAAACAATATACATGGTTAAAAGAATTGGCAAAAAGTTGAAAAAGTTGCCAATTTCGATAAAAAACAATGATTTTGAACCCCTCAATGTGTTGCCAATTTAAGGATTTTAAAGCTTATTCTCCTTTTTAAAATTCCTGGGATCAAACGCAAAATTGTCATGTAACAAAAATGGACATAGTGTGTGCAGAAATTTTTGCCTTTTCTGCTCATGTATCTGGTATAATTTTCAGGGCTCTGAATCAAAAGTTATTGAGCCAAACCACAAAATGTGGTCAATTGTCTTGATAGGGTTAATACACATTTCAATGAGAAACACTTTTCAAGGGAAACAAAAATTATGGTCTTTATAGACAGGTGGTCTTTCTATACAAGTGGTCACTAAAGCAGGTTTGACTGTGCCTGTATACATGTATAGACACGTTCAAAATATGAGTTAAAGCGTACCAGTCACCTGAAAAAATAATTTGTGTACAGCTAGAAAGTATTAAATCAACCTCAAAGGACTTTGTTTGGTATTCTATAGGTCAGCAGTTAAGGAGTATGAAGGAAATAAAGGATACAAGGAGGTGTGGGCGCAAAATCGGACTCCAAGTTGGGTTCCCTAATCTGGCCCAAAATCTAATTCTGGACCCTGCTTATTAACAATTTTTAACAAGCAGCTGACCTGCATACAGACCCTAACAACTTCAGTCTGGAGTCTGGACCCCTTATGACGAAACTTGTGTGGAGCCCTGCATTATCATTTGTGTGTGTTGGTCTGTTGGAAAATATCAAATAACAAGGAACCTCCTGCATGTTTTCAAAAAATCAGAATGAGAAACCAGGAATCACTTGTACTTGGTGAAATGGATGGACAAGTGCCCTATATGCCTTGGATTTCAGTCCAGGAGAGTTATCTACCTAGGAAAGCAGGGGAGTTGTTTGCTTTCTGACAGGTGCTGGCAATGTGTTGGTTCCACCTCAGGTCAGTGTCCAGGGCAGCACTGTTCTGGAAGTGATGATAGTGTGAATATGTGTCCCTTTCCTGGTGACAGTAGGGACCTGGCATTTTTGTGTGTTCAGTTGGAACCATCTTCCAGTCTGAAACCCCGTTGCCTAGAGTAGTACACATGAGGTCATCTTGGATGTCAGTGCTGTTTCTTGATGTTCAGATACAAGATAGCGTCATCAGCAAAGAGCCTTGCAGTCAATAACATCTTATCTGGCACATCATTGATATAGCAGAGACTAGAGAAAGAGGTATGGTCCAAGGAATGGGCAAAGGACTGATCCCTGTGGGACTACAGAGTCAACTTCTATCTCATCATACTGTGATCCATCCAGGATGACTCTTTGCCTTCTACTGCAGAAGTTGGCCGTCCATCCATTGTTTCATCCCCTTATTTCGTAGTAGTGTAGCTTCTGCAGAAGCCTTCCATAGCCCTCTTAGTTGAAGGCTTTGCTCAATTCTGTGATGAGGACAGCAGCCTAATTTTTTGTGAGGTCGATGTTAAGCCAAGCGGCTGAAGCTCTTGATCTTTTCTGTTGTAATCCATGTATGAGAGGGTAAAGGAGGTTGTTCACATTCCCATGGTTGTGTCATGATGTAGGTAAAGTTATGTCTTATCTGTCACTTTTCATTACAAAAGGTATGGAATCATTTTTTTTTCTGTCAACCCCCCTCCCCCCCCCCCCAAAAAAAAAAGAAATGAAAAAGATAGAAGCTAGATGAAACTCAAGATGCATACTAGCAGGTTTCAGGAAGGCACTGACAAGTTATCTGCATACACACAGTTGGGGTCAAGATTATCCAGTGAGCAGAATTCTGGGAAAAAAAGTTTGAAAGCAGGAAAAGCTTGGTAAATTCATGTTCCATTTGTCATGCTGAACTTCAGGGCCTAACTATACATGTACATAATTGACATCATGTGACTTGAAAAATTTCCTCTTTTTTTTTTTATTGGGGGGGGGGGTACCAAATACTCATAGTCATAAGGCCACAAAACCAAATCATACAATGCGAAAACAAAAGGGCATAGTCAGAGTGGCTAATGTGGCTGTTTTGAGAGGGGCATCACCCCCAAATGGCAGAGATTTTGTTGATTGTTGGGCTACCAAGAGGAGAAAAGGCAAAATGTGCTTCAAATTAGGGACAGTCTTTGGACTGAGTGGACATTAGTATACAGATAACTTATCCAACTGCAAGGCCCACAGTACCCAACAATTATGTTTTGACTATTTGTATGACTGTTGTCTGTTAATGTAGGATCCTCAGACATGTAAGATCGCCTTGTTCAAGTTTTCTTATCTTCATATTGCAGTTCTGTACAAAATGGGATCATAGTCAAATTGTGCAATAGGCTTGATACATCCAAACCTAATCCCTCAAGTCGGACAGGTGGCTTCATTATAACTAGATACAGACTAATCATAATTTGATTGGGATTTGCGATGTCACCGAGAGAGAGAGGGCAAAATACCCTGACTTGCCTGATTGGCACCAACCAGGCGTTTCCACAGGAAACCGTAATTTGGCGCATCCTGCCGCCCTGAAGTATGACACATGCTCTGCGATTCTCCCCTTCCCCACCAAGTTGTCTCCTACATTGTACTCCTGCGGAAACCCTCGCCACATTTGTCACCAATTGCATGTGTTGTAGTCCAACCGTGTTTGAGCTCTATGTGGAAACTGTACAATAAGTTCTGCATATTGTATTCTTTGCGGATAGTGCCTGAGTGAGTTGGTTTAACTTAGAGCCTGGTCCTATGAACATGGAAGGCCTGGACTTATTCTGGCAGCAGAGAGAAGATCCTATCTCCGTCGTTGACCCCTCGGCAGTCTTCGGAGAGCTTCTGTTCAACGCAGACATTGCGAGGAACCGCTGTGTAAGTGACTTCCGTCTTTCCCCACCCTGGTCACTGATGCAGTGACATTTGCCGGTCACACTGACCAGTATTCTTAGAGCAGATCCTGGTTTGTTTTTAGCAATTGAGTGTGCTTGTCAAAAATATGCATAATGCACTTTGTGCACAGAAAGTCTGTGTAATGGATGGATTTACGGGTAGAACTGTCCGATGTACGGAGTTACCATATATACATGTATGATTTTTTTTTTAGTTTGTGTGTGAATCAGGTCATATGCACAGCTATAAAAAAGTATAGTTATGAAGTAGTGTTTTGTTCATGTTTTTGAAATGTAGGGATAGATGTACAGGTAAATGGTTAAATGTGTGCCAATAGGACCTCCATGGCCTCTATTCTGCTAAAATATAAATGTGACGCCACATGTAGGTCTAAAGTCGAGTTGTCAAAGGAAGTTACATGTAGACTGAGGTTCAATTTTTCCTTTTGCTAAACATGACATTAGACTGAATGTCTTGTTAACTGAACTAGTAGAATGCCAACCCAAGGGGTTTGATAATTAACCTGCCAAAATGATGGTATGGATGGAGGATTTACAGGTAAGTAACTCACTAGATCCATGAAATATTTGTAAGAGATGCACCTACATGTGTGAATGAAGAATATATTTAAATGTTTTGTAGGCTTTACAATATGACAATTGTACAGTTCATTAGAGACCCACATAATCATTGCTGCTGATAACCCTCAAAATATTCACATTGTCCTCACAGGCAGTGAAACTCTGTTTTAGCATGGAGTCCATGGTTTTAGGCACGGTCTTTCCTTGAATCTTGTTGAACATGTTTCTCTACAATACATTAAAGTGTTGTTCAGTATTTTACACTGTCTTGTAACTTGCTTGCTTCCTAATGCAAGGTGTAATATTGCCCTATTTGAGATGCTACTTGTACATACATGTACATGTACAAGTACATGGAGATATATGACATTTGTGAAATCAAATGTAGACATGAGGGTGCTTAGACTAGCCCCTGAAACTACATTTGGAGGGGGGGGGGGGGTAATGCTCCTCCCCAATTTGCCCTACCTTGCTTAGCCTAATTAATTTTGCTAGAGTGATAATAGTAAAAATAGATGCCTAGATTATGCTAGATAGTAGATACTAATTCCCAGGCCCTTTAGATAGATTTTTACATTGTAACTAATCAAAGCTGTTTACTTCTACCTGGCGAAGAGGATGTAAACCTGTAGGAAGTCATCAACTTCCTTCCCTCACAACAGGCTGAGAAAAACATGTCAGCAGTTGCGTGCGCATTGTTGGCCTCCATGCTGTAGCCTGTGTCCCCACATATTCACTTTTGTGTGTGTAATTGCTGTTTGCATTTATGTGTTCAGATACTGTAGGCGTGTCTGTTTTACTTCGTCTGGACAGCTTTAAAACCTTAAAGTCATGCTGGATTTCATGTTTCCATTGGTAACTGGAGATATTTTAAAGGCTTTGTCTCAGATTTGTCACAATTTTATTTCTGTTTCCAGTGAGAAGTTGTGTGTGAATGTGCATAAAAATCTGATGTATCTGACATCCCAGGAAGTCATTTCTCTAGGTCTACTTACATGTATATCTCAAGTGCTTAGCATATATTATAGTATCAGTTCCTGGTTGTCTTAGTAAATGAGTTAGCTTGTCAAATCTGTGCTCTGTGTGCATGTGTACTTAGAAAGCCAGTGTAATGAATGGATTTACAGGAATGGAGGTAGGTTTTTTTGTTTCCTGCTTTTGTAGAATGTTATTTTTGTTATTTTATTAGATCTCCAGTACATGTACATGTATTGTGGATGGGTTTATAGAGTGAATGCATAATTTGGGTAAACTGTGTGATGACTAATTTGGGAAGCTATTAAGATTAAGATTTTAATGATATTTTGTACTCTCTTCCATCTTGAATGAACTGTCTAAAAGTTGTACCTAAATGTATGTTATATGTACATACATGTATGTACATGTAGCTTATTATCTGTGTACACCATGACTACAGCTTTGGGTCTGTACATGTGGAATATATTGCAAGAAACCTCTTACAGAGATCAAATACTTTGAGTATCTTTGTATGAAAAATGATGAAAATTATGGCAAGTTTCACACCAGGCTTTGTTCCATAAAATTTTGGAAAATGGATTTGGAACTCAATGTCAAAGAAATTTAGGCAGATTTCTCAGAATATACCTAATGAAAATAATTTAAATTGAATAAAATACATACATGTACTTATTAATGTTTTTCAATGTTTAGAATAAGTTTAAGTCTATAATCAAAGAACATTAAAAGACAATGAATTGTGTCAAGTAGTACAAGAAAATCACTTTTCTTTAATTACCTTATTAAGAGTGTGAATTTCATGTTGAGGAAGTTGCAGTTCGTACTAAATTTATGTACATGTAGTGTACATACACATAGAAACATAGTGCAGCCAGTGCTTCCTCAGTGTACTGGTAATCTGATACTGTGCATCCTGTAAATGCATTAATAGATATATATGTGGAGTGAAATTGACATTAAAAATTGATTTTTGAAGCTGCCCTAATAAGTTTATCACCAATTGTCTACTTCGTGGAGGTACTTGGGTGTCTGGGAGATCCATGCCTGGGATGCTAGGCACGCGATGGGGGCATATTCTGGCTGGTTGTTTTGTTGGCTGTCTTGCCGGTTCTGGGGGTTCCTTGGACAGGACAGGTTTCATGCACGCATTTGTTTGCCTTGTGATCTATGCTAGTGATGAGTCAGTGTAGTGATTACATATAACTAAGTGGCGTATTTGGTTGGGATGAAGAGGTTACTTGATTTATACATGTGCATGGAGTCTGTTGTCTTCTTGGGCCCTTGTCCTGTCGGGGCTGTCGACCTTTCGATCGGCGCGTCCATGTCGTCCTCGCCTGTGTGTCTTTGGCTGGTCTTCCTTCGTCCCCTTGGTGCCTTCATGGGGTCGAATTTGTTGTTGATTTAATTTTCCATCCATAATCACCTTGTAATCATATGTGAATAATTTGATTGTTTTGATTCAATAAAACACATTAAAAAAAAGTTTATCACTAATCAGTGATTCATGGGACACTTTTGATGTTCAACAAAATGCTTACTGGAAAATCCTTTGAGTGTTCTCACATTGAACAAACTGTTCTATTATAATATGATGTGTAATAGGATTTTCATACTGATTCAGTGTATAAAAACTGGCAAAATCGTTTCCTTTAAAAAAAAAATTATTGAATTTTGTTCTCACTGTGTGTCTGTTGTACATGTATATTTTTTTTTTATACCCCCGCCAAACGAAATTTGAAGGGGGTATATAGGAATCAGCGTGTGGTCGGGCAGTCGCGCGGTCGGGCGGCGGTCGGTCCGTTGCAAATCTTGTGCATCGAACTACTTCCTCATTTTTCAAGCAATGCTCATGAAATTTGGCACACTCATTGGTCTTGGGATGGAGATATTTTTTGAATGTGTCGGAAACGCCGTATTAATCACCTTCAGTGATATTCTAGTTTTGTTGATGCCATGTAATATTTTTCATTGAAGTTTTTAGTGTCATGTTTTGTTTTATTGTTAAAGTTCATTTAGTATATTTTTCCCCTTTTTTTTCCTTCATATTTTTTCCCTTAAAAATGTTATATTGACGTAAATGTAATACACTTCACAATTCTGTATCTTATAACACAGAGATCAACAAATAGAATACATATAGGAAGTTTGTTGTGCTTATTTACAATTCATTTACATAGTGAATATTGTTACAATTGATCACATTTTGTGATTTGGCTCAATAACTTCTGATTCAGAGCCCTAAAAAATAACAGATATAGGAAATTTCTGCATATACTATGTCCCAGTTTTGTTACATGACCATACTGCATTTGATGCCAGGAATTTTAAAAAGGAGATTAAGCTTAAAATCATTAAATTGGCAACACATCAAGTGGTTCAAAATCATTGTTTTTGATCAAAAGTGTAATTTTTCCAACTTTTCAACAAAGTTCCTAAACATGTATGTTGCTTTCAAAGACATGTATTACATTTTATTAGAACCGTATAGCATTAAAATAATAATAATAATGATGTTGCCGATTTGAAGAACAAAATATGATCAATTTAGCCCTTAAATAATTCCTGTCATGAAAGAATTAAAGTACCCCACTGCAATTTATCATTTCATATGTGAACGAGCCTTTAGGGGCACTTGACAATGCGATATTGTACCAGTACATGTAATGTATGTCTGTATCTTCCATAAGGTAATTAGCTTTGTCTTTTTTTACTTGTTACAGCCGCCGTTGGTGCAGGCAGTCTTCTATGGAGATGCTGATGAAGTCAGGGCTTTGCTCTACAAGAAAGAGGATGTCAACAGCACGGTAAGTCCCTCTGATAGGAGGTTAAGCCATTTGTTTCTGCAATGACCTGATATTTTGCTCCTGTGATGAACAGACGTTTTCTCTGGCAACATTTGCTTTTGCGACATTTGCTCTGGTTTATTTCCTCAAAAAAAAAAAGATAGGTTTTGGTTAGGATGGGTTACTACATGTATTTGGTTCCAGGATAGGTTTAGGGGTAAGGGAGTTAGGTACAGTGCCATCGATCTCTACCAGTGGATAAGCAACGCCCTCTATGTTTGATGCGACCGGTCGCCATGTTTGGGCTTACAGAAAAAACACAGCTGCTGTACTGTTTCAATATATGTTTATGCTTTTTTAGATTTGAATAATTCAGCACTGTGAAGTCTCTTCCACGAATTAATTGCAAAATCAGGCAAAGCAAGTGTATCCTTACAAATTCTAAAGGTGATTTGACAATCAGTATAATGTCTTTATAAAATAAAAAATCAAATCACGTATCTTTCGAATAGGAGTACGCGGTAATCGATGTCCCACGTACTGTGTTTGAGTGTACATATACACATAGGGCTCCTGATTTTGGTTATGCGGCCGCGTCAACTGCTCGCATAGAGTCGTGCGTACGATGCTATATCCACGTGGTAGTGTCGATGTATAGTGCTCAGTCCCAGGTTAAAGTTATGAATTTGGATATTGCGAGAAATTGACTGCAGAGCAATTGTCTTCAGAGCATGTGTTGTAAAACCGTTTCTTCATGTTTTGCACATAGTACATGTGTGCATTCAACATGTACATGTACACATACATACCCGAGGGTAAAGGCACTTCGGAGAAAACCGTGAATAAATGATATTTTTGTGTACGACAAACGGGAGAGTTGTCCACAAGTACATGTATGTCACAATCAACTCGCCAAATTGCTAATTTGAGATTTGCATAGATGTACACTGTAGTGATCTCATTTTTCAAACATCCATTTCAATTTTCACCATCCTGTTTTTATTTTTCAACTTTCACACGAATGATCTTATTGTGAAGGTTGGATTGCCCTTTAATTTTCATTTGATGGAGCATTGATGTACACGAATGCCTACATAGCCTTGTAAAAGATGTCGCATGATAAAAAATTATGATTACTGCAGTTTGTCACTGGTTTTGCTAACCGATGTAAGGGCATGGGCTTTATTTACAGGAAATTTGTCGGTTTGTGAAACTGGTAGGGGTGGGAGTTTCGGGTATTTTTTCAATTCGGGAACCCGACTATTTTTCGGGCGGGTTCCCGGTTACCCGAAAATGATATAACACAAATTACAAGCCAATATTTACCACTAAGAAGCTACAAACACTGTGGGAAAACTCCTTTGTGTTTGGCAACTGAAATAAACCATTCGAGGAAAAAACAAAAACAAAAACAAAAACAACAACAACAACAACAAAACAGGCGGAGGAAATCGCGTGGGCGCAAGACAGGATAGGCATAAGCCGCCTAAATCTAATCTGTAGAAATTGTCTACCGTCTAATCATGCCAGCGCGCCAGCGCCCTTAGGTAGTCACGCGCGGTCAACAGTCCCTCGCACATGTTTATCCAAAATACATGAATGTACATGTACTTATAAAAAAAGGAAGGGGAATACAAAGAAATCTTATGAAGAAAAACTCGTTTGAGACGATGATCATGATGATTCTTAATAATTTTGTACGGGCAGCTCTTGGGAATTTTGACATCGTGATCGTAGAGATCGAGTCACTTACTCACTTTGTACACAAACTTCACTGTTCACACGGAGTATTGATTTGCCTGGCGAAAATGGCGAGCTTTCTGTAGTATCTACACTCCTCATACTCTAATTATACACATTGCGAGTCCTCACGCACGCGGTCATCGTCTCACCGACAGTTTCATTCTCAACGTGTGATCAACCCGCCAATTATTGAAATTCACACACACGTACCACTACTAGTACACATAAAATCATCAATACATGCCGGGTCCTCTCTCTTCGCCAGTAGCACCATTGATATCATCATCGATCATCATAATCATCAAAGACATCATCATCATATCATCATTATCAAGATAATAACATCATCAAAACAATTATCTTCATCAGACATCAAATATCATCATTCATCAAACTCATCATTCATCAAAAAAAATCATCAAGCCAACATTTTCTTCTCTGTCCGACTGCAACTTCATCCTTTAACACACACATGCGGTTCCCTTTTGAAATTCGATCTGTTTATACAAAGCGCCTTTCCGCCCAATGCCGCCGCGGTATATGAAAGGAAAAAAGAAAAAAGAAAAAAAGAAGGCGCATACCTTCATTGGCTGGCTGGCATATGACTTGTCATGACTTGTTATTAACGGACCGCTCATGAAATGACGTCACAAGCCCAATTTTATGAATGAAAATGTTAATCGCGCGCACTGTAGACATTCTTTGCTTCTCACAGCCTTGCTTTTCACTTTCGCATGAACAATGAAGGATATTATTTTGGATATATCGTTCATGTACTCTTAATCTGATTTCAGTAATTGGTAACTTCTTTGCTAAAGTTTCAGGATATTGTGACAGTGTCAGATCGTGATCGTCGATGTTAAAAATACCTGTTTAATAGTGTACGAGTTGTGAGATGCCACGTGCGAGTGTGGAGCGACTGTTGAATATGCATGAGTTTGTAAACTTTACGCCCGTTAACCGCTCATAGACTTATCGTTCACTGCAAAGAAGGGGGAAGGGCACTAAATGCAAATTATGTCATGGGTTCAATGAACCAATGAGCAGTCTCCGAATAGCGGCAGTGAGCTTTGCTCTCTGTGTATACGAATGTGTAAGGTTATGTTTCACAGTGAGTTGAACGAATCAAAAGCGCATCACTGCAATGGTACGCTAGAGCGCTACATGGATTTTTTTACATGTAAATAGTAAATGGCTGTTCGACGTTCATCTACCGCCTTGTCGTGTACATACATAGGTGATAATTAAATACTCATTTTCGGGTATCGGTTATCTAATATTTTGACCCGGGTCCCGAGGCTCTCGGGCGGGACTCGGGTACCCGGTTTTTAGTCCCAGCCCTAGAAACTGGTGACAAATTATTCAGAACAACTGCATGTCCATAAATATGTACATACATGTACATGTAGTTTGTCACAAAATACAGACTTATCTTACATGTGTTTCAGGGCCCCGTTTCATAATAGTTGCTATCAATAACAATTGCAACAGATCTATGATAAATTTGCTCTCACCCAATCAAATGTTAAAGTCACTGTGACTAGTTATTGTTCACAAGTTTTAAGAAACAGCACCTTTTTTTGACAAATCATTGCAACCATTTGCTTTTACTAATGAGGTCATATGCATGTAGGCCTAATGATTGTTTTTCTCCCACTCCTCTTTCATACTGCTTCTTATGTACATGTAGTTTTGTTATTTGGTTTCATCATTGATAAATGAACAGAATTCGTAACCAAGGAAGTTGCAATATTGATAACTTTCTCAATATGGATGTGTACATGTACATGTATGCACTATAGCCACAGTTAGCTTGATTGATTGAGATAGCTTCCCCTCCATTCTCTCGAACTCCATTACATACTAGCAATTTAATTTCTCAGTATGGGTAGTTTATGGTTTCAGACCCTGTACGTCTAGAATCGTTGATATACATGTAATCACCAAAAAGAGATTAGTTGAGCTTGTAATAAAAATATCAGTTGAGGCTAATTTCTATGTTCTCATTTAATTTCAAATATTGTATGGATTCTTGAAATGTACCTGTCTCAAATCTTTGCTGTCGTTGGTATGTTCGTACTCAGATTAGGTACATACAGTGTACATGTATATAGAGGTCTATGACATACAAATGTACATGTACAGGTATACTTGTACATGTAGGCCTATACTGTATTTACATACATGTACAGTATATTAGTTTCAAACTTGGTTTGGCACAGTGCATTCTTATCTTTAAAGTGAATACTACAATTGATAAGATCTACATGTATCATGTTTTGAAAATATTTAAACAGAGAGAGAGAGAAGGATGCACTTTAAGTCTGCAGACAAAGCCTTAATATTGTTTGGTGGCCGATTAATTTCTAGGGGAATCTGGATTTGGTTTAGCAAACAGAGCTAAATTGAGTAAACTGTTGACAATTGAATATTGAAAATATTTGTCTGTGACAATTTGTGAAGCACTCAGTGAAGAGGGGGGGGGGGGGTGGGTGAGAGGGAGAGAGAGAGAGAGAGAGAGAGAGAGAGAGAGAGAGAGAGAGAGAAAGAAAGAGAAAATGGGAGGGGAGAGTGGAGAGGGAAGAGGGAGTGAGAAAGAGATAGAGATAAAGAGAGAGAGATAGAGAGAGAGAGAGAGAGAGAGAGAGAGAGAGAGAAGGGGGAGGGGAGAAAATTGATCAGTGCACCAATTACATGTACATGTAGTCCATTTTCAGCATACATGTACATGTACATGTATACACAGGGTTCTTGCTAATTTTTCTGATAGCAGGTAATTTATCATTCACAGGCGGTTACTCCAAAAAAGCAACAGGGGTCTGGGGGCAGTGAAGCCCCCAGCGGGGTCCAGGGGCAGCGCCCCTATCTTTTGCAAGAATTGATAAGGTAAAATCGTCCATTCTTCCAATCTTCCAGACCCTACATGTACAAGGAAATTACTTCTTTTAAATAAAGAACAAGGCAACACTAAACAGGTTTAAAATGCCAGCTCAGATGACATTGGTGTTATTTTATTTAAAATCCATGTTGTTCAGAAAGTGAATGCATGATTTTTTTTTTATATCTGCAGCTATTCTTGATATCCTACAGTCATATGATTTGCACAAGTGAATGAACACAATGAACTCTCATGATTATGATCAAATTTACCACACTGCAGCGTTACAAAAAGGCTAGGATTACCGTAAATAACGTATAAACCGCTGTCGTTAAATTAAACGCACCCCCAACTTTCGACCAAAAAAATAAATAAAAAAATCATGATAAATTCAAGTCATGTTCTTATCAAAACGGCAAAATCTAGAGGTAAAAGCATAAAGAAATGATTTAGAAAAGTGTAAAACAAAATTGTACTTAATTGGTTGTTTCCTGTTTTTTAACTCATTTTCAAAGTCGGGGAACTCTTCGAATCTGAGTCGTTGACCAAAATAAGGCTTGCTCCAAAGACGTGACAAGCCCTTATCAAAGTACAGATACGGTACAGATTCGTGATCGTATCTTAATCACTATCAAAGTGAAAGAAAACTTCACAAAACACACATTAACAATACAGATAAAGGCAAACTGATACCTCTCTTAAGAAAATATTTCTAGATAAATCCAAGAACTATCACAGAAGTTTCATGTTTGAAGAGCTATGGCGCTAGGTTTTCAACAAAATAATCGATCCCAAAACATTTGAAGTTTCCCTCATTTCATACCCATGCAGAGGTAGGTTTGCTCCCCTGCTTCAGCGGCCCAGCAAGTTTGCAAGTTCTGCTAAAATGAGAGAAACGTCTCTGCACATAGCTATTGCATAAATTAATTTGCATACTAGCTCAACCAATGTGCATTGGTTGAGCTAGTATGCAAATTAATTTATGCAGAAGCAATGTGCAGAGACTATTCTCTCATTTTAGCAGAATGTGCAAACTCTCTGGGCCGCTGGAGCAGGGGGAGCGAACCTATGGAGCGAACCTACCTCTGCATGGGTATGAAATGGGGGAAACTTCATACGTTTTGGGATCGATTATTTTGTTGAAAAACCTTGCGCCATAATCTCTTCAAACATGAAACTTCTGTGATAGTTCTTGGATTTAGCTAGGAATATTTTCTAAAGCAAGGTATCAGTTTGCCTTTATCTGTATTGTTATTGTGTGTTTTGTGATGTTTTCTTTCATTTTGATGGTGATTAATAATACGATCACAAATCTTTACTTTGACAAGCGTTACGTCTCGAAGCCTTGCTTGGTCCAGTGATAACTCCTTGCTTGGTCAATGGACTTGAATTTTGGGTAGCCCTCATTCAGAGTAAAGCTGCCACCGTGGTTTAATTGTGCCGGGTTTGTGTCACGGCATGAACCTGTTTGTGGGTTGTATGTATACGCAAGTTAGGCTGTTGATTTTAACATCAAAATTAATTTGTAAAAATATGTCGTAGCATTTAGACTTACAAAACAGTAAATGAATTCTCTTTGATCATATAAACAGGACCTTAGCCCCCTAGATTATTGTCAGTTTTGGTGATATATGACTCTTCATTTGTTTTGGGCTTTTTTAAGCCCAGCATCGTGTATTACCCGCAACCCCGACTTATGCTTATTCCGCACACGCGCTAGCGCGCTAGCCCTCGTCGAGTCAGTTTAGTTTTGTTTCTTCTTGCTTTCTCGATCTCTCGCTCATTGGCTGTGTTTAGAGCTGTTTCTTCCCGTTTCTTTACGACCGCTTTCACAACACCGCTGTGAAGCTTGTGTAAACTGAAATTTGAGATAGCGACTTGTTGAATTGAATCGAGACTGATTTTATATAATATATATATATATATTTTTTGTTTTTGTTTTTGTTTTTTTTGTGAGGCCACAGCCGGTTACGATCGGCGTTACAGCCGGAAAAAATAGCCGGTTACCGGCTATTAACAAGAACCCTGTATACAATACATGAAACCTGTCTAGGCCTACAGTGTGCATGTATTTAATCAAAGCAAGGAGTTATCACTGTACTCTGTAGAATTAAAGTATGCCTGTACACACAAGCAATCATGTGCAGCTACTTTAGCTATACTATAGCAGTTCTCTTTGCGTTGCTCTAAGATCACTCACTCATCTCGTTGGACAGTCTGTTTGTCCATGCCTGACAATCTGGTGATAAAAGAAGGAATCTGACAAGGAGGGACTTGACCTTGTTTCAGCCATGCCTCAAGACCTGTTCCATCCACAATGCAGTTTGAACAGCTTGACCTGTATAAATCTCCATTTGTAGAATTGCACTGTAGTGCGTTTGTTGAGCTGATGGGTGAAGTTTCAATCAGACGAATACGTGTACATGTAGGCCTACAAATGTAGGTTCTGCACAGTCAATGTTGAGTACATCTACAACTTTCAGGGCTTTCAATGAAGGGGTTTTTAAGGGCCTTTTTTCAAAAATTGATAATGATTCTAAAATTTTACAGAATTATTCAGCTACATGTTATGAGCCTGATCGGTTAGTCATGGAGGGACTTACATGTATGACAAATTTTGATAGTTTGAGGGCCTGTAGAAAATAAGTATTTAATTGAAATGAGCTATTTTATATTTCATTGTGAAGGGCATTTATAACTGAAGGAGTTGAAATTTGATAAAATTTGGTTGCCATGGTCGCCTAATAAAATTATAATCCATGAAATATTCAATGTCATGGACGGACAAAATGCCTACTCTTAACCAATCAGGCTCATATTGTATATATGCTCACATACATTTTGTTTATGTGTACAATATGTTGTATGACTCTCTTTAAAAAAAATTTGTTTATGACTCCTCAACCCCGGCCTTCACCCTCCATCACATAAAATTCACATCTGGTGTGGAAACCCTATATTTTTCACTTTATAAGGGATTCTTAGAGCTTATTTTTACATTCTTGTTAGTGATAGGCCTGTACATGTAGCTTTTTAACTACAGTACTATTAGTTTACCTGTAGATGCTTTTGCATGTGAGGAGATATTTGAGGAAAACTAGGTTTCATGCATGCATACAAGTACATAAATAATGAAGGTTACCAAAATATATCCTACAGCCTGTTCCATACTTTTCTTCTCCACCCAACCCCCCCCCCCGATCATGTCTATATTTCAAAGATATAGAGACATACATGTACGTATACACCCCCCCCCCCCAAAAAAAAAAATAAAAAAAAAAAATAAAAAAAAAAAAATAAAAATATATATGTATATATATATATATATATATATATATATATATATATATATATATATATATATATATATATATATATATATATATATATATAGAAATGAACAATTTAGTAGTGAAAAGTCGTAAAATAGCTCTGGTAATCTTAGTTTACAAGTTCTGAAAAATAAAACAACAACAAAAGAATACATGTATTTAAAATTGCCAAAAGGGATTCTCATTTTTTAGATAATAGGAAATTGAAAAAAGAGCTCCAATGAATAAAGTAAAATGTTTACCGAAATACAATTCACACTGCAGCTTTTTACATGCATACATGATTGTACATACATTAGGTTACTCAAATACATGTACATGTAAAGCCCACCTCCTACATAATGTACATGTATGTATATGTACATTCTTCCTCATTTCCTGATCATTTTATCTTGACAGGGTAAAGAGAGACATGCAACCAAAATGAACATTGAACATGTATTCATTTGAAGATATTTATCAGCAAGCAATATTCTGTCACCGGTTTTGCGAACGGATGCATCTCCTTTACTTAAGCCTATGCATAAAACCAGTGACGATATAATGAAGGGTAGTAGGGTACCCAGATATTCAGCCCGCCTCATATTTTCTTCCTAATTTATGTTTATCTTCCTAGGATATAGAGAGACGTACACCCATCCATGCAGCTGCTTTCAGAGGAGAGGCCGAGATTGTGGATCTACTAGCAGAATGTGGTATGTCAAATGTTTATAGAATAGAGAGGAAAAGACATCCTGTTCATTTTTAACCCTTTCAAGGCAATTGACCACATTTTGTGGTTTGGCTCATTAACTTTTGATTCAGAGCTTTAAAAAATATACTAGTACCAGATGCATGAGTAGAAAGAGCAGAAATGTCTGCACACACACTATGTCCAATTTTGTTGCATGACCATATTGCATTTGATGGCAGGAATTTTTAAAACAAAAATAAACTTTAAAATCCTTAAATTGGCAACACAACGAGAGTTTCAAAACCATTGAATTTTTATCGAAATTGACAATTTTTAAAACTTTTCGACAAAATTCCTAACCATGTATACTGTTTTCAAAGACATTACACCTTATTAGAATCATGTATATGTAGTACTCAAAGAAAAATTTCATTGTTGCCAATTTGAAGAAGAAAATTTGATCGATTTAGCCATTAAATAATTCCTTGCCTGAAAGGGTTAAAGATAAAGTTGAGTTCTGGTCATGAGATTGAATTGTGAAAGAAACTGTCTCAAAGCAATTGGGAAAGGTTGATTACATGTATATAGCACATAAGAATTGGTGTATGCTGAAAGGTTCTGGAATCACCAAAATGATAAGAAATTGACTCAATCCTACGGAGAGTCACATGCACTGCACACAGAAATATGTGTATGGGACTACACACAAATGTTCGGCCCGAACATTTCAGCTGTTTCTTGTCATGTTTTGAATATGAGGGCATTTGAAGAGCAATCCTTTTCAGGGGACATTTCTCCTATGCTAATCTTCCAAACTACCATGAAAGGAATGAGAAAGCTCACAAATTATTTTTTACCTTTCCCAGAACTCAACCTTCTCTTTATTATAAGTAAAAGGAAGAGAGTATGCTACATGCTACGGAATAATTATACTAGATAGATGGCGCAATACAAGTTTGTCGTATTGATATTATTGTTGTCCTAGGCTTGTACGCCTTGGTGTCCTTAGGGTTAGGGTTAGGATTACCGTTAGAGCGCTCTATCATGTTTACATCAGCATCTATACGATGACTAAAAAATATGAGGGGTAGCGCAATTAGCCCCATGAATATTTAAAATAGCACCTCTAGATTTAAGAAGAGCCAAGTGCCGTAAAACAATTTCTATTGATGTGTGAATACATAAAGTCATTGAACTCAAAAGACAAGTTCAGTTGTAAAACTAAAGTAGCCTTTGAAATTTCAAAAAAAATATCCATGTTGATATTTTTTGCTTATTGAAGCTGAAAGGAGGTTTGTTGAAGCGGAGCTTCATGATGAAATCAGATTTTCTCTTAAATGCATGACATTGAGTTCAATTATTATTAAGTTAGGGTCAAAAAAGGGAGTGTTCAGGGCTGCATACATATGTACATATATCTCCAGCAGCATTAACATTCAAATTTATATTAAATGATTTTTTCTTTCGTAAATTTTACATGGAAAAACAGGGATTGTACAATTTTATACTCCTTTCCAATATAGATGTTAGACAATTCCATGCTTTCATTTGTACTTTCAGGTTGTTTCAAATGTATGAAACATTGAAACCCTCTTATAATGCTGACCGGCATATGCTTACCTTTAAGGCCAAATTTAAGGTTATAGGGCTGACCCTCACACCACACTGCACATATGTTGTATTTTCTTTATTGAGTGCATCGTACTCTTGTCTTCAGAGACCCCTATCACATTCTCAATATGTTCCCATATATCACCCAGATTTAACCCTTCCATGACCAGGTTCAGTTGCATAGCTCCAACGAAATAAAGCACTGACTAAAATGAGAATGATATTTCTTCTGCATTTTACTGAGACCCACAATCATGTTGAGGCATGCATGTAGCCCTAAACCCTTGTTCACACATGACACGGTGAACTGTCTTAGAAAATTGCCTTAGCAAAATTAAAATGACATTGTGTAGGTGTCATGGTATAGTGGTTCATTCACTTGACTCTCAATCCAAGGGTTGAGGGTTCCAATCTCAGCCTGGCACTATCGTCTTTTGGCAAGACGTAAATCCACATTTGCTACTTTCCTCCCAAGTGTTGAATGGGTACTTACAGGATATATTCCTTGAAATGCACTGTGTGCTGATTATGGCCGCCAGAGCTAAAGCCAGGGTAATAATATCCCAAAACTTTGGAAGCGTATAAGGACGTTATATCATAACGTGATCTGCTCTACACAAAAACGGTTTATGATTATTATTATTATATTAAAGCTTAGTGCACTTCATATGTTGTATCTTATAATGCACAGGTAAGTGATTATGCTTAGGGGCCTTTGTCGCACCCAGCTACTTTTATTTACCATTCATTTTGTCGTGTTGTGGCGATTTTTGAAGGCTGTCATGTATGAACAAGGCTTATGTAGTTTTAGAACAGTTGCGGATCCTGGATATTAAATCATCAGGTTCCTGAAAAACCTAATGTACATGCTATAAGATTTACCCACAATTTTTTTTAATTTTTTATTTTTTTGGGGGGAGAGGGGGATTTGTCCAAGCCCCTTCAGTTCATTCAGTTATCTGAAGAAAGCTTTTGCTAATGATACCAAAGGCACATTGCCAGACTGATCACAAAGTGACTGACCATTCAGGGTAATTTTATATTTTTTGTTGGGTCTTCTGTTGATCTGGTGGAGGTCTGGCCAAATGTTACTGGGGTACGAGAGGGTTAACTGTTTCTGTATTAGTCAACCGGATATAAATGTTTCTCTTGACAGGTGCAAGAGTCAATACCAAGGACAGCAGATGGTTGACACCACTCCACAGGGCTGTGGCCTCCAAGAGTCAGGTGAGTTTTGAGGTGTATGGGGGTTTTAAGGGTTGTTTAGTTTGGCGGTTGATTGGGAAGAGGAATAGTGTAATGTTAAGATTATCAATGATTGATCCTGCTACGTAGGACTGGGACTGTATCCACCAAGAGCCAGTTTAGTTGAATGAAAATGCTGAATTAAAAGTATTAACTTATGATGGAGAGGGGCACTGGCCCTGTAAGAGAGGGAGGAGGTGGTGTGAAGGTGAGGGGGTAGGGAGCTTGTTGACTCTAAAGAAGTGTCCTTAATAATAAAAATATTGAATATTTAGGAGTGCCAAAAATAGAAAGTGCCGTAGCGCTTACGAAATTACAGATTTGAAAGACAACAGCAACAGCAACATTATATTACTGGGGAAAGAGATATGTTTTTAGGGATCTTTTGAAAGTGGCAAGACCGGTTATTTCTCTGATGCAGAGTTGGATATTGTTTGACGATTGTGATTTGGCCACTGAGAAACGTTTTTCAGTTGATGAGAGTCTGGATTTGGGAATAATGAGCTTACATTTGTCAGTTGTTGAGGGATGATTGCCAGATGGTGTGTTGTGTTATTAAGATATTCAGGTGCCAAATGATTTAGAATTCTGAAGACGTACAAACAAACTTTAAAAAGAAGTGGCCAAACTAAAATAGGACTGTTGAAAGAAGAAAGTATGAAATACTGAATATCAGTTAAGGAGTACTTACTAGTCTGTAAAAGCATATTAGCCCCCTCCTATACCTTCCTATTAGGCTCCCAAATTTGTTATGTGGATGTAAAAATACACTGGGGATGTAGTATAATGGTAAGATCGTCTAAATTAAAATGACTCTGTCACTTTCTGTGCATAAATGGATGTGACACATATGTAACACATGTATATCTCTGAATACATACATGTACTCATGATTATACTCAACATGTAAGAGTGCTGCCAATGGTTTTCACAACTGTTCTGTTATGCGTGACTCATGCGAGTATATGAGGTATATTTTTAACCTTTATTTGTACTTTTATTGCTGTTGCTACATGTACATGTATGACTTGTGTAAGGAATAAAAAAAAGAGGTCTGGCAAAGGTTTAATTGTTGCCGTTAGAAATTTAACTGTTCCCTGTTGTTATTGAACTTTGCGCAAAATTTTATCACATAGAAAATAACAAATGACAAGAAAAAAAAACAAAACAACAAAACAGATCAAGTAAAGCAGGCATTAGAGAGAAAAAAAAAAAATATACATGGACATGTACATGTACTGTGTGCATTGTAAGTGTACACCTATTGGAAATGTATATGTGCCACAGTTGTTGACTATGTTGATTTTTATTTCGGATTGCATGTTGTGAACTTCATATCTAGGTGATTTGAAGTTGAACTGAATTGTTACATACTACTGGCAAACATATACATGTACATGTATATTTGCATTGTACGGTCTTCAAAAGAAGCTTTTGTGGTGTAAACGGTTCATTTATTTCATCCATACTTTCACAGCTATTGGGTAAAAGTGAATGACAGTTCAAGCTGAAAGTAAATACATGAATATGTAACTGAACAAATATGGTTCAGGGTGTATGATGACATACATGTAGATCTGCAGGTTTCTTTGGATATTGACCCTTTCGAGACGATTGACCACATTTTGTGGTTTGGCTCAATAACTTCTGATTAAGAGCTCTAAAAATACACCAGATGCATGAGTAGAAGGAGCAAAGATTCCTGCACACATCATGTCCATTTCTGTTGCATGACCATATTGTGTTTGATGCCAGGAATTTTAAAAACAAGAATAAGCATTAAAATCCTTAAATTGGCAACACATTGAGAGGCTCAAAATCATTATTTTTTATCAAACTTGGCAATTTTTTTCAACTTGTCAACAAAATTAATAACCATATATATTGTTTTCAAAGATATTACACCTTATTAGAACCATGTAGCACTAAAAGAAAAATATTACTGCCAATTTGAAGAACAACATGTGATCAATTTAGCCCTTCAATAATTAATGTCCTGAAAGGGTTAAATAAGCCTCTTTTTAATTGTAATTGTTTTTCTGTAATTTAATTTTATCTGAATACATCAGACAGTATATGAATATGTCAGTAGTGTGTTTTATTATATATACCCTGTACGTGTACATACATGTATGTACATGAAGTAGAAACAGATGGCAAAAGACAACAAGGACAGACTATAAAAACTATTTTAAAAAATACATCAAGGGAACTCAGACATGTCCCAAACTTAAAGGTTATCCGCTTTTGTGGTTGTTAGAGTGACCTCTATACTGGAAATATATGTCTGTGGTTTTGAATAATGTGTATAATTAGGTACTGTCTGGTTCTAATCTATGAGGATATGAGTCAGCTCACCAGGGCATGCTTCCACTCCCTTGTTGCCAAGTAAAAAAAAAAAAAAAAAAAAAAACTATCTCAAACTTTGTACATGTAGACTTGCCCACTCATGATTGGGGATCAAATGGAGCTTGATACAGGAATGTGTAGAACTGGGGCTGTATTCTGAAAATGTTATCTTTCGTGTTCAGGAAAATGATGTTAATTGTCTTAGCAAACTGAAATTGCGCACAGTAAACACTAATTGTTGGTGTCTCTGTTAACTCTATATGCAAGCACAGCCATCTTTGCGCAGTCATTAACCAATGACTTGTCCTGATTTTGATTTGTTAGTTCAGTTAACATTGTTTTCCTAACATAAAAGATAATATCATTGGTGTCTCTTTTAACTCTATATGCAAGCACAGCCATCTTTGCGCAGTCATTAACCAATGACTTGTCCTGATTTTGATTTGTTAGTTCAATTGACATTGTTTTCCTGACATAAAAGATAATGTTGTTTTTCAAAATACCACCCCTGGTATATGGTGATTATGTGTTCCATTATGATGTCTACACAATGGGTGAGTTCAAGTTCGGTGTTGGTGTTGGTGTTGAGAGCGTGTATTGGGCTGCTGATTCTAGCCCCAACACTGAATTTGGGTTTATAAAAATAATACCAATCACATTATTGATAGCTCAACACCTAGTGAAGTCAATCCCAGCACCAGCTTCATTTCAGGTTCGGTGTTGTGGCTGGTGCTAGTTTTGCCCCAACACCAACACCAGCTTTCAACACCAAACTTGAATTCACCCAATAAGTACAGTGATACCTGTGTATAAAGACCACTCAAAGGAGATATAAAACATGGTCTTTATGGGCAGGTGGTTTTTATTCTCATGTTTTAAATTTACATGTTTCATTGAGAAACATGTTTATGCTTGCACTTCCTTGTTGCCAAGTTAAATGAAAACTCAAACTTTTTGCTTGCACACTGATGTGATGTAATCAAATGAAGTTTTAATGCAGAACTGCAAGTGTACAGAAATCATGTTTTGTTTGATTATGTTGTTTGCATGAGTGCATATTACATTGTAAATATTTGAGTTGAAATTCCAATACATGTACATGTACATATATTATAAACAGCCCTTCAATGTTAATTATGTTTGATGTAATTAGGGCATTATACATGTACCTGGCAGTTTGGGTGATATGAAAGCTCTGCCTGTAATTTCTCCATTTACATACATTAAATTGATTACATCAGTTACATTCATTGAAGCATGCAGATTGCTCAAGAGAGTCCAGAGAACCAGTTGTTATAAGCAGGTAGTCTCTGTTCACAGATTCCCTCAATACATAAGAAATGCTATTCAAGAGACACAAAAACAGGTGGTCTTTAAGGCACATTTTTTTGTAAATACAGAAGATCACTATAGCTGATTGACTATATATGTAGATACTTTAGGAAACATTTTTGCTTGTAACTTATAATAATTTTTTAAATGCTTCAAGCCAAAAGTTAAGATTAGATTGATTAATTAAAAATTATACTATAAGAGCAGCTCATGACTCGATATTATTGAAAATTATCAGTGTCCATACACAATGCTGGATTATTTAACAGTCTATTTGTTTTTGTTCCCATATCAGACCACCGTACGAGTTCTCTTGAAGCACAATGCAGATATCAACGCTCGAGACAAGAACTGGCAGACCCCACTCCATGTTGCCGCTGCTAACAATGCTGTGGACATTGCCGGGATGCTCATACCTCTCCTATCAACGGTCAACGTGACTGACCGTGCTGGACGTACCAGTCTACATCATGCTGCCTTCAATGGGCATGTAGAGGCAAGTAACGGTCAATGTAACGCACTGTCAGTGGTCACTGTGAATGACCGTGTGGGACGTACCAGTCTACATCTTGCTGCCTGCAATGGTCTGGTGGAATTATACATGTACTAATACTTTGACATGCCTTCTTCAAAACATGGCTTCTTCAAATTGTCAAATAGTGCAATGTTGATATTACAGTCCAGAAATCTAGGGCAGTCTTCAGATAAGAATACAAATATTGATTTTGAATTTACAAAGCATTGATACAGTGGAGAAAACAATACAAGACACAGATTAGTGGTGTAGCTGTGGAAAGCTTGAAAAAGAGCTCTGGAGAAGATGAAAGGAGGTGTAATAAAAACTACGAAATACTTCACTTTAAGGATAAATTTCACTTTTACAGGTGCAAATCCCAAAGAGCTTCTGTGAACATACCCCCCCCCTTTTTTTTTTTTTTTTTTTTTTTTTGGGGGGGGGGGTATTGTGATACATGTACAACCTTGAACACTATTTGAATTGGTTATGTTTTTTCAGATGGTGAAGCTCCTGGTAGCTAAGGGAGGAACCATTAATGCTCAAGACAAGAAGGAGAGGAGACCACTTCATTGGGCATCATACATGGGTAAGCATATCACATCCCTCAGGATAAAATTATGATAATCAGGCTTCTCGGTAGGAACTTCTTTACTTTTGGTCCAAATTGAGTGAAATGTGGGCTTGGGCATCACACTCCACAGGGGTGGTTTAGAATAGACCAAAGCAGTTTTGTAAGTTGAAAGTATAAATAAACAATTGTATTACCCTTGTTGGTATCCTTATCATGGAGAGTTTGCCCTTGGTATGTTTTTCAGAAGTCCCCCTTCCTGGATATTAGCATCCATGGTGTTATGCATTGGAGGGAACCCTGATGATAATGATAATTCAGTTCATGATGCACCTGTCCCGTAGGTTACAAGGAGCTGTCCCTAGGTCTGCTTCTCAAAGAGAGAAATAGTGTTGACATTTTGATTACCTAATATCCCTCAGGATTAGACCCAGTTGAAATTGATGTTCGATGGTAATAAAGCCAACTGCAAAGGGTTAAAGAATAAGACAAAGCCCTTCAGCACAATCTCTGTCTTAACATATAAATGACTCATATTCTCCCTTTACTATAGGACATGTTGATGTAGTGCAGCTCCTGATTGAGAATGATGCAGATATAGGATGTCGAGACCGAAGTCTGTTCACACCTCTCCATGCAGCCGCTGCTAGTGGACAGGTCAGCGTGGTACGGATACTCCTAGAACACGGTGCTAAGGTAAATCAATAAGCTGTCCTTTTAGTTACGACGCAAAGCATATAATGATCATGATGATAATCATATTCATTTCATAGTAGTTGTATTGTTTGTATTATTAGTTGTATTATGATAAGTATAGTTGATTTCTTTTTGAGAAATGTTCTGTTTTACATTATATTCTTTAAATGTTACTGTGTTGTTATGCATTTAGTATGCTACGACCAATACAGTATAAAAAGGTAGAATATATATACAGCTCAAATGAGAGGATCAATTCTACAAACTGAGCTTTATGGATATGCCTTATGGCTATGCCCCAACACAGAATATAGAGGCGGTCCAGATAAAACAAGGTAATAGTTTCCAGAGCTTGTACTTTGCTTGATCTGTGTTCCTGTAGGTACTGTTTTTGCAGTGGGCACTATATTTGTACAGAATCTTCCTAATGTAAGCTTCCAACCTTAAAAACAATTTGACATTGTCAGTGTTGTTGCACTAATCATTTGTATTGTGATTCTTTACTGTAGGTTGATATGCCCAATGCTTGTGGCAACACCCCTCTTCACATAGCAAGCCTGAATGGGAATGATCTGGTGCTGAGGGAGTTAATTCAACACAATGCAGATGTCAACATCCTCAACAACAAGGGACAGGTATGGTTTATATTGGGTCATCTTGTAGAGTAAAACCTGTGTATAAAGACCGCTCAAGGGAGACGTGAAACATGGTCTCTATGGGCAATTGGTCTCTATGTACAGGCTCCTTTCATGCACATTTCAGTGAGAACGACTGCTTAATGGATACAAAAATGTCTGTAAAGACAGGTGGTCTTTCTGTCCAGCTGGTCACTTCAGCAGGTTTGACTATACCATGTTGTCTTCTGTGTGAAGGATGTTTGTGTATAAAGACAGCTCAAGGGAGATGTGAAACCAGGGCATGTCTTATAAAGAGTTGCGATTGATTGGAACAGATCGCAACTTAAAATTAATCGCAATTTCTATCTCTTAAGTTCACAGTTGCGATTAATTTTAAGTTGCGATCGATTCCATCAATCACAACTTTTTATAAGATGAGCCCCGTCTTATAAAAAGTTGCGATTGGTCTCTATACGAAGTTGGTCTTTACGTACAGGCTCCTTTAATACATGTACATGTTTCAGTGAGAAACATTGTCTAGTAGAAACAAGAATGTCTGAATAGACAGGTGGTCTTTCTATCCAAGTAAGTCACTTAAGCTGGTTCGACTACCATGTTGTCTTCTGTGTGAAGGATGTTTGTCTTACAAAAGATACAGGAACTTTTTGTATTGGGATAAATTCTACATTTCGTCGTGGGGCTGGAAGAAGGGTGTAAGTGCATTGTGCCGTTCTGCTAAACACTGAGGTGCACTATTGTGCTATGCAGAAAGTCATTAGCATTGAAATACCATAACTCTAAAAATATATCCTTATTTGATAGGAGACTACTAATATTAGGTAGTTACCATCCATTTTCACTTTTTATTGGTTGATGAAGAGAGAAATCCCTGTCAATGTTTAAAAAAATAGTGTAACATGTAGAGAGCAATCAGAATCTTGGAAGCGCGTTAACAGAACTTTGCTTTATAGAACGCATGTGTACTAACGCCCTTATGCCAGCGACACAATGATTTATAAGGACATCTATTGTTGTTGTATTGACCTGTTCTGTGCCATATCCACCAGTAGGCACAGACAACGGGCAAACAATGAGCAATACTACTGCAGAGTGCAGTAAACCCTGTATAATGACCCTTTACAGGTTCTAATTGATCATAAAACTACTCATTTATTACTTCTTTATTACGTCTCTGATCATGTAGTATCGATATATACATATATACTTGTAGGGTTTACCCTAACATTTTGAAGTACGTGCTAACTCCACGTTGCTGCAGAATAGAAAAAGTTGTGGCAGCAGGAATCTCTTCTTGCACACAAGAATTAAATCTATTTTAGTTACATTGAGGGATGTACATTCACTGACAGAACTGACAAATTCCTGTATATACATATATTATTGAATACATTAGATACATGTAAAATGTGCATTGCTAATGTTGTAGAGGAGTTTCCATAAGAAGGAATTCAAAAGTGAATAGAGAAGAGAGCACCCCCCCCCCCAAACAAAAAAAAGCAAGGAGAATGTTTTAACATATTTTTGAAAACCCCTGCTTATCTTAACCATGTTTAGTGTAGTGTTATATTAGGATGTGCTCTTTCCAAGTCTTGTTACCATGTAGTGATAATACTACAAGAGAAGCAAGTGATTGTTATCTGGAATAATTGAACTGGTACATAGAATTACCTCATATGCATCCACTGATTCATTAAATGACCCTGATTATCTTAATGGATAGACCCATTCCACCAGGGGCCTACAGAAAGTGAAAGAATACCATTGAGCAAATAGAATTGGGGGAAGGGGGGTAAAGAGGTATTACTCTAATCCTATTGTGTGTATGGATTTAATGGGGATGTAATGGTAGTGTATTCCATGCAAGTACTAGAAGCTTTGAGCTCACTAATCCCCAAAGTGAAGCTGAACAGACAGTCTTCCAGACATTATAATGCGTGGAGATCTGTGTATCTGTAGAGGTAGGAGATGTGTTGCTCTCTATTTTGATGCAACTCAGTCTGAAAAATATAGTAAAACAAAATGAGAATGATATGATATATGCAAAGAGAAGGTAGAAGTGCCAACATGGAAACAATATGAAACAAAATGGAAGAAGACATATAGGCAACACATAGTAAACATCAAAGGGATTATTTTCGAAAAGTTGGGAAATAACGCATTAAATGTGCCAGTTCGTAATTACAATTTGCGCATGTGCATATAAAGGTCATTTGTACCTAGTACAATTGAACTTTATACGCTTCCATAGTGTGTGCACCCTGATGCGCGCACCAATATGATTTTACATGTTAAACAAATTAAACTTCCACCGAAACAGATACCCGTGTGCATACAAATTGGGGTCATTTTAGAGTCATTTGTACCATGTACTAATTACTAACTAGCTTATTTTAGCCTCCCACCCTTGTTTGATGCACTTTGATCTTAAATGTCTCATTAGAACATAAATTTGTTGAACTTACAACTAATTGTAAGTATTGTCTTACAAGGTTGTTCTTTTTGAATCGATACTTCAAAGAGGTTCTTTTATATTCTTTATTCTTCCCCCCATCTCTCTGATAATGTTTACAGACTCCACTGCACTTAGCGGCTGTCTCACCCCATGGAGGCATGTGTCTGGAGTTCTTAATCAGCCGAGGGGCAGAAGCTAACATCCAGTGCAAAGATGGGCGTACCCCTTTGCATATGATTGCCCTCCAGGGGCACTACCCTCGGGCCGAGAGCCTTATCGAGAGAGGTGAGATTTTGGCATTAGACCCATACCCCACAGGTCATAGGTCATAAGCCCCTAGTTTTAGCCAAGACCTGAAAGTTTGTATTTAAATAGAACTGTGAATGTTGAGATAGTCATATGATAGCCATCTAAGGGCACTACCCCCTGGCAGAGAGCCTCAGCGAGATAGGTGAGATTTGGGGGTTAGACCTATACCTCACAGATCAGACACCTGTAATATTTAATTCATTACACCTGAAATTGTAGACAAATAGAATTCTGAGTATAGAGATGAGATAGCTCTCTCAAGGCACTACCTCATTTGGTAAGGTGAGATTTAGACATTCTCTGTTAGATCTTTGCTAAACACTGGTCGGTAACTATCTTTATTTCGTAAAATATATAATCAAAACTATCTGAGAGGCATGAATGGGGCCATCCTATGGATTTTGAGTTGATAATCCAGAGTTACAATCATGTTAGGGGTTTCAATGAGTAGGGTGTTAAAAAAAAAGGGGGGGGGGTGATACTTAAAGCACAAATAGAATAGGTTTTGCACTGATGGGGTTTAATGTGTACACGGGCGAATCAAAGGTAAAGAGTTTCGGTAGAATAGTGAAGATATGTCCAGTATTGTAACACCAACTAGAAAGATTTCCTCTTTGTTCTTTTCTTCCTGCTTTAAACCCCTTTCCTATCCCTCAAGACTTATACCATCCTTCTGCCCAACTTCTGTTTCTTGTTTTCCTATAATGTAGTTGGGCTAAGAAATCCACTTTTGTAGTTCCAGATCTTACCCTATTTTTATCCATTTATGTTTTGAGGGGGGGGGGGGGAGCAACAAAAATTAATTTAGGCGTTTGCTTTACATGTAGCTGCAGTTTGAAAATTTAAAACTCTGAAATGTTTATGTTGTCAGGATTTTTTTCTTCTGATACAGCCTTAACTCCTGTGTATTACACACATACATGAAAGAATTTTATCTGTAAAGTCTTTTAAATACAAAACTGAATAAACCAAATACATAATGAATATCTTACAATTTTGTTGATCCTGCTTTGTGCATGTGCATCTAAGGTCTTTGGGCTTGCATGGATAGAGAACGCCATCCCCCTTCCCCACCATTCCATTTCCATCAAATCACATTGTGTCAGATGGGTATGGGTACCCTTTGTAGGCATGGGGCAAGGTCAAAGGTCGTAACCTTCTATGCATGTTGGAATGACTAGAGCATGCATGAGTATGCATATTTGATAGGACCTGCCCACTTCTAACATATTTGGAAATATCTTCTTTTTTTTTTTTAATGAATGCGACGGAAATAGAAATTATTATAAATGAAGATGACGATCCTAGTGGGCTTTTTGGTGAGGAAATCCTTGTTTTAAAGTTTTTGACATTCAGAATGTCTCCTGGTTCAGGGTTTTCTTCCCTTCTTTTTTTTTTTAATTGGATGGGAGTATTCCACAATATGGTACAGTTTTTTCTTATTGCATGTGAAGGTTAAAGGGTTTTTATTTTGTCAGTGTTGATTCGAAAATATGTCTTGTTCAATACATTTTAAAAGGTGAGTACTGTTATTGTTTTGAAGTGTTCTTCGGTGCAGGTTTTCATGAAAAATTACAGAACTATTTGTGTGACCACTTGGAAATTGAAATCTGATATGCATTTCAATGTGGATTGCAGAGAACTTTTTTTCCTACTTTGCATACTTTATTTTGTTAGAAATTTCATTAATATAGTTTGTCAACTTTCATTTACTTTCACTTTCTTTAGCAACATGTTTTGTTCGGTCAGAAATGTATGCAAATTTTAAAGTGAGAGGAAATAGATTTCAATTTGATCAGTTGTTAGTCCACCCTTTTGATTTTCCAGGCTCTAATGTTGCATTACAACTAATTAATATACATTTAGCCATGAAAATTGCATATTTCATTTTATTACTCCCTAACAAAATTGTGAAACAGATGGTGCATTTCACCTTGTGACATTTACAAACACAGAAGAGTATATTCTGTTTCAGTATTTGGCTTATTATCGTAAAAAATTAATCTTCATGTTCAAAGACATATTAAAATGACTGTAAAACCAGAAAATTTCGTGAATTGTTAATGACAGCCAATTTTGCAGCAAGAAACTGTCGCCTATCGAAATAATTTTGAGTTGTTTAAATTGTGATTTGATTATTTCGTGTGCATGACACTTTCACGAATCTCGACCATTTGTGAGATTCGCGAAAAAATCTGTAGTTTTACAGTATGTGAAATCATGTCCAACCGTAGCTGAGATATTGCCAAACAAATTTACGTACTTGGAGAATTTTGCTGTAATTTTTTCATTCACATGCAGGTCATGCAGCTGATCTGAAACATTGGGAGTTACTTGCAAATTCTTTCCTATTGAAGAAAGCTCTCCCTTGAAGCTTTCTAACATTTATAAAAATTTGCATACATTTCTGAAGATGTATTTGTGAACTCTTCTAATAACACTAATCTTTTCCATTCCTTTCTGTAGTTGTCCAGCTTCTCTTAGATGCTGGTGAGTATTGGACCCTGAAACATTTTTAACTCTCTCCGTAATCAGAAATGCATAATTATTGTTTGTCTCGGCGCTAACTCGGGAATGGAATTACAGAAATTAGAATTGACCGTTGCTGCTTTACGAAGGCAAATCACTCTAGACTTGTGAAATGCATAGTTTGCCCATATCAGAAAAAGGAAATGGATATAAAAAAAAATGTACATGTACGTTTCCAAACACGATCTAATTGTTTGTCTCATAGTTAATAGTTGGCATCTGTCCCTTATGTGTATGTATAGGAACCTTTGATTATGCTCTGCACTAACAGGGATCGGAGGGCAATAGAAGTGACCCTGAAAAAAGAAAATTTTGGAGGGTCAGGTCTCAGATTTTAACACTTAATCCATTAAAAATATTAGAGGAGGCCCATTTTTCTATCTCTAAATTGTGGAAAAAATGGAAAACTAGTATGTACATTGTAGCCCTGCTTTTGATTCTCACAATTAAAAAAAGAGTGTATTACAGGGTTCAGAACTGTAGTTGTGATTGTTGAATCTTCATGCTATTAAAGCAATTTCCTCCAATAGTATGTGTATTTTGCTAGTTTTGAGGAAGGTAGAAAATAAAAATTATAAACGTATGTGTGCTTTAACGTTGCCTTTAGTTATTTTTCTTGTCCTGTATATAGCTACATGTAACCTGCTCTGTCACATACGGGAAATATAGAAGCTTAATATGTAATGTACATGTATAGTAAGCCTTTCCTATTCTGCTCTTAAAGACTGTTTTGTGTTGAAAAAAGGCCTTTATTTAACTTTTCTGTCTTTGATTTTCTTGTAGTATTGTTGAGCATTTTTGGGTCTGTTTTGCAAGGTTTAAGTGAAAATGTACTTCTGCTTTTTACATAGTCAAATTTTTTGTGATATTTTTTTTCAATCTTTAAGAGACTTCTAGAGAGGGAATATGTCTTGGATCAATAACATTTTGTAGGACTGATTACTTTCAGAATTTCTGTTGGTATTCATTATCTAATACACCAGGGAGCACTTTGATCTTGTACTTGTAACTGGAAATGTGCTGTAAATAAAGGAAGAAGAAGAAGAAGAAAAAAAAAACCCCAACAACTAAAACATGTACATTAAAACACACTTCTTAATTTATTCAAAGATTAGTTTTTATGTCTTCTTTGTGGAGTTTTATCTCTATGTATTACTTTACACATGTCTGAGTAATGTGCAGTTTAAATATTGACATTTCTGCCAAAAATGTACAGCTTTGTAAGTGTGTTTCACTATTTCCAGGGTGGTCCACGAACAAAAATTCAAACATGTAAAATCGCAACTGGGAAGAAGTGTATACTGATGTGTGCGAAGCGCAAAGTCCCTTGCGGCAGGAGTCAAGAGCCTGCTTGAGGGCCCTGGAAGCTCTGTGGTTCTCTGAGGCTTTCTGGTGCAATATCAGGCATATTTTGAAGCATTTTGAAACAAATTTTATGACAAATATTTCATAAATAATTTGGTTTGAAAATGATTATTCAAGAAATCATAACCTGTTGCTGATTGTCAAACCTGTAGATTCAAAATTCAAACTTGTAGCTGTTACATGTTAGAACCCCTTGTGGACCACCCTGCTATTTTTTCTAAATTGATTGTTGTAAAATAGGCTATATAGATGTGTTTCCCCTTAAATAATTCTTTTGTTTTCGGTACCTTGTATTCTTAACCAAATGTTGAAATACGCTTTATTTCTACTTACTACTATTCCTCTTATCTCTAGAGAGGCGTAGAAAAGCATGTTGCAAAGGTGTAGTTTATGTATTACTTTGAATTATGCAATGTGGCATGCTGGCTGTTGGTGTAATGGGAATGTGCATGGCATGTGCATGTAGAGGGAAGCAGAATTCTGTTTTTCATTCTTAACCTAGATATGGATATCATAGGATGACTGTCAAAGAAAAGGAGGGCATGGGTGGGGGGGGGGGGGGGGGTTGGCATCATCATAACAACATTTATTATCACTTTAAGAAGGCTTCAGTTATCAAATTTCATTCTTCTTTACTCCATTCTTTTGTAATATGTTATTGTAAGAAGACAAATGGAAAATGGAAGGGGGGGGGGATGGGCAGCCTTATTAATCATCATCATAACAAAATGTATTGTCACTTTAGGGAGACTTCAGTTATCAATGTTTAATTCTTTACTCCATCCTTTTGTAATATGTTGTTGTAAGAAGACAGATGGAAAATGCAGGGGGGGGGGGGGGATGGGCAGCCTTATTAATCATCATCATCATAACAAAATTTATTATCACTTTAAGGAGACTTCAGTTATCGAATTCCATCATTCTTTACTCCATTCTTTTGTGATGTGTTATTGTCAGAAGACATATTGAAGAAAACAAAAAAACAAAAAAACAATGCAAGATTTACCGCAAAGACAAACGAACACAAAATATTTTAAGGGGAACAAATCTGATGATAAAGTGATATTTTGAAACATACATAGTTAAGGTAAAAAATCATACACAAGTATGAATAATAGACCTCTCTTGCTGTTCAAACATGTATGCTCTTGACTTATCTACTTAAATTAGGAATGTAATTCTCATTTATACTCTTATATGAGAATGTAATTCTCATATTTACTTGCAAATATTTGAAATCCACCCCCTCCTTGAAACAACATGATGGAAGGAAAAGATTTCATTTTTATTCCCTTGGTACTGTGTAGTTGTCTTACCCCACTAAATTTGTTTCTGGTTAGGATTTGTAGGCAGCAATTGAATGGTTTACATTCCTTTGAACTATTTTTATTGACTGTTCCCCACTCTTCCAGTCATCCAGAAATCTTTTATGCTGAACAATCATTTGTTATAAATTTATATTTAAAGGGAAAGCAGACGCTGTTTTTACCTGACTTATCTTACACAGAAGATGATAACCAATATGTTTTGAATCTGAAATTAGGAACATTTTCATTGTCATTTAAAGTATATTTTGTTAATAAATTCATCGGAGACGAAACTGTTAGTGATCTTTGCCTTAATTATTACTGATGGGATATTCTTTTCTGTTCTTGTTTTTGCCACGATCCTTACCCCAATGATTATATAGTTTTTTGAAATATTTATATATCTTCCTGCTTCTATTGAAAAATTAGTATAAATGTAGGATGTGGATAAATCGTGAATTTTTGTAGTCAGTCCAGTAATATGTGAAGTGCATGCTCATTCCACTCCTTGGTTTACTACGAGTATGCTATTGAATGCTGTTACATTGTGTGCATGCTCTCCTCTAACAATCCTTGGGTTTCTTTTGAAGCCTCGTTCATACATGAAAGCAGTAAACCGTCTCAAAAATCACCGCAGCAAAATTTGTGTTTATTAAATGAATATAGCAAAGAGACATTATCCCGGGGATAAATATACATAGCCCCTATGATCACTGAACTTTCTGTTATAAGATACAGAAATGTGAGCGCACTACTCTTATGTCATTTAAACTTGGCGAAGGCAGATTTTGGGAGGCAGTTATTAACCACTTCATGTGTGAACGTGGCTATGATATTTATGTTACATGCTCTTGGCCCTGTTTTCATAAAACTTGTTATCAATAACAAGTTGCAACAACTGTTATAAGCTACTGAAATCCTTGCATCTAATTGGCTGGGAGCAAATTTGTCATAGAAATGTGGCAGTTGTTACTGATAGCAAGTTTTATGAAACAGGGTCCTGGTTTTGGTTCTTTTCTTTTATCAACACCACCAACTGCCTAAAGAAGTATATAACTGGCATTTCTTGTATGTAACGTCATACAGTGAAACCTTGCTATAACAAACTCCTTGAGACAAAAAGTATTTTCTTGTTATTTTAAAACTTCGTTATATCAGGGATAAAAAAAAAAACCCAGTAAAATACAAAGGAGTGGGACCAGCAGAATTACTGAGCTATAAAGAGAGTTTTTCTAACAGTGTTCTTTATAACGAAAGTTTCACTGTTCTAAACTGTTCTTTTACATGGAGTCAGAGCAGCTGATATGAATATTCAGAATTAAACTAGAAATTTCTCAACTTTTAAACTAGAAATTTCTCAACTTTTAAACTAGAAATTTCTCATCTTTTACAGACTTGTTAAAGTGCTGGTGCAAAGAGATTTGAGTGGTTATCATTTCTTCAATCTATTCTTCTTGTTTGCCATAGGTGCTCTGATCGACTGTGTGGATAACCAGGGTAATACACCACTCCACCTTGCTTCCCAGCATGGACACCAGGAACTACTGGTCACCCTGCTTGACCATGGTGCTGACCCAACAAGGTAATAATGATAATAAATAATAATGGCCACTTGTATAGCGCTCATATCCCTCATGCAGTGACGCTCATGGCGCTTAGACATTGTTACCCCTGTCATAGCCGAGCCACCAAAGTACATGTAACTAGTGCTCACTCATATCAGATATGCATTTACACCTGGGTGGAGAGTGGCGATTGTAGATTAGTGTTTTGCCAAAGGACGTTAGTACTGTGGTGGGATTCTAACCCTACAACTTGTGCTCTGCAGTCCGGTGACTTATCTACTAGACCACAACACCTCTACATGTATGTCTACATTCACCCTGAGGGAGATCCATGATTCTGTGGTGGGGAGGGGATCACATGTCTGTCAAATATCTGACAAGCTAGCCCCTGAAAAAAGCAAACAAATTGTGCAAAATTGTTCTTTTGTGTACTTTGGGGTATGTCAGATTGGTTTTTCCACCCCCACTTGCCATTTATTAAACATAAAGGCCGGAATTCACAAAGGAGGTTTGGTTTTAACCATGGTTTAAACCCACTCCTGGGTTTTTTAAGCGTACGTGCGCACGGAATATGATCCAATCATATATTTTCTTTGAGCGTGCGCATGGGCAATGTGCGCTTATTTACGCTTATTGTAGTACGTTTAAGGAAGTTTATACTTTACCCATGGTTTAAACCTCCTTTGTGAATTGGGGCCAGAATGTTTTTATTTTGCTGCATTTTTTTTTTTAGGTAGTGTACAGAGTGTCTTTGAACAAGTTTTTACAGTGCATTTTCATATTTTCCAACAGACATGGTATCCATCGTATGTTACCTCTTCACCTAGCTGGTTTGAGTGGCTATACCATCTGCTGCAAGAAGCTCCTCGAAGCTGGTGAGTACGATGACTATTTAATGGTGTAATGTTTGGCCCCCCCAAATTTCTTTTCTAGATCTTTTCTAGACTACAACATCTCTACGACACCTCTACATCTACAGTGATACAATGTGCGCAACAATATATGGATTTACTTTGTTTTCTTATCATAAAGATTTTCAGGTGAATGAATGTTCTTGTAATGACGGGTTTAGGAAGGCAGGAGCTCCTAAAGATCATGAAGAGAAGAACTGAGTGGGGAAGATTGTTAAAAGTCACTTCAAGTACATGTATGCTCAACCCTGTATTGTAGTAGCTTGTAGACATCAAATTGTTATACTATGGTGAAACCCATCTACATGTATAAAGACCGCTCAAAGGAGACAAGAACAGTGGTTTTTATGAGCAGGTGGTCTTTATGTTAAGGTTCCTTTCATACGTACTTTGATGAAAAACTGTTTTCAAGGGAAACGAAAATTGTGGGCTGTATAGACAGGTTGTCTTTCTATACAGGTGTTTGCTAAAGCAGGTTTGACTGTATTAAGAAGGTGTACCTCAAGATTTTAAAATTGCCTTCATGTAGCAGAACATTTGTGACCAGGCACCACAAAACCACCAAAAAGTCGCACTGTGATTTTCAGTTAGAGCTCAATAAGGGTGTTTTTGGTTGGTGGTTGGCATGGTGAAATTTTAGTTTTGGGTATTTCCTCAAAGAATATACTTTTTTTCTAAGTAAATTTGAAGGCACAAAATAATCTTAAAGTGGTATTTTTTGACAATTTTTTCTAGACCTATGTCTGTCTTCTCTAGATTTTGTTGGATTAGTTTTTTTAGTTTTTTTATGACCCTGAATACTTGTCTCATTTTGATCTCCCGTAACTTGAAAACAGAGTAAGTTCCTGTTTTTATAATTGTTCACTATGATGAGCAGTTTTAGGACAATCTGATAATTCCTTCATAGGAATTTTTTATTGAGTTCTAATCCTCCTTTTGTCACCTTTGCAAAATTCCTCACAAGTCAGAGTGCTTCAATAGACTGCAAACTTTAAACCCTTATTTCTCAAAAGTAACATTCTGTAGGACTGGGCATTCTACTCTTTGTACAGTGGGTTAGGAACATCCAATGCTAATGAGTTATATACACTGTATCATTTTAAAGCTGGAAATTTACTCGTTCAGAATCCGACCTTAACTAAAAATTCTGTGGTGCCTGGTCACATTTACTGTTATAGCTTGTATAAAATCGTTGTCCCTTATGAAGAAACCTTTTAGGATTGCTTATCATGTAGCAGAACATTTTTGTTTTAAAACCATATTTGTTTCTTCCTGTCTCAGGTTGCGATGTGAATGGCCTTGATGAGAACGGCAGGACACCGGCACATTGTGCATCATGCTCAGGGTGAGTTGCAGTTTTCAAAACAAAAAAACCCGACTTTTTATTTGTTAAAGGGGTACCAACAACCAAATAATATTTTGCTCTGTATGTTAGAGGTTCCATGTCATTATACTATCTTCAAAATTCAGATATTACTTCTATAAAGAGATATTGCAAGTTTAACTGCATTCTCTATAAGCGTAATTAGTTCGAAAGCATGTGCAGAATATGATGGACAACTATGTTGTATCCTTATGTACTGCGATTACATGTATCTTTACTGGCTAGTTCGGAATGTAGACTGTCTAGATCTACTAATCAGCCGAGGAGCAAACTTTGACGTCCAAGACAAGGAAGGCCATACACCCCCTACCATGCTGCCGGCAATGACAACCTTCAGTGTCTTCTCTCCCTTCATTATCATAATTATTATTATTATGATGATGATGATGATGATGATGATGACAGTGATAATGTTTATGTTTATCTCATCTGCTATTCAGGAACATAGACTGTCTAGATCTACTAATCAGCCTTGAGCAGAATTTAATGTCCAAGGCCAGGAAGGTGGTACACCACTCCACTATGCTGCAGGCAATGCCCACCATCATTGTCTTCTTTCTCTCTCTTCATTATACTGTAATTGTCCCCGCCGAACGAAGTTCGCGAGGGGACTATGAAACGGGCTCCGTTCGTGTGTGCGTGTGTGTGTGTGTCCGTCCGTCCGTCTGTCCGTGTGTGCTCAAATGTTAGAAAATGCTACTTCTCCGTCATTTCTTGGCCGATTTTGATTCTGATTGTTTTATCTGATAGGGCTTGGTGAGAGCTTCCAAACTTCTACACAGAATCGTGAAATTCATTAATTATGCAAATTTATGCAAATTTATTCAAAATTGACG
Organism: Heliocidaris tuberculata; assembly: GCA_025618425.1. Taxonomy (NCBI): domain Eukaryota; kingdom Metazoa; phylum Echinodermata; class Echinoidea; order Camarodonta; family Echinometridae; genus Heliocidaris; species Heliocidaris tuberculata. The sequence goes on from CM046849.1 coordinate 27,026,387, forward strand.
AAAAATGCTACTTCTCCTCTATTTCACATCGGATTTTGATTCCGATTGTTTTATCTGATAGGGCTGGGTGGGGGCTTCCAAACTTCTACACAGAATTTTGAAATTCATTAATTATGCAAATTTATGCAAATTTATTCAAAATTGACTAAAAATGCTACTTCTCTATTTCGCATCGGATTTTGATTCCGATTATTTTATCTGATAGGGCTGGGTGGGGGCTTCCAAACTTCTACACAGAATTTTGAAATTCATTAATTATGCAAATTTATGCAAATTTATTCAAAATTGACGAAAAATGCTACTTCTCCTCTATTTCACATCGGATTTTGATTCCGATTGTTTTATCTGTTGGGCTGGGTGGGGGCTTCCAAACTTCTACACAGAATCGTGAAATTCATTAATTATGCAAATTCATGCAAATTTATTCAAAATCAACGAAAAATGCTACTTCTCCTCTATTTCTCATCGGATTTTGATTCCGATTGTTTTATCTGATAGGGCTGGGTGGGGGCTTCCAAACTTCTACACAGAATTTTGAAATTCATTAATTATGCAAATTTATGCAAATTTATTCAAAATTGACGAAAAATGCTACTTCTCCTCTATTTCACATCGGATTTTGATTCCGATTGTTTTATCTGATAGGGCTGGGTGGGGGCTTCCAAACTTCTACACAGAATTTTGAAATTCATTATTCATGCAAATTTATGCAAATTTATTCAAAATGGCTGAAGGTTCATAATGTTTTCATGTTTTATATTTCAGTTGTATACATGCATTGTTGGTATTCTCTTCTTTTGCATGCAGTAACATTATTATTTTATTCACTAAAGTTTTTCACTGAAGTTTTAAGGTTCAGGCTAGTTAATTTCCACAGATCTGCACTTCCGACGGGGACATTTATTACGCATTGCGTAATTTACTCATTCACTTGTTGTTATTTTGATTATGATGTTTATGTTTATGTTTCTGTTTATCCTACTGGCTGTACAGGAATGTAGACTGTCTAGATCTACTAATCAGCCGAGGAGCAGACTTTGACGTCCAAGACAAGGAAGGCCATACACCCCCTACCATGCTGCCGGCAATGACAACCTTCAGTGTCTTCTCTCCCTTCATTATCATAATTATTATTATTATGATGATGATGATGACAGTGATAATGTTTATATTTATGTTTATCTTATCTGCTATTCAGGAACATAGACTGTCTAGATCTACTAATCAGCCTTGAGCAGAACTTTAATGTCCAAGGCCAGGAAGGCTGTACACCACTCCACTATGCTGCAGGCAATGCCCACCATCATTGTCTTCTTTCTCTCTCTTCATTATTACTGTAATTGTTAGTTTGATATGATGTTTATGTTTATGTTTATGTTTATCCTACTGGCTGTACAGGAATGTAGACTGTCTAGATCTACTAATCAGTCGTGGAGCGGACTTTGACGTCCAAGACAAGGAAGGCCGTACACCACTCCACTACGCTGCAGGCAACGCCAATCATCAATGTCTTCTCTCTCTGGTAGCTATGGGATCAAAGGTCAATACATCGGACATCAGGAACTGCACTCCGCTCCACTACGCTGCGGCTGCTGATATGGAAGCAGAGTAAGACCTTTTATTTTTTTTAACACAGGAATCAGCATAAAAAACTTATGGACAGCTGTTATTTTAGTGACAATTGCTATTGGCCTTATTTCGTCAAAAGTATACGGTTGCAATTAGGTTTTAGGTTAGATTTAGCGTAAGGTTATGGTGAGGTATAGTATTAACTCCAGGGTCGAAGTTAAGAATTTAGTTAGTTATAGAAATCGACAGAGGAGAAGGTGTTATTGGAGCAGGTTTCTTAAAACTGATATTGTTAATATTGCTTTTGATTCCTTTCATTCTTATCACTGTATAGCTGTGTGGAGCATCTCCTTCACAACAATGCCAATCCAACGTTACGAGATGAGCATGGGTACAATGCACTTCATTACGCAGCAGCAAGTGGACACAGTCTAGCAGCAGAAAAGGTATATAAACACCTCCCTTGAAATCTTCCCTATAATCATCGGCCCATATTTTACTGAAAATTTTATTCTGCCACAAGATTTATGCTCTGTGTAAGTCAAATATATTGATCAAAGGGACTGAAACTGATGTCCAGGTTGTTGCTTTCTTCAAAATATTCATATCTATGTGTATGCAGCATACTGTGACCACAATTTATTTAAGATTTATCACTGCCTTTCGTAAAGATGAATTTCTAATGTAACTTGTTTCATGTACATGTATGTAAAGGGTAATTTGAAGGTTGGGATTATTGATAAACTTAATGTTTTCCTTTGTGTTGCATTATAGCTGAGAGCTGTAGCAGCGAATGAGCTTCTAGCTGCAAGTAGATCAGGACCTCTAACTACACCTCTTCATCTCGCTGTAAGTATCCAAGATGTTTATCGTCCAGTGAGAACCAGAAGGTCATAAACTCAGTTTTGACTGGAAGGGAATATTAGTTAATTCACATGCCTTCTTACATGGAAAGAGATCATGTGATTCCCCCAAAGCTACTGATCTATCCTCAATGGAAGTAGCAATCCACTGTAAAGCAAGTATTTGCAAGTACAAGGAGTACCCTTTTTGTATATATATGTATATATATATATATATATTTTTTTTTTAAACAGTTTTACTACACATGTAAATATATATAAATACCGTTTCAACTACAGTGGAGTCGTAAGCAGTTGAAAGAAAAGATCATTATAAAATCTCCAGTTCCTGTGAAACCTTTATGCACTGATTTAGGAATACGTGTGAGATGGCTTTTACGAAGTTGTCTGTATCCAAAAGATAAATAAGTCATGACTCTCTCTGTCTCTACCTCCCTCTGTATTTCTTTTGCCCTCTTCTTATTCCAGGCTTACAATGGTCACGTAGAAGCACTTCAGGTCCTCATGCGCTCCATCGTGAACCTAGACATCCAAGATGCCAACGGACGCACAGCTCTTGACCTGGCAGCGTTCAAGGGTCACGCAGAGTGTGTGGAATCACTGGTCATGCAGGCTGCTACTATATTGGTGCATGACTCAGTCTCAAAGAGAACACCTATGCATGCTGCTGGTAAGTTCTAGGGAATTCCTCTTAGTTGAAGAGGATTCCCGTTTATCTGACTTTGTCATCTTTTTGACTTTTAACGATAATGATGATAATTACTTAGCTTCATGTCTGAAGGAAGTACCTACATGTATATACATTTCGTAGAATTGTAATGGTGCAGTTAAACTCTTGCACTTGGTAATTTTGTTAATCCATATTTTACACTTGGGGGGTGGTATTTTTCTTATACATGTACATCAAGCATTACTCTGTGGTTAGTTAATGAATTTTCATAGTACAGAAAGTTCAAATTTGGGCAAATTACAGTGACATGTTGAGTAAGTTCATCCAGCTTAATGCTTGTAATAATTTTAAAGCATAATGAGACTTGTATCTGTTACCCAGTGTTTCCTAACCCTACTGGAAACTTCCAAATTCTCATCCTACCCAGCTTACAACGGACATGCTGAGTGTCTGCGAATATTACTAGAGAATGCGGAACAGGAGGGAGCGGTGGATGTCGTGGACGACCAGGGTAGGACGCCTCTCATGGTAGCCGTCAGCAATGGTCACATCGATGCCACCATGCTGCTCTTAGATCACAGAGCAAGCCCAACCATTCAGGATGTCAATAAGAGAACAGCATTACATAGAGCGGTAGGAAACAGGAACTAGTTCTGCTTTTAGTCATAATACGGTTCTATGACACATTCTCTGTAATCAATTTTTGTACACTAACCAAATACCTAACCTCAACCTTGGACTAAGCACTGTACCTAAACGGTACCTTAAAGATAAAGTTGAGTTCTGGTCATGAGATTGAATTGTGAAAGAAACTGTATCAAAGCAATTGGGAAAGGTTGATTATATAGCACATAAGAATTGGTGTATGCTGTGAGGTTTTGGAATCACCAAAATGATAAGAAATTGACTCAGTCCTGCTGAGAGTCGCATGCACTGCACACAGAATTGTGTATATGGGACTACACACAAATGTTCGGCCCGAACATCTCAGCCGTTTCTTGTCATATTTTAAATGTGAGGGCATTTGAAGAGCAATCCTTTTCAGGGGACATATCTATTATCATGGTAATCTTCCAAACTAACATAAAGAGAATGAGAAAGCTTACAAATTATTTTTCACCTTTTCCAGAACTCAACCTTCCCTTTAACCCTATTCCCAAAGCCAACTTAAAACTCACTTGGAACCGTAACTCTAATCCTATGTCTTTGATGAAATAAAGCTGGTATTAAATATCACTAGAGCATACGTTGGGTCTACAATAATAATCATGATAATGATACAAATATTGCCGTTCTTTAGCACCTTTTTTAAGGCTTCAGGGCAATTCCACAGGTTGGCGGACATGGACCTTAAAGTTTAAATTTAACATTGATCATTTCTCAATGACAAAACACAAAGAAGAACGTAATGTAATGTGAGTAAGTGCATGTCCAAATTATGTAATGTGAGTAACCAACACATTAGTTAGGCTAGCAGTAATTACTGTTCCTCTTCTAAGGTTTTGGTTCTATATATATGGGTACTCCAATATGTATGCATTGTGTTTACTAAAACTGATATAGCTGATACCTGTAATAAGAGAATAAGAGCTGAAGATGTAACCCAGTACCTCTTCAACTGTAACGTGAGTAACCGTGGAGTTGCCCTTCATTTTCTACAGAATATGTTTAGTTCTCTTCAGCCTAACTGGGTAAAACCAACTGGTATGCATCTCTGTATGAATTGTACTTTGATTAATCTTTCTCACGGATTTACCTCATGGTAAATAGATTCGCAATTCGCAATTATTCTGAATCATTTGCAAGTCCCCCATTAATCATCATCCAGTTGATTATAAATTTCCAATCGCCACTCCTTATGAAACAGTACCCTGCTTTGGTATATGCTATCACCTTTGTTATCAATCAAGTTACTGACACATCTATTAGCAATGGTACGTATATCATTCTTACTCCTTTTATGTCAGGCTGCAAACGGACATGAGGAATGCTGTGATGCACTGTTAGGGGTGTGTAACTCCACCATCCGAGACATCAACGGCCGGTCAGCGCTTCACATGGCTGCAGCGTGCGGTCACGAGGGTATCTTAGGCTCCCTCTTGCAGCTTGAACCCACGAACCACTTAGACAACAAAGGCTACACACCACTCCACTGGGCTTGCTATAATGGTAAGTGATAACTTAGAGATTAAATGTAATATTCCATGAATTCACCGAAATTTGATTGTATCCTGTAAAGGGACCTTGTTTGGGACACAATGTGTATCATAAAGGCCTAACATCATTTTGTATAGCATATAATTTCCAAAGACTGTGTAATACTTGTCTTTGACCTGGAAAAGAATATTTGTCCAAATGTCTCAAAAATACTAATGTAAAGTTTGGCAATGAGGAAGTAAAGAAGTACACAGTGCAACTTCATCATAGTACATGCAGTTCTGTATGATGTTCATTTCCTGTAATTGCGTGTGTTCATAGGCGTACCAAGGGGGGGGGGCATGTTTTGGGTGTTTTAGGTGTTCAAACACCCCCCCCCCTTTAGCAGTGTTTTAAGTGTTTAAAAAATGAACGAAAGCTTGTTTTTAACCCCAAAATGCTGATAACTTTTTTTGTTTTTTGCTTGTCAGAGCATTTTGGAGTAAGAAGAGACCCCCCCCCCCAAAAAAAAAAAAAAAAAAAAAAAAAAATCCTGGATACGCCACTGTGTGTGTTTAATACTGCAAAGATTTTTTTTTTTTTTTAAATACACATGTATACCAGTGCACATCATTCATGTACAAAGCACTTATACATTGAATCTATGAACCTCTCTTTCTTTTTTTGTCTTTCTCATGTGTGCTTTCAAATGACTATGGCCTACATTGTTGTAGTTTCCAAAGCTACATATATTTTTTTTTTATTTGACTACTTTCCACAGGGCATGATAACTGTGTTGAACTGTTACTGGAGCAGGATCCTAACATGTTCTTTGAAGGGAACTCATTTTCAGCACTTCACTGTGCAGTGTAAGTCTTACATCATACAGCAAATTGATGCAGGCATCAGATATTACTTGAGATAGAAAAGATATAAATCATTGCTGGAAATGAGCTCAATCAATTTGTGAAGCTGACAAGATAGTCAAAATGCACAAATTAACTACTGTATACATGTAGCATACATGTACTGGTATATGAATCTAGAACTGATACTAACTATAATGATAGTGATAATGATAATAATAGCTACATTCATATAGTACCCATATCCATCACAAGGGATTCAGAAGCTGTCTTAAGGCACTGACACTTATAAAGGAACTACTTTCTACTGGGTACCCACTTACTGTACCAAGGTTAAGAGTGGCAAATTTAGATTAGTGTCTTGCTAAAGGACATTAGCGCCGCAGCTGGGACTCCAATTTAAGTAATTTGATCCACAGTCTGGCAAAGTAAACATATCAACAAGACCATGACAGCTATGACTTCTTTGTGATGCACTAGAAAATGGTCTTTCCAGTGTAATCTGCAAGGGCTGAAGGACTTTGCAAATAGTCTCCACTTTAGGTTTGAAAAAATAAAAAATGAATAAAATGTATACTTCTAGAACACATCTGTCACTTTACGAGAATCAGTTATCATCTCATATGGTTAATATCCCCCTTTTACTGTTTGTCTGTAAAGTTATATAGATACAATTTTAACATTTATTGTCTGTCATGATGTCACTTGTACTTTTGTTGTTGTTGTTGTCTTTTATAGTGATTCCCTAACCTTTTGATTCCGTGGGGAAAAAATGACGACTTGTAAAATGACTGCCAATAATGCAATTGTCCCATTCTCTTCTCCATCATCTCCATTCAGATTAAGAGACAATGAAGTATGTGCTGAGATGCTGATCGATGCCCTGGCTGATGAGGTGGTCAACATCCAAGACTCTAAAGGAAGGTAAGTGTCATATGATGGTGGTGCAAAGGCTCCAAATAACAGGGTTGAAAATGTTTGAAAATTTGAGGGAAACTTTTAAGTGAGAAGTAAACTGGACTGGCTGTTGTGTGGGGTGATATAATCTATTCCAAACTATTGTACATGTATTTCGCTGGAACTGTCTTAAGAGTTTTGGAGACAAACCACCCTTATTCTTTTATTCTTTTTTTTTTTTTCTTTCTTTTTTCTTTTGCTCATCAAAAAACAATTTCTTCCCATCAAAGTGAAATAAAACTATGTTAGTCAAACAAGATTGAAGTAAAAGTGCAAATGCTCATTTTTACAGTAACCACAGAAGATTTGCCAAATACTTGGCTTTTGAATGAAAATGCAGTTTACCATTGAAGCTGCTGATGTCATCCAACTGCAGTAAATATTATGAAGTAAATGATAAGCATTTTGCTGTGATTGAAGACCTCTGGAGGGTCTAGATTTTTAGTGTCCTGAATAGAATTTTGATATAATGAGATAACAAGTATATCATATCTTGTAGATTTGAACGCTTTTTAGCTCTCCCTTTTAAGTGTCGGTTCTTCCTCCCTAAAGATTAGATGTTTTATACATATTCGATCATGTTCTTTATACTTTTTGTTATTACTTTTTTAAGGACACCTCTTCATGCTGCTGCCCTCAATGACCAAGTGGAGTGCATGCAGCTCCTACTGAAACACGGAGGCCAGCCGAACATTGTAGACAAGAGCGGCAAGACTTGCTTCATGATCGCTGCAGAGAGTGGTTCAGCTGGAACAATAGGTGAGACATTTCTCTAGGATCTGGTGTGGCATCGTTTCAGGTTTTGCGAGCAATTGCTCGAATCTACTTTCTAGTGATGTCAGATGACCTTTCATATATTCACGGATGTCCGAACTGTGAAGTTGCACAGTGCAAGAGTGAGGGGCCAAGGCAAACATCTTTAGTGTACACCTTGGCCCTAGTGGCATGAATATGATTATGTATGAGTGCCTTTACTAGTGTAGGCGTGTTTTCTACTCTACTGTTCTGACACATAATAGGTTTGTGCAGTGACACGTAAGCTTTCACCTCTTATTGGATCAACTTTCTTTCTATATGGAAATTTTTTCCATTTGGAAGAATATCATATTGGCAATGTTATGTGAAAAGGGTTGCTCTTGTAATACCATCATATTCCAAATATAAATAGTAATAGTTTAAAAATGTGGACCTAATTTTGATGAAACATGGGAGTAGTTCTATGAGGTAGCATAGCGAAAAGCAATGGTGCATTAAGACGTGGGAAGGATGCAAAGAGGAAAATTCCTAGTTTTGTCTGTGCTTTTAAAATTAGAATCAGACATATCTGAATAAAAGCCTTTATATTTTCTTGCTTTAAAAGTGTTCAAAGAGGTAAATACTAATTCTACATCCTAATATTTTGGTTCTGCCTCTATAAAATGGAATTTTGATTTTGAACAATTTTGTCATACGCGTCTTTCCTGTATTTTTATGCGCCACAACGTTTCGCTAAGCTACATGTACCTAAATTATATACCGGCATAATGTGTGCAGTGCCTTTTCACTGTGTGTGATCTTCCCCAAGACTGAGAGTCAATGGCACGTATTCTCGAAAGTGGCCTAAGTTAAGCCTGGCTTTACTTAGGCCACTGATTTATGGAAGACCATTTGTCAACCCCTAAGTCCCTTATGAAATACTATATTTATGTAACAAAATAAAGAAACAAAATTGTTTTCTAGCATGAAATTAGAAATCAATTCTATCCTGTCTGGTTTTGTATTTGTATTTAATCCCAGAACTATGGTGAATTTGTAGGATTAAAAGAGAGTGACATTTGGCTCTCCATAATTCGGTGGCCTAAATCTACACACTTAGGCGGGGGCTTAAGTTAGGCGCCTTTCAAGAACACGGGCCAATATGTTATCAATTTGATGATTCCATAATCTTACAATGCACAAATATTCATACATTTAATAATTATGTAGTACATGATCAAGCTTTCCTGATCAGTTGTAGACAGTTTCTTTCGCATTGCACATTTCCAATTGCACGAGTACTCAAACTTTGTCTTTAATATATGTTTTTCATCTATAATTCATTACTACTAATCCACCTAACTCTATACTATACTGCTTCATAGAATTATTATGCTGTCAGGATGAAGATTATATAGACTTTGCAGAGGGTAAGGCTTGTCCAAAAGTCATGTAGCTGTTCAAAATAATTTCGCCCCCAAAACCCTATTTGCTTTTGCTTTTGTTCTTTGTTAAATGTGCAGATATACAAGCATTTACATGATATACATGTATTAGTATTAGATGTAATGTAAATTTTAAAAAACTTTGTTTTTATTTTTTTGTGTGCTTAGCTTTGTTACAACAAATTAAAAAAAAGTTTTTGAATTAAAAAAAAAAAATTGTTTATTTATTTATTTATTTTATTTATTTATTTATTTATTTTTTATTTAATTATTTTTTTATTTATTTATTTATTTATTTATTTATTTATTTATTTTTTTTTTGGGGGGGGAGATTCTTTAATTTTTTAAAGTTTAAACCAAATTGTGCCTTGTATATTCTGTTATTCTGATATTGTTTCCTTTTCCCCTCTTATTTATATAAACAAATAATTAATTTCATTAGAATATGATTTAAATTTTTTGGGTCATTGTGCTGAAAATATGTCTTTTGCTTGTAGTAAAACATCTCAGTGTTGAAACACTGCTTTTCTGTTGTTATAGGCCTCGATATAGCTCCTGTACACTTTAGTTTGTATGAAAAATCTGCTCTGTAGCTTTATTATTTATAAGTATAAACTCATCAGAATTTTAAAAAGTGGTTTATATAGTTGCTGCAATAATATTGTGTGATTTCTACACCTACATGTAAAAAAAAAAAAAAAAAAAAAAAAGGCTAACATAAACTTTGAATGTCTGTATGTTATAATTTTGTAATGTTGTAATGTCATAATATTTGTGTACCATATCTCAAATAAATGTTTAATTATGCTTTCAGTTACTAAGTTTTAGCTGTTAAGTATCCATTCCTAATGAAAGAAGAAGAAATTAGAATATGGTATCACTTATACTTTCCATCTTATTTTTTTTCAAATTAGTCTTGACTACAAGTGTATTGTGCTTTTACATTTAATTGTCTCCTAACTTACAAGGTACATATATACATTATTCATATTATTATGTGCTGAGATGATGTATTGTTGCGCATAGTACATTTACCACTTGAAATGAAGTGGTCATAGTAATAGTTTTTAAAGGAACCTCTGCCCTGGAGTACATGTACTTCATGAAATCTAGCCAATTGTATTCAAAGGTGTTGGATATTATGTACATTATTTGAATAGAGAAGTACAAGAAGATAGGGAAAATGCCCCTTCAAGTACTTATTAGATTTTAGAGCAGTATGGTCTTCCATGGATATAGGGCTTGGGAATGTTGTTGTGGATATTAAAAAGCTGTTAACATTTATTGTGTTTTATTATTTCTTATCAGAATTACTGGTAACAGGACAAATAGCTGATATATCTTTATCAGATGACACAGGAAACTCTGCCCTTCACTTGGCTTGCCAACAAGTAAGAACATTACAAACAAACAAAAAACGGTTTGCTTTGTCAGTTTATACTTTGTAATGTTATTCTTCTTTTGTTGCAATTGAAATTGAGATACTTTATTCTACTTTTGTTGTTGTTGCAAACTCCATGTTGAACAACTTACTATACATGTATATACTGTAAAAATAGCACTGAACAACGACACACTAAAGTTTTATGTATACATACAGACATGTCTTGAGTATGTCATTGTTTAAAGCTGTTCATGGTTTTGTATACTAGTCATCTCTTCCCATGCTGTAGACAAACAAGAGGAAAACTTTTCATTCTCCAAGGCCCTTGGTATTACTTACAATGGATCCGGGCTAACTCGGCACTAGGGCAAACTCAGCCTTGGCGGAAAATCGCAGCCGAGTGAGCCCAGAGAGTTGAATTGATCGCAAATACTTGCGTTGAATTTCGCATTAATTACAATTTCAGAACACTTAAATTCAAAATCATTTGATATCAATGTGTAATATGATTAGCACAGAAGTAATGTTGAAAATTTCAAGAAGTAAAATTATACAAAACATGAAATTTAAGGCTAAAAAAATGGGTACGGTGCGTAGCGGGGACTTCAACTCTTGAAACATAGTCACCACGCAGTGCCGAGTTAGACCGACCCCCTTACAATATACATATCTTTCTGTCTCCACACTTTTTAGCCAGTGTTTGTGCTGCATGTATTTTTGTGAATCCCCTGCATACTTCTCTGCCTATTTTAATATCGCTTAAAGGAAACCAAAACCCAAGGAGAGAATCAATGTTATTGGAAAGTGAGAATTCAGAGAAGCACTTTACAAAAAGTTTCATTAAAATTGGTTAAAAAATGAGAGAGTTATGGAAGTTTGAAAAGTCTCGTTTTACTTTCTATGGGGATCCTCAAATTGGCAAAATTGCTTCATAATGGCTGATTTTGTGAACAACTCTCCATTTGTTTTGTACACAGATTTTCAGATTTTCCCCATTATCTCTCAGGGTGCTCCTTGTCTCCTCCTGAACTTGACATATGTGGTGTAAAATACATTTTCCCATTATATATGTTGAGCTCAGAAGGAGATTAACTGCACCTTGAAAGATAATGGGGAAAATCTGAAAATCTGTGTACAAAACAAATGGAGAGTTGTTCACAAAATCAGCCATTTTGAAGCAATTTTGCCAATTTGAGGATCCCCATAGAAAGTAAAACGAGACTTTTCAAACTTCCATAACTCTCTCATTTTTTAACCAATTTTAATGAAACTTTTTGTAAAGTGCTTCTCTGAATTTTCACTTTCCAATAACACTGATTCTCTCCTTGGGTTTTGGTTTCCTTTAATTCTTTTATTTTGATGATTTGTCCAGACACATGAAGGCTGTGCCCTGATGATCTTAGAGAAGATTGACGATGTCAGAGTCTTAGACATGCCAAACGCCAAAGGAGAAACGTAAGTCCTCTATAAATTATAATCTGCTAAGAGCCATTAGGCCACGCTCTTTCTCTCTCTCTCTCTCTCTCTCTCTCTCTCCCTCTCTCTCTCTCTGGTGTTCTGCCAAAGGCAGGTCCACACACCAGAGCCATCTGGTCAGTCCTTTCTCCTTCTCCCTCTTATCATGTGCCGCCGCCTTCTTCATTATGTCATGTGCTCGTCACCTTTCGAGTCAAACACCATCTCAGTTCTCGGTCTTCCTCTTTCCTGTTTGCCATCCATTCCCCTCCAGTATGTCTCTGAGCATGTTATTCCCTCTTAAGAAGGCCATTATTAAACTCCATGTAAAATGATATGAATTCATGTCCTTACCCCCTATATGCCACAGTGACTGTTATCATATCATTATGAGACGTACAGTTTTCTTTGACTTGTTGTTGATGATAACCTTTTACGATTTGGAACTATTTATTTCTTCTTCAGGCCATTGCATATAGCCTCATCCCGAGGTCTAGTCACGGTGGTCCAGGATCTTATAACGAGAGGAGCCAGTCTTCTAGCAGTAGACAACAAAGGTTTGTTCTAGGACTTATACTCTTTCTCTCCTGTTCACCGTTGAACCATAAAACACTAAGCACACATCATCATTTAAGATGTGCCTCTGAACAGTCCTGACCATGTGATGAACACTAAAACACCTAGTCCCATATGGGCACATGTACGTTGTGCTTTTCAGTGAATGTTGGTTCCCAGCAACCTTGCTTACCCTTTTCTTTTCAAAACAACCCATCTATTGCACTACATGTATTAGCAAATACTTATAGCCAATTTCTCATAAAATGCAGTTTTATCATTATTATTGTTGTGTTGTTCTTATTAGGTGGTCTGTCAGCATCGACAGATCACCTCTCAATTTCATCAGAATTATCTTTCTTTATTATTTATTCTTTATTTTTTTTTATTTATTCATTTTTTGGGGCAACGATAACTCAAAATGAACACAGTCAATTTTTTTTCAAATTTGAAACAGATATCAGTCTACGTGACAAGATGTGTTAGGGACATTTTCAAAGCCAACAAGTCATCGTGACATCATCAAGGTGCCATTATGTAAAAATCAAGTAATTGACATATTTCCGTTATGAAAAGTCAATTCTTATTTATATTTAGCATGATCCAAGTTAACTTCATAACCCAAGATATCATGTTAGATAACGTGTGCATACATGAAATTTCAATATACTCAGAATCATCTCAAATTGATTTTGCATGAGTTTCAGGCCATTTTGAGCACTTTTTTCAAAAATCATGTTTTTGCACCCAGGCCTTATTTTGTATCATTCATGAAATCGGTGAAATGTAAAATGTCATAATTCAGGAAAAATTTCAGCGACCTGTAGACTTGGAGAATTTAGTATACGAATGAAAAGTATACACACACGCATTTTGCATAGACTCTGCATTCATCTATTAACATGGTCATATCTTGCTAACGGCACGGTAAACCTTTCAAATTTGGCACAGTCATAACCCTTTACTAGAACTTTAGGATGTATTAAGATGAATGATGTCACACCAATGTTGCATCAGCAGAGCATCAAAACACTGTTCCGATGTTATGCCTATATCTTTAATACGGCAAGGTCAGTGAAGTTGAAACTTGGTACAATTACAGTGAGTAGTTGTAATAAGCAGCTGTATTAGTATGAATGATGTCACATCAATCTTACATCAGCAGAGCGTCAAAGCGTTGTTCCAACGTTATATTCATATCTCCACAATGGTACGTTCATTCAACTTAAAACTTGGTACATCCATAGTAGTTAATAGCCAAAATTGGCCCTATGAATATAAACGACGTAACATCAACGTTTGTCAGCAGTGTCAAAACGGTGTTCCAGCGTCATTTTTTATATCTCCAAAATGGCATAATCATTTAAGTTAAAGCTTGGTAAAGAAACATTACTAACATTACAAATCATTATTATCATCATCATTATTATCAAGTATCATTTAGTACCAATTCTAATTATAAATCATAAGCATAGAAATGCATAATCACAATCTTTATCATCACCATCATCATCAACATTATTGGTATCACCATCATTATTTACCATCATGATTATCATAATCAACAGCTTTATCATCGTCTTCATCATCGTCTTCATCATCATCATCATCTTCATCATCGTGATGAAACATTAAAAGACAGACCACCTCATACATGTAGTCGTACTTGTTCACAAGGATATACGTAGGTCTTAATAGTATTATCATCATCATCATCATTGATATTGTTATTCATAAGCTTTTAAATTTTATTTGGCGTCACCTTTACTTGGGAGGGGAAGAGCCAACTTAATCACTATATAACCCTCTGGTCTCGCATCCTGGTATTATGTTCATTGCTCATACCTTGAACCAATCTCCATTCCATCAGGTTACACCCCTGCTCTAAGCTGTGCATCCTCTGACAAGGTAGCTGACTGTCTGGCCCTCATCCTAGCCCACATGATGCCCTTCTCACCCGGTAACTCCACCATTAATTCCTCCCGCATCGCTCTCGCGCTCTCCGGCGAGCTCGGCCGCACTCGACCGTCCACCAGCCTGGACTTCACCGATGGCAACCGTAGCCGGACGGAGAGCAACGCCGATACGTCTGACTCAGAGACGTATTGACTAGTGATGTAATGATCAAGGTTCTTTAGGTTCTAGGACATATGCTCCGGCAGCAATTGCTCTGGGGTCAATAGCCTACATTATACCAAAGTCTTAACTTCAGCCTTGGACCAAACGTTATACCTAACCCTAAACCTTCACCTCCTTGAAGACCTCCTTGAAGACCTCCTTGAAGAACCAATTGCAACCCTAATTCTTACGCCATAAATTTGATGAAATGCTGGCCAGAGCAATTGTTGCCAAAGCAAATGTTGAGTCACCATTCATAACATGTCCGTTTATATTTGACTATTTTTTTAGATAACCATTTAGCTAACTTATTTTCTAAAGAAAAATTCGAGGGTTGGGAATGGGGTTATTGTCAATTTAGGAGTATTGTTGGTTGTCTGTGAACTTGTAGAAATATGTTGTACTCTTTGTGCTTCATAATGAAGTAGGCATATGAATTGATATTTGAATATATTGTAGCTTTAATTTTTTTAAATATTTTATTTGCAGCTGTTGGAGTCTAGATTTTTTTTTGGTGGATAAAAATTGCTTATGAAAGAATCTATTCGTTTTATTTGACAAGAAACTTCTATTATACAATGCACAGAGAACAAAGGTGGTATGAGGGACCAAAGGCTCATCATGAGTGGGGGATCCCATCACTGTTGAGGGAGAGAGAATAAGTGATGAAGCAGGAGATCTCTTCTTCATCTTTCATTGTTAATCCCCTATTGTTAGCTTGGTAAATAGAAAGTGACATTCCAAGATGTAGATTTCATTCTGCAAAATCAGCTTTGTGAACGCATGATGCAGTAAACCAACATAAGAATAAAAAAAGCTGTGGCAGAATAACATGACATGCATGTAAGTGTTGTGCCCTTCACATTTATATATCCTCTAAGACATAGATGCATGTAAGTAGGTATGCTACCAGGGGCCTTAGTTGCATGCAGCCACTTTTTTACACCTCCGTATACCATGCAACTGCCGTAAAACCAATAATTTTTGCGTGCATGAAACTTTCGCGAATTTTGAGAGGGGTCGAGATTCGTGAAAGTTTCATGCTGCAAAATAATAAAATCACAATTGAAACAGCATAGAATTACTGCAATTCGCGAAAGTTTCTGGCTGCAAAATTAGCTGTCATTAACAATTTGCGAAAGTTTTATGTCATGAAAGTTTCTGGTTTTCAAGTACACGTAAAATGTTTTACGTTTGCCTCAACGTTTTTTAAAGTCGATTTACCAAGTCATGTATGAACGAGCCCTTAGCCATACATGAGTACAGCTGTAGACCAAGATGTATCCAAATATAAGTACCTCAGATATTCCTGTATGTAGTGACATTCCTAGAAGAATTTTTTGTTTGTCGTAGATTTAGATAAACGCTTTGTAGATAGTGACTTCTACAGTTGACCAAATATGTAGTTTGATTTGATTCCATCATTTCGTTTTATTCTCTAGAAAGGTTGTTATTTTTATTGAGCCAGCATGCATGCAAATCAGTATGTTTGTCAGGCAATGTTGCATAGGAACATTTCCATGTCTGTTGTGTGTCTTCAAAAGCTTTTGTATAGTTATTCTTTTGCATTAAAATTGGAATAATGAAAAAAAAATCAGTCTAAAGCATGATGGAGAGAAAAAGAGCTTCTAAGCAAACATGGGTGAAATATTTGTATTAAAAAAGTAAACATATGTTTCCCAAAACATTTTCTATTGACTGACGTTCATTTCAACCAGACAAATTTTTGAAAGTTTTAAAAGCTCCTTTGCCAGGTATAAAGGGTAGATGCTCAGCTGCTCTGGGCCCCGTTTCATAAAATTTCTTATCAATAACAAGTCACAATCATAGTTATAAGCTACTGAAATACTTCTGATACATCTGATTGAATGAGAGTAAATATATCATAGAATTGGCGCAGTTGTTATTGATAAACATGTTTTATGAAACGGGCCCTGTTCTCTTAAATGCTTTCAGGTTACATGGCTAACAAAGAAATCTCAAAATTTTCTTCTTAAATTCCAACTTCTATAGTTTTCAGATATTAGGGAAATTAGAAAAACATTTTTTTTTTCTCAACCAGATTTACATCACAGCCTTTCTTATTTGATATGACTTTCTATATTTTGCTTTCAACAGCTCTATTTTTGCTTTCTTGCTTTTAAATTTGGGCTTTCTTTGTTTCAGAAATAATGATCATTGGCATTCTGTTGTAAAATTGGATAGTGTACTTCAGTGTAAAATACATCTTATAATGAAGAGCACTTATTATACATGTTATTTGGGGGGGGGGGGAACCCCATATATATTTATGATGGGTTCAGAGATGCCATATTTCTACATTTTGGGGACATCGTTTTAAAAAAGTGGTCTTTTTACATTATCTATGTATATACATAACAAGTTTGAAAGCAACTTGAATGCAAATACATTATTTGTGTTTGTTATATTTCCTCAAATATATTTGTCCAGAATATATTATATTTTCTTTATATTCTTATCAGTATTGCTGGCATAAATAATATTGTGATGTGTATAGATAATTTATGTGACTTGGGATATCTAAAAGTTCAACTGAAGTTTTCGTTTTGGGGGTATTTCAGAATGTTTGAAACTTTTTTGAACATTTTTTTTTCACTGCTGTGATTAGGATATGAACCAGTATACATATTTCTATGCAGACTAGTAACTATATATTTGAGTTGGTGCTTTGAGAGTTATTTGTATATATTATGAACCACTGAATATTCATTTGATGTATTCAAATTGCCACTTAGATATTGTCTATATTCCTTTTTGAGCAAGTATTATGTTATGATACATTTTGTATTTTTAAGTTGTACTGTTTTGTTAAGTTTAGAATTCAGTGGATTTTGATACTTTTGATTGATTTTGTATAAAATTGATTTCTTATCTTGGCATCTGTGTGATTATTGTTTGTTACTAGAAATCTTTGGCCATTGCTATGTATGATGAAGAGGGCACAAAGTTTTATGTGAAGAGTCATACTGTGAATTTTCTTTGTATGGTTCTTTTTCCTTTTTCCATTTGCATTTAAATAGTTTTTATATTAATCTCCTCTGACAGAAATTTGGAATTGGAGGTAGGATTAGAGTATTGGCATTGTCTAGAATGGGCTGTTAAAAAAAAAAAAAAACCCCTTAAAATTCAAAGCCATGTCAAAACAGAAAGCAGCTTCAGTGGGAATATATCCATCTTTCGGGAGGATAGATGGTGATTTGACATGGTTTAGATGTTTTTGTCCTAATGAAATGTCCATTTTCAATAAACTGAGAAGAAATACTACTATTATGGATCATTTCGTAGATAATTTTTGAAGAAGGACTTCACTTCATGGTGAAAAACGTCTTTATAGAAAAAAATGAATAATGGAGTCTGCTGCTAGTATTGTGTTATCAGGTTGTGCAAGCAACATTAATTAGACAAGTTGAAATATTTCATTTAATTTTATGTTTAATGTTACTTCAGACTACCTTATTGCTTGCCACAGGTGTGTTCCAACATAGCAACAACCAATGCACTCAGCACATATTCTTACTGTTGAAATACACCATCAGATGAATGCAGTACATGTAGTTTGTTGCTGTAGTGTTTGGGTAAAAACGTCCGTGAATTTGAAAACATTCATGAACTGGGGAGTGTTTTGTCAAGTGTTTTGTCAGTGATTTTTACAGACAACTGTTATAAGCTAATGACATCCTTGCATCTGATTGACTGAGAGCAAACGTTCCCCTGGTCTGCACTCATGATTTGGGGGAAAGATGTATGATTTTTATCTGACATTAAGAGTAAATTGTGTTTTTGTTGTAACACTAGATCAAGCATTTTAACTCCTGAATCTTGATATAATCTCATTCCAATGAAAGTAGACCAACTCTGCTTGGAGCCAAAAGGGCGTTAACTCATATACTTTAACGCAGAGTTAATGCCCTTCTGGCTCTTGACAGACGATACCAGAGCTGACTGCATGCAGAGCTGAGGCGTTAATGATGTGCATGTAGTGATGTCAAAGGCAGAATGGAACATGTTGAAGGTTATCTATTTTGGGGGGTGTTATGGTTGTAGAAGTGATAACAAGTTCCCCTAAGGTTGCTTAGCTAGCGAAACGTAGTGGCACGAAAAGACGCATCTGGAATGCAAAATGCATATTGCTGAAAATCATAATTTGAGTGCATTAAGGTAGAAACTTATCATTAAGCCTTACAGAGAGTAAAAATACCTCTACTACCATAAATGGGCTTAATATTACTGAAATTGTCATTGTATATGTCAAATAACATCCTTTAAAGATAAAGTTGAGTTCTTGTCATGAGATCGAATTGTGAAAGAAACTGTCTCAAAGCAATTGGGAAGTTTGATTAAATAGCACAGAAGAATTGGTATATGCTGTAAGGTTTTGGAATCACCAAAATGAGAAGAAATTGACTCAGTCCTGCTGACAGTCACCTGCACTGCACACAGAAATGTATATATGGGACTACACACATATTCGGCCCGAATATTTCGGCCGTTTCTTGTCATATTTTGAATGTGAGAGCATTTGAAGAGCAATCCTTTTCTACTATGATAATCTTCCAAACTAACATAAAAAGAATGAGAAAGCTCACTTATTATCTTTTACCTTTCCCAGAAATCAACCTTCCCTTTAATTCACCAGCAATTTCGCCTTTTGCATTCCGGACGCGTCTTTTCATGCCACTCTGATTCATTCGCTAAGTTCCCCTCACCCTATTCTGTTTCCTTCATTTTGAATCCATGTTTCTTCCAGTAAGGGTGATCTTGGATATGTTTTTGTTGCAGGTGTATGTACAATAAAAATGTTTCATTTTCTGTATCATAAATAATAAACACAATATGATATAAACAATATTTTCCACTCAACTGCAACATCTATAATGTCAGTATTGTTTGCCAATTTCCTTTAATGCAAAGATCATTTTGTTAAAACACTCCTGATTCTATTCCACAGAATAGGTTATGAGAGCAAGTTCTTTCCATTGCTTATGTGCAGACCATTTTATACCATTCTCTTATGTTGAAAATTGTAATGTTAAATGTTCACTCCTTTAGTTTAACTTGAAATTGTACCTCTGAAAATATCCCAAATTGTGTATAGTTTTGCTATTTTTCTTAGGAACTGGTGCATCATTTGAATGAACAAAAATATATGGTTTGTGTTCTTGTAAATATAAATCTAATACTGTACATGCTGTTATATCTGAAAACAGAGTTTCAAATGGATTATTTGGAGGGGGAAAATGACCAAATTTGCCAGAAAACGGCATACTTTGTGTGGACTGTATATCATGCTTATAAGATTGGAGGAAAGAAATGAAATAAATACTGAAAGCATATGAATATTTCATCTACTTTGTAATCTTGTGTGTGTTTTTTCAGCTTTTCTCCATTTTACCTAGTATTTGTCTTGATAAATTCCATGTTATTTATTGCTCACTTTCTTAACCCCCTCTTTCTATCTTTTTCAATTATTTTTGAAAAGTTGTGATCAGTTCTATGAGTGTGAATGACAGCACGTCATTGTTGCGTCAGTAGTGCATCAAAAACGTTCCGACGGCTAGTCTATATCTCCTAAACTGTAGGCCTACCGTGAATCAAGTTGAAACTTGGTACAGTTCTAGTCCTTAAAAGTAATAACCATGAGGGGGCGCTATGCCACTTAAGGACAGACCACCTAATTCGACTTCAGTGACAAATTAAATTTCTAGTTATATATTTAGCCTTTCACTTGAAGTGTGAGAAAGAAGCAAATACAGTAAAACCTGTCTGTAAAGACCGCTCAAGGGAGAAAATAAAGGTGGTCTTTATGAGCAGGTGGTCTTTATGTACAGTGTACTTCAATATACCATAAGTTTCAATGAGAAACATTTTTCAAGGGGAAACAAAATTGTCTGTATAGACAGGTGGTCTTTCTATACAGGGGGTCGCTAAAGCAGGTTTGACTGTATAAGAAGAATATAGAGAAGGAAAGAGCTTGAAAGATGCAATGAGAGATTATGGGAGTCAGAGAGAGAGAAAGCACATTCACTCTTTATTTGCCAAGGATGGAAACTGGACTGCCACATTGTAGGGAGTACTATATAATACATGTACACTGTATGCATGCCAAAACTTGACTGGTAGTTCACCGTTTGTTCCACAGGTCGGCCAAAGCTAGTATTAAGTAAAAGAGTTAAAATCTAGGGTTTCTATTTCAGTACTAGTATTGTCTACCTCTAAGCCTATAAAAGTCTTTGATTATACCCCTGCTGCACTGCCAAACCGACTACAAACTGACATCTTGAAGAATCATTTCCATTTAGGGAATGTTGAACTAAGGGATCCAAATGACGTCCATCTGTCGTCTTTCTTCCGTTGTTTCTCTCCTGCTCTCTCTCTCTCCCCCTCTCTCTCTCTTCCCCACTCTCTTACATTTCTCTTCAAAAAGAAACAAGATCCATTATTTCTAATCTGGGCGAATTGTTAATGTTAGTACATTGCAAGCAATGTAGATTTATTAATATGAAATATTTTGTGCTTTAAGTAGTTCATAATGTCATACATGATCCATACATTCATTCATTAACTACAAATTCAATGGAGATAATACATTCATCTTTAAGGCAAAGATAATACAATATG
Organism: Heliocidaris tuberculata; assembly: GCA_025618425.1. Lineage (NCBI taxonomy): Eukaryota > Metazoa > Echinodermata > Echinoidea > Camarodonta > Echinometridae > Heliocidaris > Heliocidaris tuberculata. The sequence goes on from CM046849.1 coordinate 27,047,779, forward strand.
GTAAATTATTTTCTTTTATCATAATCATCTTATGCATTTATGATAATTTTATGTAAGTTTTCATTATATGTTTTTATCAGTGTTAATCATTCGCAATTCAGCCATTGGCTGTGATGAGAAGATAAAAAAAAACATTCAATTCAATTCAACAATCCTTGTATGAATATAGCGACCATTGTGAAAGAAAGAATATACATGTATATGATATAAAAATGGCATGTAGAACATGAAAACGCTACAAATAATACTATACCTAAAATACATGATCATCATAATACGTTTACCTACATGTAAACAATCTTCTGTTGGAAAGTAAAGTTGATTAATAAAAAAATAGAAATATAAAAATTGCATACAGAAGATTAACATGGTATGATTAATAATATTCCTAAAATACATGATCATTATAATACTTTTATCTTGGCTCTGATCAACAGAAAACCACTTTAAAGGGAAGCTCGAGTTCTGGGAAAGGTAAAATATAATTTGTGACCTTTTTCTTTCTTTTTGTTAGTTTGGAAGATTATCATAGTTGAATATGTCCCCTGAAAAGGATTGCTCTTCAAATGCTCTAACATTCAAAATATAACAAGAACAGTTGAAATGTTCGGGCCGAACATTTGTGTGTAGTCCCATATACACATTTCTGTGTGCGGTGCATGTGACTCTTGGCAGGACTGAGTCAATTTCTTATCATTTTGGTGATTCCAAAACCTTACACCATACACCAATTCTTATGTGCTATATAATCAACCTTTCCTAATTGCTTTGAGACAGTTTCTTTCACAATTCAATCTCATGACCAGAACTCAACTTTATCTTTAATATGAATATCATCACTGGGGAGATTTACAGCACACTAATACATGTATGTATCATCATAAATGGAATGTTAAACTAAATGTACAGTCTCATTATAACAAACTCCTTGGGACCAAGAAAATTACCTCTTTATATCAAAACCTTGTTATATCAGGGTTTTAAAAAAACAATACAAAGAAGTGGGAGAGGCAAAATTTCCTTGTTATAATGAGAGTTTCTTATAACAGTATTTTTTTGTAACAAGGTTCCACTGTATAAAAACTATAAATAATATTACACTGTATATAAAACTATAAATAATATTATGCTGCTACATGTATATCAATTCCAGTATTACTTTGAAGTTTGCTTTGTAAAACACAAAGTCCAAGTCTGAATTCCTCATGATGATATTCAATCTTTAAAGTCATACAAAACTATAAAAAAAAAAAATTATTACACTGCTATCTATTCCACTAATAGTTTATAAAACCTACAGTTGAGGTGTTAAATGGAAGCTTGAGTTCTGGAAAAGGTAAAAAATAATTTGTGAGCTTTCTCAATCTTTATATGTAAGTTCAGAAGATTATCACAGTAGATATGTCACCTGAAAAGGATTGCTCTTCAAATGCTCTCTCATTCAAAATATAACAAGAAACAGCTGAAATGTTCGGGCTGAACATTTGTGCGTAGTTCCATATACCCATTTCCGTGTGCAGTGCATGTGACTCTCAGCAGGACTGAGTCAATTTCTTATCATTCTGGTGATTCCAAAACCTTACAGCATACACCAATTCTTATATGCTATGTAATCAACCTTTCCCAACTGCTTCGAGACAGTTTATTTCACAATGCAGTCTCATGACCAGAACTCAACTTCATCTTTATATTCCTGTATTCTAATTATTTACCTTCTATCATCCTTTCTTAAAAACATATGTAATTATATACATCTACATTAAAAAAAAAAACTGTTGACTGTAACATTATGTTTACTTAATTAATTCAACTTTAATATTTTAGTACTCCTCCACTTTATCCCTTTCAAGACAACTGACCACATTTTGTGGTTCTGCTCAACAACTTTTGATTCAGAGCTCTAAAAATATACCAGATGCATGAGAAGAATGAGCAAAAAATTTCTGGACACATGATGTCCATTTTTGTTCCATGACTATATTGTGTTTGATGCCAGGAATTTTCAAAAACAAGAATAAGCTTTACAATCCATAAACGGACAACACATTGAGAGGTTCAAAATTCATAGTTTTTTATAAAAATTGGCAATTTTTCAACTTTTTGACTAAATCACTAACCATGTATATCGCTTTCAAAGACAGTAAGTCTACTAGTTTTGTTTGATCATTTTCATCATGATCATACTATGTAATGTGATGAACCATGCAGAAATACATAAAATGAATAAGGAAAGAAATATAAAATACTAAACTCAGATCATTTTCAGCCCTCGAAACTGTGAATCCCCCCAAACCGGCTTTGTTGCAGACAAAAAAAAAAAAAAAAAAAGTGAAAAGAATAAAATCTTATCCAATATGTTTATATATACTACGTAGCTAAAAGGTAATTTGCTGTGAAAGAAGTAAACTTGTATAAAAATATAAAGATCATCTTCATCTCCATATTTTACATTACATGAATGTATTCTATTGCACAATGACAGCTCTACTACATTGTATATAAAGTAAAACTTAAGGCAGTACATGTTGAAGCATATGTACAACTTTTGAATCAATAGCAAACTTTCCTTATTAATAATTCATACCAAGATTTTAGTGTTTTAAATATTCTACAAAAGTGTTTTCTCACATGAACAACTATTAAAGGTATCAAACCAGTATTAAGGTATTCAGGGTACACACATTTGTTAGATTTTTTTTCCTCACAAGTGCCACAAAGAGTAGAATCCTATCCATTTTGGTAGTTTGGTAGAATGACAATATTTCATAAAAGATCATTTGAAACTGAGGTTATCCCCTACTTTATGGATCATTTTGTGCAGATTTTCAACTCATAAATATAGGGTCTAAAAGCATACTTTTTGAATGGTTCTATTCCAGAAATTTTAAAATTCTTAATATCATTGTCTTTTCCCAACTAAAAACAAAATTTCTGAATTTGCTGACTTACACGTATATCATTACAAACACTGCATTGGATGAAATTCAGTTTTAATTGATAATCTATGCCCAATAATTAATTTTTATTATTTAAAAATTCTTTAATTTTAAAAAGTTCATTGCAACACGTTGATCAATTTGACAAAGAATTAAAAATGGCTGACATGGCAAACTTGAATGACACCTTTCCACATCTTCCATCTTACCATATCACATACTGTACATGTAAGTGTCAATATGTATACTTAAATTACTCTTACTTATCCTAAAGCTCATGTACAGTTTTGGTAGCAAAAATGAAACTGGAAAGATACATGTTAAACATAGTCGCATATTGTTCTCCTTGTACCAAAATACACAGTTTCAGGATCATTTGGTATTCCATCCATGATTTCTGACAAATTTCTCTGATTTTGCGACCGACCAGCAGGCTTACTACCCTGCACTCTATGCCAGCACTGTTAGAAACTACACTGATTTTGCACTATGCATGCATTGGCTCCACTGCATGACTGTGCCATGGCGCTGCACAAACTAGTATGCGTAAACAGTACCGATCTATCGCACATTTGAAAAGAGAATGTACACATGCGCACCCCTAAAGCTTGATACGCCACTACGGATATTTTCCTTTTGAAATACAACGGTGGCAATATTTCCACGTGTTGTAAAATTGCGCTATCTGTGAATGATGCACTAAATTGGCGAAGATAAAACCTGCGTGAAAATAACAGCTTTATATACAATACATGAACTTACATGTACAAGTACAAACTCTATGAAAAGTATTGCAATGTTCACGGACATCTCCTTTTTTCAATTTTGTGCAAAACATCATGAAATTTGTCATGAATCAGCATTAACCCCTGAGAATAAAGTGTGAAAAAATAACAGGCATACATGTGCATGTACGCAAATTTACAAACAATAAGAAAATAATTCAGCTTTTTTCATACAAATATTGGGTATGGTATATTGCAAAACACGCCAACAATTCAATTCTCAACCTAGTAGTTGCCTCGATTTCACATTATGAGGGCAGTTTCCAATTCCTGTACCCTCGGAGGGATGTTTTTAAATGGTATTTCCTTCTATAAACCATATCATCTATGTAACCTTACAGCACAGGCCTGCATCACCTTCTCGAAACATGCATGAAAAGGAATGGGCGGAAATAATAAGGCTCTTCAATATCCTTCCATATTGCCATATCATACACAGTGGAACCTCGTTATAACAAACTCCTTGAGACCAAGGAAATTACTTTGTTAAGGTGGGTTTTCACGGACACGTTAACGATATGCGAAGGATGCGAATGTCGAAAAAATGGCAAAGTCCAAAATTCGCATTTTATGCTCTAAAAGTTCGTCGAAATTGCGCGGGGGTTCGGAAGTGTCACCGATTGTTCACTTTTAGTTCGGAAGAATTTCAAAAAAGTTTGAAATTGCTTGCCAACGTTTCCCTCATCCAACGAACAAGTGACGACGCTTCCGAACCTCCGCAGAAGATTGGCGAACTTTCAGCGCATAAAATGTAAATGTTGGACTTTGCCATTTTTTGGACATTCGCATCCTTCGCGAATTGTACCCCATGAAAACCCACCTTTACAAGTATATTGAAATGTTGTTTTATGCGGACTAGTTAAAATGCAATAAAATACAAAGGACTGGGACCAGGAAAATTACCTTGTTAAAACAGGAATTTGTTATAACAAGGTGCCACTGTAAAACTACCTACACATTCTAACTTACTTCAAATTTGAAGATTTGAACCACACATGAACAAGAATATGTGGTGCTAGGGCTCTTTCATGACTTTCCATATTGCACTTTTTCATGTTACATCCAGCCAATGGCTTAACTTAGGAATACCCCACCAATAGGGTTCATGCATGGATGTCTGACGCATAGGGTTACGGTTAGGGTTAGATTTAGGGTTAGCACTAGGTTTAAGGTTAGGATTAGATCTGGAGTTAACTAGAATAGCTAAGTCTTTTGGTTTCATTCGAAAAGCGTTGGTCGACCAACGGTCATCTGGTCAATGGTCAACCTTTTTTCTAAAGATATTCGTAAGTTATCATAAAGGGTATTCTCAAGTTTCTCCCAGAAACTTGCATTCTCTGTCTACATGTAACTTGCATGTTCATTTAAACTAATCTATTGAGCCCTACATGACAGCCCTACATGAAGATGTATAGATGGAGCTAGGCGTCTGACGAGGTAAAGCTTTTCTTGATGTTGACATGATGATACTTCTCTCGTAGCTCGGACACAATGCCGAATGTAAGTTGCTGGCAGAAAGACACATCGAGGAAGACCATCTTCGGACACATGTCTAAGACCCTGTGACGTACAGACAATAGATATAAGACACAGTCAAACCTGCTTAAGCGACCACCTGTCTATAAAGACCACAATTTTTGTTTCCCTTGAACAGCATTTCTCATTGAAAAATGTATTAAAGGGACCTGTCCATAAATATCACCTGCGAATAAAGACCACTCTTCTCGTCTCCCTTGAGTGGTCTTTATAGATAGGTTTCACTGTACCGTAACATTTTTAGGACTGGTAAAGATATAGTCATGGATTGTATTACCGAACAGCATTGTATTACCGAACGTGTACAGTTAAGCGCCTAAAATGGCTTTCATACGTGTGGGACTACGCGTATGTTCTCCACACTACTGAAACAAAGAACACAGGGTAGAAGATCATAAAATGAGGCCCAAAAAACATAAGTAATATCTTATAACCTGCTCTCTCATCACCCCCAGTCTTCATCCCGTTGGACCCAAATCGGGGTAGGTTGTGTCTTTTTCCCATAGATTTCACACGTTCGGTAATACAATACCTTTTTCAAGGGACCAAAACGCAGTGTCGTTGGGAAGGGGTTCGCTCGGAAGGGAATATCGTATTAAATCTACGTTGTCATTTTAAAATTCCATCAACTTCTTTTTCTGTAGGACTTTGAGCATTCATTATGTAAGTTTGACAGATATTCATGTAATATTTTATTTGCTATGGTTGACTTTGTGAAAAGTGTTTGGAAATAGGGTCCACTACCATACCCCATTCTGAGAAAAAAATTCTCTTTTTATGATGACATGTTCTTGACCTTTTCTTTAGCAAAACACACATACACAAAAATATCTGAAATGACTATTAAATGTACCTGTAAAAGAATACAATAAACATCTTTTTACTAGTCAACATAACATAGAAATGTCCTTTTTCAAGAAAAATATGACCTTATCCTTGCGTATAATGTTGCTTTTAATATGGCAGTTTATCTTGATACAAAGTTAGTTTTAATAAAAGCAGAACGAGAAGATAAATGGTCTGTGAAGTTTGAGGAATATTAGATAAAGAATTAAAGTTCTGAATGTGTAAAGTTGTAACTGATATTGGGAACTCTGTCTTTTCCCCCCAAGAGCACCCCTTCAATTGTTTTGTACTGCGAATTATGACAAATATTTTCTCCTTGGCTGGCAAGGAGCAAACAGACATATTTCATAGATGGGGTGTATAGAAATGTGTGTCCAAAAATTGTAGGGCAGAGATACATGTACATGTACGACAAAACATGTCTGGAGAAAAATGGAAATTCACTAATCACCTTGTTACACCATGTTGGGTTACACGTTGGGCTCCTAGCAGGTCTAACTGTTCAAGACCTGGAAGTTTAGATGCTATTGAATACAGGTCTTCATCTGCTATGCTTCTGTAAATACAATTAATTAAATGTACAGTATATACCACGTTATGTTATGAGATCCCTAGATGTACTTCCATAAAGCTTGGGAATAATCATTACCCCGAAGGCAACCGTTATCAGTGCACAGTGTAGCGCAAGGAAAAATCCCACCAGTTACCAACTTATCATATCTGGGTGGAGAGTGACAAATGTAGATTAATGCCTTGCCAAAGGACATTCTGCCGTACCAGGGCTCAGACCCATGACCCTTGCATCCTCAGTCAAGTGCTTAAAATTTTAAATATTCAACAACTTAATACAACACATTTAAAGATAAAATTGAGTTCTGGTCATGCGATTCTATTGTGAAAGAAACTGTAACAAAGCAATTGGGAAAGGTTGATCACGTGCACATAAGAAGTGGTGTATACTGCGAGGTTTTGGAATCATAAAAATGATAAGAAAGTGACCCCATCTCACTGCACACAGAAAATGGTATATGGGACTACACAACATGTGGCATGAATGTTCGGCCTGAACACTTCAGCCATTTTTCATCATATCTCGATTATGGGGCCATCTGAAGAGCAATCCTTTTCAGGGGACATTTCTACTACGAGGTTTTTCCAAACTAACCTAAAAGGAAAGAGAAAGCTCAGAAATAATTTGTCACCTTTCCCAGAACTCAACCTTCTCTTTTATAGTGATACTCAATATAAAGGGACATTTCACATTCAAAGTTCCACTACTCTGTGCTCTTGTCATCAAAACTGGATCATTTGTTACTTTTCCAGGCATAAGCTTTTCAAAAAATAAGTTAAATGTCAAATACATGAAAATTTTTTTTGAAGGATGAATTAAATCTCACTGTAAATGTTAAGGATAAAACCATCATTCAAAAACCTTAAAGGTTCCCTTTTATGGAATTACAAAGGAACTTCAATTAGTAGACTTTTCTACTGTGAATCCAGATCTGTCAACCATTTTACCTGAATTCCATTCATTAATCTGTAAACTTGAAAATAAAAAATTAATTGGGAACGCCCCTAAAAATTTTGGAAAATCGGTCCAGCGATCGATGACGTCATGTGACGTCACACGCAGAATGCTTGACTCCACTCAAGCTGAAAGTGTGTGTGTAGGCTATTGAACTTCGTGTAGATCCTAGCTTCGACTTTGTGCCATTACAGCCCTTCATTTTAGTTTTTTAAAATCCTATATCAACGAACGATAACATCTTCTTCAGACAGAAGAAATAAAAGAGGAATTAGGGGCACGGCCGTATTTGTTTGAACCAGACATGTCGGATTCTGATTATATGACAGAGACGTCCCTGATTTCAATAACGGAGAAGATATCGACGGGAGACTTGGGAATTATAACTAGTAATTCCTTTTGATAACTAGATTGCCGATTAAATTTTAATTTACGCATATCCACCAATTATGAATCTTGTTTGCGCTTGCAAAATGCCCCAGTCCTGATGAGGCTGAGCTGATAGCTGATCGAGGCAGTGAGCTCGACGTGCGCAGGTGTACACGCCGTGCCGTTCGGTCGTTCGCCTGCTGACCCTGCCTGGCCTGGGCTTGGGTAGGGTTTTACTGGTGCATAGGGTGGTAGCGTTTTGTTTCTAGTAAAGTCTAACATTGATATCCAGAAAACCCTTAGCTCTCCTGTTACCTTGCATGTTTTCATTGTGCTGCTATGAATAATAAGTACCGGTAGACTAAGTTAGTGTAGGTACAGTGATAGTTGATCAATAGATATATGATCAATAGATACCGTAGATCAAGTTTGATTTTGGGGATGGCATCTTGCTTCAGGGACGGCCTCTTCTTGATGCCAAACGCCGCATGCAGCCCCGTACTATCGAGGAAGTCCTCCGCACAAATGTGCTCGGAACACACGGACACTGCGGTCACTCGGCCCCTTCCAATTGACGCGAGTTAGTTTCACTTTTGAGGTCCATTTTCTTCTAATATTTGGGTCTTTGAGGAATAAATGTAGACTTACACCCTCCTTTGTGATGTTGCTGCAACCTGCAAAGACACAGCGTTGCGGCATACTTCGATTTAGAGGTGGTTTTCGAGGTGGTATATAACTGCAAGTTAGTTTGCACGCGTGATATATGCAAGATATTGTAAACAAGCACCGGCGATGTCGGTTTGTGACGTCACACGTCAATCATGCTCGAAGAACGAGAATTCGGGGTTTAAAAGGGGGCGGAGCTTAGCAGACTCGTTTAGGCCTGAATACGTGGGGAAAATATTATTTTAAAAATATTCAGATACGTATTCATTGCAAACGGATGTCATTTTTCAATTTAGATGAGTATCATGTACAAAATAACAAGAATTAGAATTTCATAAAAGGGAACCTTTAACAATAAATGCTTTGACTTACCGTATAGATGTTAAGAACAGCTTTTTGAGCTTGGGACAGCTGAGGACAAGGTTCCTCAGCCAAGTGTTATTTACACTTAGATCAGAACTAGGGTGAAAAGGAAGAAAAAATAAGAAATCAAAGGAAACTTTTACAAAACAGATTGAAGTGCTCTAGAGAGTTACTGCGCTATAGATGATAACAAATGCTAAACAATACCTAGGGTATACGTTCATAAAAACAATGAAATTAAAAAGGTAATAGGATATAATACATACCACCATCCTACATCAAGTTCTAGTAGATTAGGGCAGCTTTCTACTAGCTTTTCCAATCCAAAGGAAGACAAAGTTTTAGCTCTCCACAGATCTAGGCTTTCCAGATGTCTGTAATAAGAAGAAAGGAAACACATTCAAGAAAATCAAATCTCATGCCCGAGAGCCAGAAGGACATTAACAAGGACTCGATGCAAATAGGGGTCAGAGCAACCCACAAAGTCTGGATCTCCAAATTTCAAACTCTAAAGAGCCCCCCCCCCCCAATGCCCTGCACACAGAGCCTAAATATCTAAATCCAGATCCCGTGAAAAAAAAAGTTAGTGTGGAGCCTTGAATTAATTCATATACTTTGATACGAATTATGCCCTTCTGACTCTCAACAAGCAGATTATAATAGTACACAAGAATTTTTCACATGTATAATCCAAAAGTTTACAAACACCAGGGGGGTGTTTCATCAAGTGTCTTGTCAGTGATTTCTACCGACAAATTTGCTCTCAGCCAATCAGATGCAAGGATTTCAGTAGCTTATAACAGTTATTGCAACTTGTCACTAATATAAAGTTTTATGAAACAGGGCCCAGGTTTACCTCAAATTTTCCCAACTTCACTCATTCCTATTGGAGTCACATATGTCTCACAGTGATATATTTGATGCATATACTGTATACACATAACGTAAAGACCAAACTTATCTGTTCTCTTGGGGAGTGAGATTTGCAGGAACGAGTGTGAAAAGTTGTGAAAAGTATATTGTTTTCCTACCAGGTGTATGTAAAAGTTTTGGGCCCAAATGTATATTCAAAATATTTCCTCTGTACAGTGTACATGAATTGTGCAAGACAAAAGAAAAGGCAATTGGTATGTAGCAGTACTTATAATTACCATCACAAGCATGGTTGAAACACTTGCATTTCAGGAAATTACTCATAACAACAGTAAGATTTATAAAGCACCTTTTCCTGAGAATGCAAAGCACTGAATACCATTTTTTGACATGGCTTTTTTCAAATAGCCAAGCTACCATGATAAATGGCTCAAGCATCCACAGAGTTCTCAATACCAAGTTCCCATTCACCTGGGTGAACAGAGGCAAAAATCCAACTTACGGACAGCTCTGTGTTAGTTGTCGGATGACACTGTCCGTAACATACTGTATTCCTCCCAGGTTTAGATGCCTCATGTTCGGGGTTTGGCTGGGGAATAAATAAACAGTAAATATTAAGACCAAATAATAATAATAATAATAATTAATAATAATAATAATAATAATAATAATAATAATAATAATAATAATAATAATAATAATAATAATAATAATAATAATAATAATAATAATAATAATAATAATAATAATAATAATAATAATAATAATAATAATAATAATAATAATAATAATAATAATAATAATAATAATAATAATAATATAATAATAATAATAATAATAATAATAATAATAATAATAATAATAATAATAATAATAATAATAATAATAATAATAATAATAATAATAATAATAATAATAATAATAATAATAATAATAATAAATAATAATAATAATAATAATAATAATAATAATAATAATAATAATAATAATTAATAATAATAATAATAATAATAATAATTATAATAATAATAATAATTAATAATAACAATAATAATAATAATTAATAATAATAATAAATAATAACAATAATAATTATAATAATAATAATAATAATAATAATAATAAATAATAATAATAATGATAATAATAATAATAATAAATAATATATAATAATAATTAATAATAATTAATAATAACAATAATAATAATAATTAATAATAATTATAAATAATAATAATAATAATAATAAATAATAATAACAATAATAATAATGATAATAATAATAATAATGATAATAATAATAAAATGTGTTTGAAAATCATGTGTAATAAAGAGCATAGTATTGCAATGATAAAGAAGGTGAATTCTGCGAATGAAAAATACCAGGGTTAGCAAGATTTCAATCAACTTGATTTAAATCGCTGTTTAAAATTCAGTTGATTGAAATCATGCTAACCCTGGCATTAAAACCATGATTTAAATCAACTTGACTTACAAGTAAATCGCCTTAATCTTAGAAAAAAAAATCACTGATTTAAATAAAAAACAAAGAAATACTTAAGTAATTTTGTGGTTAAATTTTTGTTGATGCCACAAAAAAAAATCATTGTTTGATTTAAAAAGATTTTGGGCTAAAAGATTCATCCAAGTGAGAGTTTTCGTACTCCAAATAATGTCTGATATACATGTAGGATCTACCAAAGTAATCTGTGTCTTTTCTATAGGAGCAACATTTAGGGCTACAACTAAAAGAAATCAAATAAATTGATTAAAATCAAACAGATCATGATTTGAATCAAATACATCCGAATTTTAATTCCCCCCCTAAAAAAAATCAACATTTTTTTCCAAGCCTGGAAAATGCCTCAGAACAAAATTTACTAACACATAAATATTTTGTTCACTATGAACGAAAACAGCAATGTGAAATACACTTTCAGAGAAATTGACTCAATCCTTTACATTACAAAGAAACACGCTGAATTAAATACCTGAAGACCTCGATCATTTTTCCCTCTCTTACGTTGGCACGGTACAAGTTAAGTCTTTCTAGATTTTTGAGAGATTTCAGATGTCCATAGTGATTACATTCTATATTACGGCAGGATGATAGATTGAGCTCTAGAATCAAAAGAAAAATAAGTACAATGAAGAGAATATCATTTAATTTTTTCCTAATCATATTTAATTGTATAAAAGTTGCATGCAGTATATGTAAAGCATAGAGGCCTACCTAAGACCCAATTCTGCGTGGTATTTGTTTTTACATTAAAAAAAAAAAATCAAGTTTCACTTTGGCCTTTGCTTACTAACATGAATGCTTCATTTCATTTGAAAGGGGAAAAAAGTTATAATTACAGAGGAAAATATTATTCTTGCATTAAAACAGAAATAAAGATTACCTCTGAGTTTGGTGCATACTGTTGCTATGACTTCCAGCGTCTTGCCGCTTACAAATTTACATGCCTTCAACCTCAGAACCCTGAGTTCACTTCCACACATCAGTAGAAAACTGCACATAAGAAGAGCAAAAAAAGGAAGACAACAAGAACGTCAATGACGTAGGCTCATCTGGCATTTGGACTGGATCAAAAATTTTATCATTTTGATGATCCCAAAACCTCACAGTATACACTAAGTCTTATGTAGACATGATCAACCTTTCCCAATTACTTTGAGACAGAGTCCTTCACAATGCAATCACATGACCAGAACTCAACTTTATCTTTAAAGCACTTAATACCTGTTGAAATCCTTGGTGCCTATTTGGCTCCAGTTACCGCACCATGATAAATCCAACATCTGCAGCTGCCGGCATCTCTCCGTCAAACCATACAACGTTTCTCCCGTTATCTGTATACACGGAAGAAACAATAATTCTATGATGTTAACCGGCTTTGAATGCGATATGAGACCATATTGCACCCACGCACATGTACAATCACAAAGCAGGCGAGGGCAGCACTGTTATATTGATGGTACTTAAGATCCACATCACAAAATATAATGATCAGTCAAAATCATCATCATTAATACACTTTTTTTATCATAATAATCATCATCACCATCATCATGCTCGCATCCTCATCCTCATCATCCTCATCATAATCATTGTAATCATTATCATCATCCTCCTCCTCACCCTCATCATCATTTTCATAATCATCATAGACATCGTCATCGTCAGTTCCTTACTATCCTCGTCATCATCATCAATATCATCATTCTCATCATCATCCTGATTATCATTCTCCTCCTCCTCATCATCATCATCATGATTGCCATCATTAAAATCATTATAACCATCATCATTTTCATAATCATAATAATAATAATAATATATATGTAAAGCATTTACAGACACAGTAAATGTATACACACTTTATAAATCCGGAATATTGATATTATCATCATCATCATCGTCATCATCACCACCATCATCATCATCCTTATCATCATCATCATCACTATCTGTACATGTAGTTAGCGCAATCACATTACCACTGTCCAGAAGGGCTGTAAGTTGAGTTCAACGTAGAGCAACTGGTCATAAGAGTGCTTCTTTAACAGAGCACATGTCATTGCCGCGGCACACAAGTCAACGGGACTCAGGTATCGGAATATTAGTTGGATCAGCTCACCCTAATAAAAACAAACAGATATAGTTGGGACAAAGATTATTTCAGGCTTACAAGGGCCAATCACACAACCCCCCCCCCCAAAAAAAAAAAAAAAAATTATCTAAGACATACATCACCTAAAAATAATGTATGAAGCATTGAAGCATTCAAATGGGTAAGGATTAAGGAGCATAAGGGGAAAAAAATAATTTTATACTGAGGCCAGTATGGACGTTAATTCAGAGTTAACTTCAGCGTTTCATCAAGAGTCTTGTCGGTGATTTTTACAGACAAATTTACTCTCAGCCAATCAAATGCAAGGATTTCAGTAGCTTATAACATTTACTGCAACTTGTCACTGATGACAAGTTTTATGAAACAGAGCCCTGGTAACTGCGTTACAAATTCTTTGTAAATCATGTAGAATATCAAAAATCTTTTGATGCACTTGGAACAATGTATGTTCGATAAGTTCTGTTCAGTTTCCCTTTTCAATACTAATTACGGGCTTTCAATATCAGGATACAACAAGTTAGCTTGACATTTGCTCAGGCAGCATCTACTATAGGCTTAAAGGGCAATCCAACCTTTGCAATAATTTGATTTGTGTGAAAGCAGAAAAATCAGAGAAGCAGATTGGTGAAAGTCTGAACAAAATTGGACAAACAATAAATGTGTACCTTTGTACGATCTCTCTCTTTTGGAGGACCTATAACAATGGCTATCTACAATATATTTTGAGTACTGCCCAGAGGGAAAACCGGAATTTAATATTTTGGTGTACGACAAATGGGAGAGTTGACCGTGAATACCTCACAATCGATTCACCAAATCGCCAGTTTGAGATTCGCATAGATGTAGTGATCTCACTTTTCAAACAGTCATAACTTCCTTATTCTTTGTCCGATTTCTCTCAAATTTTCACAGTCCTGTTTTTCTTATTTTCTGCTTTCACACATATTAGCTTTTTTTTTTTTTTAAACAAAGGTTGGATTTCCCTTTAATTTCATAGAAAATATAGGGTTAGGGTTAGGATTGCAAATGGAGTTGAGGACAGATTTAAGGTTAGGGTTAGGTATGGTGTGTGAAGGTAGGGAAACGGTTAGTGTAGGAAACTCACAGCAGAGCAATAAGCCAATTCGTAACTACAATTTGGGCATGTGCAGATATAGGTCAATTGTACCGAGTCCAACTGACCTATAATTGACCTTTATACGCCGTCATTTTGCGCGCACCAGCATGATATTAAACAAGCAGCGCGTCCACCAAAACAGATGAGTGTGCGCGTACAAATAGGGGTCATTTCAGGGTCATTTGTAACATGTAGTAATTGTGATCTGGCTTATCATAGCTGGAGCATGTGTCCTAGTGTGGGAGTACTGTGGTATATTGGTGAAGGCTTTTGACTCTCTTACAAGAAGTCCTAGGTTTGATCCTTAATCGGTGCTTACAGGCTTGAACAAGGTGCTTTCCCTATACCGTCTCTTTTGACCAAGGTGTATTACATGGTGTTGTGGTCTAGTGGATAAGTCCCTTGACTGTGAACCACAAAGTATGAGGTTCAAATCCCTGGTGCAGCACTGGTGTCTTTAGCAAGACATTAATCTACATTTGCCGCACTCGACCCAGGTGAGGAAAATGGGTACCTGGCAGGAATTAATTCCTTGAAATGCTAGAGCGCTGTAAGTGCAGCCATGCTAAAGCAAGGGTAATAATTGTGGAGCGCCAGGAGTGTCCAGTCTGACAGACATGTGCACTATACAAGAACCCACTATTATTACCATTATAAATGGGAACCTGGCAATGCTGGGGTAATAATAATTGCAGGGCCCTCTGAAAAAGGTGTGTTAATACTGATGAGGCTACTCTGGGTAAATAAGACCATATTATATAGACAGAACTTACCGGCAGCAAGTCAAAGTAGCTATTACCACGAAGAGAGACAGAGTACTCAGATGAATCCTTACAATTTTCTTCCTTCAAGGACAAGTCCTGAAGTCGTTGGAGGTAGACGTCGTCTAGGTCAGTGCCATCATCCTGAATGGATGTCGTTCCTATCAGCTCGACACTGTCCAGCTCCGTGTAGTAATCGCTGAAGCGGTGGTCAAGTACAAGTCTGATTACGCTGATAAAAGGGAGGGGGAATAGGGTGAAAAATATTTGATTAAAAAATAACTTTGCTGCAACTCCAAGTAATTTAGATTACAATCTGCACATAAATGAAAAAAAAAAAAATAAGTTGGAAAAAATCTTTGAACCAGGAAGGATTGATCTATCTAAAAACAAACAGTATCTCAATAAGCAATTACTTTTTAAACTGAAGAAAGTATTGTTGACCTTTTTAAGTACAAATTTTCCTTTAAATGCAGTATATGTACATTTACTGCATATTATAGAAATAAAACATATTTTCTAAAAGTATCATCCACATGGCTGTCAGAGAGTATTTCCTGTAAACAAACATGATTATATCAATTATCCTGGAATCTCGTCTAAAATAAGCGTATTTACTATTCTTATCAAAGGGAAAAACATCAACTTTAATCACAAGCATACGGTTTGCAGCAGATATTACAGTATATATAACTTTATACTCAGTATGTCTGTACAAAGCACTTTTACCATATCGATCAAGGGTAAAAATATTTATATCATTTTTATTTTAGCTATTTTCCAGCTAGAATACAATATGACAATAACAGAAAATACAAAATACGAGGTACAATAACAGAAGAAGAGAAAAAGAAAGAAAAAAACACCAATAACAATTTCAATAATAAACATTGGGTTTGTATAAGATGTTTAATTCAACTTTAAGCTTACTTTATTTGAGCATTGATGTTTTTGATCGGAGGAGAAAACATTTGGGGCTGGAAAGGTTTGACATATGCTTCACCAGACCATAGGACATGCCACCTGTACAATCAGAAAGACAGAAACAAGGAAAAGAGATGTAGGTCGACAGACAGAGAGAGAGAGAAAGAGAGGAAGAGAGAGAGAGAGAGAGGAAGAGAGAGAGAGAGAGAGAGGAGGGGGAGTGAGAGAGAGAGATGTTGGGGTGAGAGAGAGAGAAGAAAGAGAGAGAGGAAGAGAGAGAGGGAGATAAACAGAGAGATGGAGGCAGAGAGAGAGAGAGAAAGTGGGGCAAACAAACAGACAGAGAAACAGACAGTGGGAAAAAAATCAAACATTGGGACAAAGAAAGACAGAGAGTGAGAGGGAGAGAGACCGATAAGATTACAAAAAAAAAACCCACTGCACTTTGCAACCGCAGTCATGCTTATGATGGCTTTACCATACAATCTACGTTGCATTCTCATGTTGTATTTGTTTTCAAAGTGAGTGCAGTCATGCGTTTGTCAACAAAGCTTACTGTATTGACAGCCGTCATTGGCAAATTTCTTGCTGCTTCACATGACTACGGTTGCAAAAGTAGCAAATTTTGAAAATGATATTGCCTCACAAAAACAGCCATAGAATCAAAAGGCCTTACCCAAAATTGACGATCCTGGTGTCATTCTACTCGGAAAAGAATTTTATACCCAATAAAACAAAAAGAAAATGTGACCCTTCACCACAAAATGACCAATAAGTCGCAATGGTAGTTTTAGAGTAAACAGCTGAAAAGGGTGGGTTGGGGTGGAAATTTTGATTTAAAGTTTTTTTGTATTTTCTGAAAGTTCATTTATTAATCTACCATCTGACAAAATTTCAGGTTAAAATACCTTGTTAAAATATGTTTTTACTCTCATTCACAATGACCATTCAAACTTTCCGTGTCAACCTGCTGGGATTGTACTTCACATCGCTTTTCTGGTATAGCTTAAAAACTATGCACTGCCTGATATTCAAATTCTAAATAAACAAAGAAATATATCTATTCTGAAGGTATGGAAAGTTTCAATTCAATCCAATTAGTACTTAGTGTATGCTAGGAAGTTTTGACTCAACCTTTTGTGCGACAAACAATAGGACACAGATTAGGTGCTCTTAAATAGTCGCTCTTAAATAGTCACTCTTCTTTAGAGCCCGTTTTCTTTATTGTTTTGGTCATTAGCCTGTCTGACACTTTGACATTCTTATTGTAATTTACAAGGGTTTGCTTAGTCCAAACAAGACAAGTTATATATCATTTTAAAGCTTTGAATCTAAGCTTTGAACTGTACTGAAATTTAAAAAAACCCAAATTTCCGACTTATTGGTCATTTTGTGGTGGAGGGTCACAAATGGTAACATTGTGTCAATGATGTCGTTGAAATTGCAGATCTCAGGTGTTGCACTCTTTCTGGGCCACCATGTGAAGGCCTGTGAAGGCCTGTATAGTGTTTTATCACAGCTTGGCTTAATGACTTGATGGACACTAGGCATTTTTCGTTTGTACATTAAAATGGCATTAAACTGGCAAAACTTGAGCAGCGCCACCTTACAGTAACTGCTAAATTGAGATCATAATTTGAAAATTAATTGCATTTTATTTTGAATTTCGACAAACAGATGTTTGGAAAATAGGTACATTTTGTATAAAACTATTATTTTTGATGTTGCACATGTGGAAAATTGCCCACAGATACATTCTAAGCTTCTACAAACTAGAATGGAGCATGATGGGAAAATTAGAGTCACAAACACTTTTCAAATCCTGTTGAAAGATGGCGCCATTAGGAGCTTCAATTTACTGTCACTTTAAACAAATCCAATATATTTTGAGTAATAGACTACATTATCATTAGATTGTCACCTCAAAGAACTTAATACTTTTCCCAAAACCCCCAAAACAAATCCTGACTGTTGCACCTGCTATAACCATTCATATTTTTAACAGAAAACATAACAAGAATACCTCTGATTACGAAGGTTGAATTCGTCATCTATTTCTGCTCCACATATCTGAATGATTGAGCCTGGATGGTAGGTTTCGTAAATCTTGATCTCCGTGGGAAAAACTTTCTCTTCATAGAAAATATCTGGATGAAAATAAGCAGAACAAAACTTTATCAAACTCTATTAAATTTGACTTTTCCACTTCTTTGCGTGTTTCTTCTTTTAAAAAAAATGTAGAGAATCACAAGATTGTTTATTTATCGTCTGGGTAAAATCACAATTCTTTTATTCACCTTTTTGGAGTGTCTGTGTTTTACAAGGGATTTAAAATAGCTGTTACTCCTTTCCCCGAGAAATTCTCGTCTCAAATGTCACTTCCGATTTCTAATAGAAGATGATTTCTCAAATCCATGTCTGAGCCATAACCTAATTTCAATTACAAAGGGAAATGCCATTTCTTTCCATATGCACTTTATCCCATCATACAATCTCTTTTTGCTCATTTTTTTTTCCAACTCTACAGAAATGCAAAACACTGACACACAAAGTGGAGGGTTACCAATTACAATTTCAACAATCTCTCAGTATTAATATATGATACAGCCTTGTAGGAACATCAAATCTTGATTTCTACATGTACATGTACAGGAGTAATTAATGAGAGAGGGCCTACCTATGAAGTCACTGCCTCCGAAGTTACCTGTCTTGCCAAACTTCTTCTCTGCCGAGGGCGCCCTATCCCACCATGTCCCATAAGTGCGCTATATGAAACAAGATTATTGACAAAATAGAAATGTATGAGTATAACATAAAAGTGCTAATTAAGTTAGTTACTTAAGTAGTTCTTAAGAGTTGACCAAATAACAAATAATCAAAATGATAAGAAATTGACCCAATCTTGCTGGAAAGCACATGCACTACACACAGAAATGGGTACATGGGACTGCACACACATGTGGCAGGAATGTTTGGCCTGAACACTTCAGCTAGTTCTTGTCATATTTCGAATATGAGGGCATTTGAAGAGCAATCCTTGTCAGGGGACATTTCTACTATATAATGTTCTTCTAAACTGACATACATGTAAAAGGAATGAGAAAGCTCACACATTATTTTTTACCTTTCCCAGAACTCAACATTCTCTTTAAGACTTTGAAGAATAGCTTTTTGGGAGCAATGCCACTGACAAGAAATGGGTTATGGAGACAAAATTGATCAATAGCAGTTTAGTGTCTCCTTTTAATAATTTTTTTTTGTTTTTGGATCCAAAATGCTCTGCATCACAAATTATACTGAGCAGAAAGTGCAATAATTGCTGGAAAATTGGAGTTCATTTCTGGTGTAGTACATTGTGCCGTTCATGAACAAGAGTGATTTAATCAAAAATAATCATTGAAGTCTCTACATTGACAATGTGGAGTGAAATTTCGTGTAGAAAATTGGCAATGTCTTGTTAATTGTTGATTTGTTGTTATTTTCATTCACATTGGTTCATTTGATATAAACATTTTTTTTCAACTATGACAGAGTCGATAATACAAATACATGTAGTTGGTGCCAATTGACCTGTTCACAAAGTTATTAAAATTTATGGATGTTTCTTTCCTGGGGACCTAGTAATGAGGTATTCCATTAACCTGTTATTAATAAATAAACTACAATACTTGGAATCCAGTTTGCATATATTACTTGTTGCTATGTCTGACAAGCCCCTGACAAGCTTTCAGGTTGTTAGGAACAACCTTTGTTTAAAAGTATGCATAAAATTTTAATGTATTTGTGAACAGGTCTATAGACCGGTTGTATAATGTATACAAATTTATGCACATTTCTTCTCTGAGCACCTGGTGACGAGCTATCCATTAACCTGCTTTTTATAAATGAGCCTTAATGCTTGGAATCCAGTTAGCATACATAACTTGTTGCTATGTCTGGCAAGCCTCAGGCAAGCTTTCAGGTTGTGAAGAACAACCTTTGTTTGAAAGGTATGTATAAGATTTGAATACATTACCGAACTGGTCTATCAAATATGAACACTTGATCTTGAACCATTGTACATGTATAATGGTATAGCCCAGCATATGAGTTAAACCTGCTGTATAATAAATTCTCTCATTTTTAGTGCTGTAGCTCGCAATTTGCAAGATCCTGGTCTGATTTGGCTCGTTAACTTTTGAAAATATGGTTGTTGGCGGCTTTTAGTCGATCAGACTCTTATCAGCTCTTGGTAAATCAATTGCAGTGTCTTGGCATCTTCTTTTCAATAAAAGATGGTTCTAGCCAAGAAGGGGTTAATTTCAAACAAGGACATTTAACTTACAAAGACACAAGCCTGGGTGAAGTCGCCGTAGTTGGGAAAGACGTTCGGCGAGCCTGCCAGGTTAGCTGCAACATAAGCCATAGAACCATCACCACCATACTGAGAACTGAAGTTTATGACGTTCTTGGCGAACTGATTCAGCTGGAGGATGGGGGACATAGTGGAACGGGACAAGGTGATCTTCTCCATACAGGTCTGACTCAGCTGAGCCGAGGAGCAGGTGGACATGGTACAAGGGGACAAAGAGGTTGGGCAGCAGCCCATGTAGAGAGAGAAAACCTTGGTGTGTCAGCTGCCAGGTCCAGATGGTTTCCTTTAAATCAATGACATATTTTGATTTAAGAAATTCATATCTTAAATATGAAACAAAAATATTGGATATTAGAAACTAGAAATTCATCATCATCATCATCGTAAGCTCTTATACGTGAACAGGCTTATCTGAAGATAAGCTTGTACTCCACAATAGCTTTAATGGGTGAATAGGCTTCAATAGGTCTTGTGTGTATTAGAATTGGTCCATTCTAGATCATTCATACATGAGAGAAAAATAATTATTTGAATTTCACTTTCAACTCTGAAACCTCAAATTTGTAGTATAAACGCTGAAGAGTCCCTGGATCAGGTAATCTAATAAATTTAAGAAAAGGATATCTCACTTAGACTTAGAGCAATTTTGTTGTCTGTTTTTGACCACACATAGCGACTTTACTATACTTTGTGTGTATACACTTGTACGGTCATACACCTCAACACTTTCAAACACCACTGCACAAAAGTCACCAACATTCACTTTACTATACATGTACTTTGTGTGTATACACT
>CM046849.1:27074263-27221763 GCA_025618425.1 Heliocidaris tuberculata
TAGACCAACAATGTCGGTCTCGCGCGTGGGCCTTCTGAGGGCCTTTTTAAAAACCCTTTCAAGACAATTAATTGACCACATTTTGTGGTTTGGCTCAATAACTTTTGATTCAGAGCTCTAGAAAATATACCAGATGCATGAGTAGAAAGAGCAAAAATTTCTACACACATTGTTTCCATTTTTGTTGCATGACCATACTACGTTTGATGCCAGGAATTATATAAAGGAGAATAAGCTTCAAAATCCTTAAATTGGCAACACATTGAGAGGTTCAAAATCAGTTTTTTTAATCAAAATCAGCATTTTTTTCAACTTTCGACTAATTCTCTAATGATGTATATTGTTTTCAAAGACATTACATTTTGTTAGAACCATGTAGCACTAAAAGAAAAATATTAGTGTTGCCAATTTGAAGAGCAAAATGTGATCAATTTACCCCTTAAATAATTCCTGTCATGAAAGGGTTAAAGGTTCTCTAAACCGACAGCCCACGAGACTGGCAGCCCACTATCTACCCGTATTCATTTTTTTGTTTTGTGGGTCTCGTGGGCTGTCGGTCTCATGGGCCGTCGTTCTTGTGGACCCTTTGGAACTTTCT
This sequence comes from Heliocidaris tuberculata, assembly GCA_025618425.1. Classification (NCBI taxonomy): domain Eukaryota; kingdom Metazoa; phylum Echinodermata; class Echinoidea; order Camarodonta; family Echinometridae; genus Heliocidaris; species Heliocidaris tuberculata. Next base: position 27,074,862 of record CM046849.1, read on the forward strand.
ACAATTTTTGTATTTTCTTCCGGGGAGCGTTTCATCAAGTGTTTTGTCAGCGATTTTTACCGACAAATTTGCTCTCAGCCAATCAGATGCAAGGATTTCAGTAGCTAACAACAGTCGTCGGTAAAAATCACTGACCAAACACTTGATGAAACGCTCCCCTGTATTTCTTTGTTATGTCGTTCTCCTGAGCTGTCGATCTAGTCGGCTGTCGGTCTAGTGAACATTTTGTCAACGTTGGTCTCATTGGCTGTCGGTCTACTGGGATGACCCACTATGAACCGCCTTAAAAGTCGCTAGAATTAGTCCCACAATTAGACCAACAATGTGGCGGGATCCAGGATTTTGGTTATGGGTTAACTAGAAAAGGAGGGGCGTCGGCAATACCTTATACATGAATATCTGTTACTAAGTTGGTGCAAAAGTAGCAGAGCTTACGCATCTTCCGCCCCTTTGGATCGATCCGCCTCTGTTCAGTGGCGAATGGCGGAAAAAGGAAACTGGAAACAGACAAAGAAAGGCAGATAAAGAAGGGAATGAGGCATGCAGAAGGCATTTTGAAAAGAACTTGTTCTTTCGCCTTTCATCCACCCTTCAAGTAAGTCCGTTGCATTAATTTCTTATCCAATTGAAACAAGAATGTACTTTGAACAAATTTCATAATTCTAATAATTTTTTTCTTCTTCAGAAATTTGGGTCTGAAATTATCTACACCAAGTCCTACACTTTAGTTATGGTACATAGTTACATACGGAACTGTTCTCAGAACTTACGAACTAATTAATCGTTTTTTATGATTATGAAAAGGGAGATGTACACTGTAAAAAAAGATTCGTTGAAATTACTCAAAAAATTTATGTCAACGGATTGCCTTGATTATTTTAAGTATTTGTCACAGGAAATTCTAAGTAGAATTTACTTATTTTGCTAAATGAATTTTTACTCAGTTAAATTGAGTTACATTAACGTAAATAATTTAAGTATTGTAATCATTATAGATAACAATTTTTAAAAAAATGACATGTTTAAACGTGTACCCATCTAACATTCACTGACACTTTTTCAATTTACATGATTTAGGATTTAACCAATTATCTATCATCATCACCAACAAACACTATTACTTACGTTTTCATTTGACAACTATTGAAAGGGCCCGGAATTCTACATATACTAGATCGTATCATCTTTAAAATAAAACTGGTTGACAATTTTCCTGAAATATCAAGTTTTGATTTGTTTTGAATTGAGTGACAATTAAAAATTGTCTTATCTTCTTATATTTGCTTAAATGAATTAGGAAATATTCCAAACTTCTTAAATTTTCATTCAACCACAAAAAAGAATTGTTATATTTTTAAAAAGAGATGAATTTGGTCTTAATGAATATTCATGAATTATGTTAATACTTATATTACGCACTGCATCAGTCTTCACTTAAAAAAGATAAATACAATCAGCATAAATTGTTTGGGTAATATGTATAACTCCTTATTTTGAGTTAAACATTACTAAATTTATACAAGTTGAAATTTCTTTCATAACTATTTTACTTTAGAATTTTACGTATATTCTACTAAATTGAAAGTTTGAGTTAGTAAGACTTAAATCGAGTGCGTAAGTGGCAAAACTTACCATGCTTACGTTTTGAAGTAAATTCTACATGAGAAAAATAAGTAAAAATTACTATGGGCATATTATTTTTTACAGTGTATCTAGCACTTTTCATATTAGCATAATTTTTTACAATGGCCACTAAAAGATAGTTATTACCTTTAATTTACAATAAGCACAAGAAAGACCAAGAATACGTTAAAGCAGATGCCTTCGTACAGTATGGATGTGCCTGAGATCATTGATATCGGTGTGTCCGTCACATTTGTCAGATTAAAACGGGTAGGCATATCACAGACGTCCCCTTGTGGCTGAGGAAATAGGTCCGGCATGAAAAGTTCATCAAGCAAATCGAACCCGCTTGCTTCTTCTTCTCCTTCTTCGGCATCAGATCCGACTTGAGGGCAGAGCTCGTTCTCGGGTATTGATGACAGATCTTTACCCTTGAACTTGACAGGACTTTGGCAGGCCACCGATCCGACGTTGGATGCGAGCAGCCACAGCCGAAGTTCTGTTGATGACTGGCAGCTGCAGCACCAGCTGTTGTTGCTGAAGTCAAACAGGGTTGTCAGGGATGGTTGCGGAAGGTTTACGAAGGCGAGCTTGAATAAATCATTACCGAATATGGTAAACGAATCCAGTTGCTTCAGGGGAGCAAATGCATCTGCGGCAATACTGAATATCTGATTGTTCTCTAGGAATATCTTTTCAAGTTTGGGTGTGTTGATAAACATTTCTGAAGTGACCTCCCGTAACTTGTTGTAGCTGAGGTCTAACATCTTGAGCGAGCGAAGAGAGGAGAACGCACTCCCAGAAACCTCCTTGAGGCCATTGTGACTTAAGACTAATTCGATGAGACGCCAGCATGCAATCTTGGGCAAAGCTTTAAAATGATGGTATCTTAAAAAAAAAATTCTCATTTCGCTGTGCATGATTAAGGTATTAGGTTCGTGGCTGAAGCGTGCAACATTGTCGAGACGTAGTGAATTGATTTTTCGGCCTTTGATGACTTCGCTTAAACCTTCATAGCTCAGTGCAGAATAAGAGATGTCTAAAATGATGCCGAATTTCGACACGTCCTTGGGCAGCACAGCATGACCAATTTTGTTAAGTGGGTTCAAACTGAGATCCAAGTTGAGTAATGTGTTACAAGATATGAAATAATCAGCAGATATGAACTCTATCAGGTTGTCTTTCAGCCACAAAAAGTTAAGTTTTGCGCAGCCATCAATCGGTCCGTTCAAAGACGGACCTACACGGTTTCCAGACAAATCATAACATGTAAGGTTAAAAAATGTTGAGGGGATTCGCCGGATTTGGTTATTTGCAGCGTTTAAGTCAGCAACCATCCTATTACCTTCAAAGGGAGACAGATCAGAGATTGTATTACCTTCCACACTGATTGAACGAAGAGCGTTAGAGTTGTTCCTATATGTCACGATATTGTGTAGGAAGGAAACATTTGTTAGCTTGCAGTCTATTAGTTTCAACGTTGTCAATCGGGTATTTTCAATGCCGTCTACATATTCTACGGGATTTGCACTCAAGTCAAGTGTGGTAAGGTTCGGGAAGTTCTGTAGATTGACCTGTTCGCTTCTGCTGAAGAGGTTACCTGATAGAAATAAAACTCGAAGTGTTGGAGTAGGTGGAAGTTCGATACTTTGTAGGTCGTTATCATTGAGAGTAATTTCTTGAAGTTTCTGCGCGTTTAAGAATGAATCGCCGTTCAGACGCGCAAGACGGTTGCCAGCAAGGTTCACGTAGAGGATCGACTGAGTCAATGCAGGATGAAGAACAAATGATTCGAGTTCGTTTCCACTAAGACCCAGATATTCAAGGTGCGGACAATCGGAGAACGTATCGGGATGAATTGTTTTAATTCGGTTATTTGCCAGAAATGCATTCTCGAGGACGGGCAGTGATCTGAATCCCTGTAGGTTGACTATCTCATTCCATTGTAGGGAAATCGTCACCAATGTCTGGATATCAGTCAAATCATTTTCGGAAATACTTTTAAACTTATTTCTGTCTCCTCGAAGAGTTTTCAACTTGGGAAGGAGATTTAAAAAAGACACATCAGTGATATGATTTCTGTCCACAAATAAAGTTTCTATAATCGGCAGGTGTGTCTGATTGCCCAAGTTTCCTCCATGTACTAAACTGGAAACGGCAATATTTCTAAGTTGATTATTGGATAATGATAAAATCTTCAGGTTCGGCATTCTGGACACTGAAATCACAAACTCACCCATCAGCTCGCAAGAACTGATCCGTAATCGTGAAAGTATTGGCAGTTGTAGGAAATAAAAGGTGTTAGAAATACGCGTACCTTCTAGCCACAGGTTTTCAACACCCTGTAATCTTTCAAATTCCAGTGCAGAGATTCCGTATTTTGCACGAATGGATAATGACCGGGCCATGGTTGTAACTTTTAAGGTAGCGAGACGTTTCACCGAAGTCAGATCAAGAAGACGAATATTGTCCGGTAGACGGGCGTGTAGGGTATGAATTCTATTTCTACTGAGATCAAGCTCCACAAGTCTAGACATATTTCGGATATCTGGGATGAATGTCAGAAAGTTATCAGCGACGTTAAGTTTGGTTAAGAAAGCTGCGTTTTCCATCTCGTGTGCATCAAATACAGTCAGTCTGTTGCCTAATACATTTAGCTCACTGATGCTATGTCGGATATCATGCAACCTAACCAGGCGATTTTTTTGCAAAGACAACCGGTCGACATTTAGAATAAACTGATCTGGTTCTTTGCGTGCGAAATCTTCGATGAAATTAGAAGAGAGTAAAAGCATGTCCACCAATCTCAACTTCTGCACTTCGCCTACTTCGACAAGTCGGTTTCCAGTTAGGGAGACTTCTCTTATGTTATACGCACCATCGAAACAACCCTCCTCGAGTGTTTCAATGAGATTGTAGTTTAAACCAAGGTAGGAAAGAAATCGTAGACCACTGAACACCTCCCGAGGTATAATTCGAATGTGATTGTTGCTGAGATGCAGACGATAGATCCGGCTGGGGAAGATGATGTTGGAGGCGGATTCGATTCCTTGTGCGATACAGTCCAAGTAAAATATTGGTTCATCGTCTAGGTTATTACCACATGAACATGGTGTAGGGCATTCTTCGAAAGTTTCCTCTCTAGTCAGAGAAAAAATCGACCCGATTTGTCCAGAAACTATTAGCACGAGTATAATGAGAAATTTCAATCCACCCACTGTAAACATAAAGCAGACACCCTCTGGCTGACTTTTCCTTCTTCTTGAAATTCTCGCCAATTTCATCATGGTAGACATTGGTGCAGATATTAATAATAATAATATATAAGATCTATAAGGCGTCAAATCCACTTGATGATCAAGTGCTCAAGGCGCAACTTGTGCAAAAGATGACAATAAACATTGACATCAAAATATTGATTTAAAAGTATAGATTATAAGACAATCCTATGAATAAAGATGATTTGCTAAAGAGTTTTGCAAGAAGCTAATTTATGTCGCCAGTTAACCAGGTCTAAAAAAAATTTCTGTAAAACGAAGTCTTCAAAACGTGTATTTAAAACAATGACAATCTGGTGCCGCTGTAGATCGAGACTGGCCTGTACAAGAAAAAAACGATTGTACTAGTTACTTGCGTTGGCAATACATGTAGTTATGCAAGAACTAAGGCGATGGAAGTAGATGTGTATTTATACAAATCACTTCGATCATCTGATCTAGTCTATCTGCGAGTTTTCCCTCTGATAGGCGTCCTTTTAAAACTTGCTTAGCGCACAGGGTGCGTCGACCTCGATTTTCAGTGGAGAAGTTCCCCCACCCCTATTGTATTTCCAGGATTGTATTGAGCACCATATTTGCTTCAGTTGAAGATGTTCGTATCCCCTCCTTGAAATGTGAATCGACGTCCCTGGAGTCTGGACCCTGGTAGAAAATGACAAAGAGACGGATTTCGCAGAAATGATGGAGTGGCCCTTTCTACTTCTGGGTTTTTAAGAGTTAAGAGAAGTGTTTCTTTGATATTATTATTCTGTCTGTTTTTCTTATCTTGAAAGAATAAAAAATTTTTTGACAGACGTAGATTCTATCATATCCCCATTTTATCTACATTTGGTTTGCAGCTCGCAAATGCATCTATAATTGACGATACTGACGTAAACAATTTGTCATTCCTTTTTATGAGATATCAGCTGAATATTGATGACTCCGATTGAAGAAATGGGCAATCTTTTTTAAAACTTGATCTGAAGAAGCTGCCATAAACCTCTAGAGGAAATGTTCTAAACAAGCTACCCTCGACAACCATCCCGGATATAGGCTTAGCCAGGGGGCACAAGGGGGCCATGGACTCCTGTTCATCCGCTAAAAAAAGGTCATCTACGGAACTTAGGGGTCAAGACTATGTGACTTTGTGATTCTGTGTGTCGCTCCCTTCTGTGCCCCCCCCCCCCACGTTCAACAAGTCTGGCTGCGCCAGTGCGGATGAATAACCCGGGATAGCTATCCCCCAAGGACAACAACCCTTAAAAGCAGATGGGGAAAAATCAACTCCATCTTTTGATAGAAAACTGTTTACAGTTGCTAAACTTCAGGCTATGTAGGCCTACCAAGGAATCGTGAACGTTTAAAGTTTTCAAACAGTTTGATCCCTACCATTTGTGACAGTCCTGGATCTGCCCTTGCCGTGGAACAAAGATTACCGGAATACTAGTGGATACTGAAATATATTTGTCCGAGGCGCAAATGGGTAGGAACTACGTGGTTAAAAGGAAATACAACCTTAAAGGCAAGTTGTTATGAAGGAAAGCAGAACAATCAGAGGAGCAGATTGATGAAAGCTTGAACGAAATCGGACAATAACAAATTGACCGAATCGTTAATGTCACTGTGATGTAGCGGTGGACAACCCTCCCCTTGGCTACAGCACACAAAATGACAAATATTTCAATTTTTCAAAATGCATCACTCTGTAGGGTCTTTTGATTTTTTGGAGGATCTATAACAATATGCCATCTACAATACACTTTGAGTACACAAGCCGGAAAAATCTCTGGTAAAAAAAAAAGTAATAATAAAAATAAAAAATGCATGGCTCTCGCATTTCCAAGTGCATGTAGTTCCTAATCAAGGGAGGTGGGGTGGGGCACATGAACATAATATTGTACAATGATTTCTTTTGTGTAAGTTCAAGAGATGTCAGATTTGGTTTTACAGAAGAAGGGGGGGGGGGTACCTGCCCCTTGCCCGTGGGTCCGCCACTGTATCTGCAATATAATCGAATCAGGTAAAAATGACGTGTCCAAACGTATTTCAACACCGACATGTCGCCTGGTATTGAATAAAACTGTTTTTTTTAAATTTCATTTTGATGAGGTCTTGAAACAGATCCTTAAAAAAAAATGATGAGAAAGGAAAATCATAGTAAATACAATTTTCAAAAACTATCAAAATAATTACTAGGATATTGTGTAAATTTCCTCCCATATTTTGCCAGGTTCATTTTTTCCCTTTGCTGTTTTGCTGTGTATTTTACCATTTTTTTTCCTGGAGAAGAGCAGCATATTGAGATAGCACGACCCAGTTTCTCTTCAATTTAGTGGCAGAGTCCTAATTAATTATTAAAGAAAGCATCGGTAGTGATAATCTAGTAATTGCTTGTGCGTCATTTCAAAGGAATATCTATAGCAAAAACATCACTACACGACAGCGTTTAGTTGGCGCATTAATCATCGGGGTGAGATAAAAAAAAAATGACTATTGCAAGAAGAAAGATAAAAACACGATGTAGCAGGACTAATGAGAAAGCTTTCTGGCAGCTAATGTATTTCTAAACTCATTGTTTGCCAATCCGGCGTTCGGATTTCGATTTAAAATATTTACGAGGGAAGTAGATCTGTATGACAAATAGGGGCTTATAACTCGACCATTGCCTGTGACAGGAAGCTCTCTTTCTTTTTTCTTTCTCTCTCTCTCTCTCTCTCTCTCTCTCTCTCTCTCTGTTATCTGGGGAGCGTTTCATCAAGCGTTTTGTCAGTGATTTCTACCGACAAATTTGCTCTCAGCCAATCAGATGCGAGGATTTCAGTAGCTTATAACAGCTGCCGGTTAAAATCAGTGACAAAACGCTTGATGAAACGCTCCCCTGTTTTTATATCTTGGTTCCTGACTCCTCATGGTACACATGGAGAAAAAGAGAGGGAAAGGGAAGGAGGCAAGGGCTCGAGAGAGAGAGAGAGAGAGAAAAAGGAAGAGATAGGTGTAGAAAAGAAGACGTCATAATAAACAAAAACGAAAAATGTTATCAAAGGAAAAGTAATGAAAAACTGAAAATTATCAGAAAATGAATTTTAAAAAGAATATTCATTAAATGTTGAGAAATCGTAAATCAATAACGAAAATAATTTCAAGGGAGAAAAATGTATTTCATGCATGAGAAAGTACGTGTCTAGTTGAATAAAAATAAACCCGGCCTATGTTTTACTCTTGTAGCTTTTAAAGCTAACTAAAGAAAAATGATGTTGAACTCGCCTATTTTTTCAGCAAACCCCTTGACGCTCACCAACACTGTGTAATGTGTATTGCCTTTAACAAGGAAAATGTGAAATTTGGTATCAGTTGCTTCTTCATCCAAATTAGTGCAGAACTGCCATGCGTATAAGCATCACTAATCACTCAAAGAATAATATTACTTATTACCACTTATTAGACGCTTCGGCTAGACCTATATCTAATCAGGTTATTTGAATCAGGATAGGAGCACCATAGCGCGAAGCTTATCACTATAGCCGGAACATAATTCCATGAACCGAGAGGAAAAAACTCATCACAAAATTGCATTTTCGTAATTTTCCTGACACCAATATGACTGAGTTCAGACAGTCAAATTTGGCAGCGTGATGCGGATCAGCATATTTTTTCAAGCAAGTAAAACATTTTGGAAGTACCGAATATATTCTCTTTTGTTCAACGATTCGAACATTTATGCGGACAAGTAATTTTTTACTGTGATATAAAAAAAAAAAAAAAAAATAGCTCATCCATTTTAAGGAAGAAAAAAAATGGAAGAATAACAATTATGCGAGGTCTCTTAGTATAATTTGTGAAAATAACGGGAAAGAGCATCAAGCATCAAGAAATAAGAGGTAAGTGGATTTTGAGTTTAAACTTGAGTTTGAACTTTATTTATTATCCAACAATAAACACATGATTTTGTTTGATTGGGTTGAGGCAATATTATCCATCTACCCCATCTCACTTTTTTTTAACGCGCTCTCATCAACATTATCGTTATTCGTAATGATGCTTTATGAAATTAATATTACTGAATGACCCAATCTGATTAAGTTATCTGGAAATGTAATATATTAGCTTTGCTTTTAAACATGTCTGTTTCAAAAAAAAGAAATTATCACTTAGGTCATAATTTGGGCATCTTATATTTTGCTTACTGATATTCAGTTATGTACTCAGATCTATGAAAAACATTGTTATCATTGTTTTTATTGTATTATTTTCTTGCCGCACTTATGTTTCAGTATCATAATCATGAATTGACCACTGTCTTCAATAATATATTTACAGTAAATAATGAAATCCATCATTATCCCACTAGACAAATCAATCTGTATCACTTGTCAAGAAATCGTACCGCACTAACACAGAATACTTTTATATTTACTGCCCCTAAATTTTGGAATTACCTCCCTTTAGACATACTAGACAGTAAAAGTTTGAGTACACTCAAACGTAAATTGAAAAAAAAAACCTCGCTAATTGCTTTTTATGGACATTGATCCTTCACTGATGTTTTTTGCTGTACCTGTGTTAATTAGTAAAATCTATCGATTAAATAAAACCTTCCAGATCCTGCCCCTTTTCCATCCTCCCTTCCTCATCCTTCCCACCTGTCATATTGTTATGCATGATTGCCCAGTCTAGTTTTTATGTATTGCATAAATAATAATTTACCTTTTTTCCAGGGACCAGCGCTCCTACAAGCTCTGCTTCTTTGATGGTCTCTGTTTTCATTATAATTTTCATATAATTACTCTAATGTAGTCTTCACTGTTGTTATTTTTTTCTTATAACTCAAACGCTAATGCTTTTTATTTTGCTTGTAATAATCGACAAATATTCTGCACTTAGTTTGGTTGTCAATTATTTTTTATATTGTTAATTGCACAATAGTTATTGTTATATACTTTGAAAAATGAAAATGAAATGAAATGAAATCTAAATCTTAAATCTGAATATGAATCTGAAGTTATAAAAGGGAGGAAGGGGAGGCCGAATTGAACTTGGGAATCAAGTTTTATCGTGTTTTTTCTGAGCCTTCAATCAAGGTTGTGTATACGCCGGCTGCATCCTTTAATGGGATACACATACTAGATATAATATTTACTTCTTATTTATCTATATATACTGAATAATAAACTATACTGTGATGAGGGGCCAACGTAAACTTCATATTTTCCAATTTAAATAGTTTCCATAGAATTCATTTGCAGTTATAAGTATCCTTGCGAAAGTGTGTGATAGGCGTGTGTGGTGCCGTGGAAAGTGAGGGATTGTGTGATGTCGGGCAGGCACTTATGCCCTTGAGCAAGGCATTTTATCTACATGGCTCTTTTATCGTACATCAAATAAATGAAGTGCTATAGACATATTGATACCAGCGTATGCATGTGTGTTATTATTTTGTTAAGACTAATCGGACTAACAGTATATCATTAACGTATCTGTTCACCAAAGAACTGAATTGATTTGGTAAACAGCTACGCATAAAATAAACTTATCAACATAAAAATGGATAATTTTTGAGAGAATTTTGATTGTTTAATACAATTTTTATTGAAATTACCAAACCATTCTCATTCATCATGTTGATATTTGGTGGTATTATTCATTATGTATGTTCTGTGTTCAAAGCATAATCATTTTGTTGTAAACTTCACTATTCTATTATATATGTTCAACTATACTGTTAAAAATTGTCACTCAATATAACAATTTCATGATATTCAATAATTCTGTATTATCCTTACCAGGTAATATACAAATAAACAATAAAAACATCGCCCAGGTTGAATCTACCAAATTTTTGGGTGTTTATATAGGCAGTAAACTAACCTTGAAAGTTCAGTTTGATTGTTTATGTAAACTGTTGTCACGTAACTCAGGTGTAATGAACAAGCTGAAACCATTTGTACCTTCCCATGTTATGCTTATACTCTATTCTGAATTGATCTTCTCTTATCTTAATTTTTGTATACTTGCATGGGGGAATAGCTCAATAACCCTAATGGACAAAATTGATGTTGTACAAAAACGGGTTGTAAGAATAGTAAAAAAATGTTGGATTTCGTGCACGTATAAATGAGCTTTTCTATAATTATAACAGTGGTAATATTCTTAAGATATCTGACTTGTACTTATACCATGTATACAATCTTGGAATATTTATGTACGAACTCTCGAAAGGTAATTCACCAAATGTTTTCGTCCCTATATTTCAACGGAACAATGCTGTACATTCTTATCCAACTAGACAGACAAACCATTTCCACTGACCTCCTCCGAACTCGCACCGTTTTTGCCCCCCCCCCCCCCCAAACAAACAAACAAAAATCACCTTTACTGGACAACAAATTCTGGAAAAGCCTGATTAACGCATTGGTTGATAGCCCCTCCAACAATAATCTTTTAAACGGAAGCTAAGGTGTTTTCTTTTAAGTAAGTACATGTATATATGTATGAATATTCATATCATGCTGGATCGTAAAGGTGGTCACATAGACTTTGTTCGTGTTAAACTGTCCTGCCTTCTCCTTCTTCTTCTTCTTCTTCTTCTTCTTCTTCTTCTTCTTCTTCTTCTTCTTCTTTTCCCCCTTTTTTCCTCTTCTCTTTCGTCTATTTCTTTTCTTTACTTCACATTCTGAGCTTTGCTCTCCTTGTACTTTTAGTGAATCTGATACTTCTAATCCGTTTCGTTTTTTATTGCATATTAATCAGACTTACTTATAATGTTACTCTAAACGGGAGCCTAATCATTTACAAGCTTTGCCTTTTATTTAGGCTCCCCACATTTTACATTTTCTTTTCTTTCTTTTTTTTTTTTGCCAGTCGTTCCTATTTCTTTCGAAACTTTCTACCTATACATGATACTTGATTTGAGTTCTTTACCCGTACGTGTTGAAATTGACTCTTATGCTTGTAAAAAATTAATTTTTTTTAAATGTAAAATTGGAACAAATAAAGTTCAAACTGCTCAGAGAATGCTTATAATTGTTGATATTATTCACTATGTATAACTTATTTTGTTGTAATATACATTATTCTTTTATATTAAGTTATGTTGTTCAGAGAATGCTTTAAAATAAAATGGCTTGTCGGAGGTTAAAAAACAAAAACAAAAAACAACAAACAAACAAACAAACAACAACAACAAAAAAAAACCCCATGTTATTTTGTTGGATTTTGTTACAGCGATTTGCGAACACCTGCGTAAACATGCCACCGCCTAGAAGAAATGCAGGCGCACAAGCCCCGGCTGGGAGAAGGAACAACGCCGGTGGTGGGGGGAAATACGGAAAATTGGTGAGATTTTACATTATATAATTATATTTTCAATATTCCGAAGCAGAACACAATTATGCAAAAACACACACGATCAGTTGTGACCATAGCATAACATTTAATGTTATGGTCGCAACTGATTGTCCGTGTCCGCAGCTGCGATCGGCTGTGGACAAACTCCTGCGATTCGTACGTCCTTCTTTTGTCATGGTCACAACCAGTCGTGCACCCCTCTGCATCTCCCCTTGGGCGTCTTGCACCCTCCTCATTAACATACCCCCTCTTACCTGCAAGAAATCTTGAGGCGAACGTACAGCGCCGTACAGGTGCCGTGCAAACGACGTGAAACCGACGCGCGACATGTCACGGCTCCGCATTGTGAGACCTCAGGAAGGAGCCCGTGCGATGAGGGCAAGAAGCACGTGCAGGAGTACGATGGCTGCGCGTGTCACGTGAGTTCATCAGAACACTAGCCACACGCAGAGATTCTTAGACATGTCCAATTGCCTCCTTGCCTGTCCTGCGTGCTCCTAGTGCTTTGGAAGAAAAACGTTCGACACAAGGATTTTCTGCGCAAGGAGGTGCAAGACCGGTTGTGACTAACCTTTAACTCACGATATGTTGGTATAATATCCTAACGTTTTCAGGGTTTTACCCAAATCTAGATCTGGCACAAATGGATTATTACTTGCAATTTTTAAAACAAAGTTGCCCTGTAAAGCGTATATGGATTAATACCACCAAGGTATGCCTTGTTTTATTAAATGATATTCTGATATTTATGTTAGGGAACCTGAATTACATGCTTTGCTTTCCAAGGTTTCCTCCACAATACAGCTAGCATTTATTTACTTACCACTTAAAACGTAAATGCCTTTTTAAAACCGAATTTAGGTGCCATATTTTGTATCATTCTTAATTGTTGTTTCTTTTTTTCTATGCTCATGATGAGTTTGTAAAGTGAAATTCTTTGTAAATTTATTTGCTGTTATTGTGGAAATAAATGAATGAAATGAAATGAAATGAAATGAAGGTATAATTTATTATGAAAGCATATTACTTCTATTTTATAATAAATAAGAAATTACATTCATACAATACATACTTCGTTCAAAATAACCCTGTGTTTTCTGGGACGCACTGTAAATTTGTGTGTGTGTGTGTGTGTGTGTGTGTGTGTGTGTATTTAGTTGTTTCTATTATTTTCTTTACAAATTACACAGTATTTGTTCTAGTCCTTCCAAATTATATATTTTACTATACTACATTACCAGATTACGTGCTGCATCATAATCATGATAATTACGATGATGATGATGATGATGATGATGATGATGATGATGACACGCTTATAATCATGATGGTAATGACGACGACTGTTGTGATGATGACTAGGATGATTGTGATAGCGATGAAAATAACGAAAAATGAGACGATGATAATAATTATGATATTGGTAATAATATGATAATAAAGATGCATGTTTGCTATACAATAAAGAGGAAGGGGAAAGTAATGATGATGACGATGAAAATTATAGTGTAGATGGTGGTGGTGGTGGTGATGATGATGATAATCAAAATAACTGTGCAGATGGTGATGATGGTGATGATAATGATGACGGAATGGAGAAATGACGTTAATGATCATCATTTAGTTACTGATGATGATATTGATGTTGATGTGATGATTCCGAATATTACGATGATGGTAATGGTGATGGTGTTGTTCTTGATGATGATGATGATGGTGGTGGTGGTGGTGGTTATAATGAAGTGGTAATATCAGAGGTGATGATAATGACGTCTTTTCTTATTTCACTGTTATCCTTCATCTTGTGAACGCCCATGGTGTTCTTTCTTGAAATTGATCCCTATTTTCTCTTGACTACAACAGTCTCGGACGATTGTCTCTTCCACAATCCGGACAATTTCAACTCTATTTCTTCATGACAGGAATACTCATTAAGGATAATTATCATCTTGTAGATGATGTTTTCAGAGAGCATCATTTGAGATATTGTTCTTTCTGCCTTTCTTTTGCACTTGAGCAATTATCTTTTGTCCTGGTCTTTGGTCTGTTACTAGTTTGCTCATCAGTAGTTAAACAAAGTTAGTGTTTTTTTTATACAAGTCATAATACTTTGGATGTATGCTCTTGTTTCTTCTGTAACTCACAAAGAAAAAGAGTCACGGCTTCCACTACCGAGCAGGCCTCGCCATTGGCGGTATCCAGCTAGCAGCAGGCATCGCATCTGTGATACTATCACGGTACTCTTTGAGGTACTACCATTCGGATCTGATCGACTACCCTTCGGTTGGAGCTTGGGCAGGGGCTCTAGTAAGTATATATAGGACTAGACCGCCTACCTCTGCGAAGTGTCCTTGGTTGTCTGCGAGCAATTCACGAAGCAAACTTCAATTTTTGATTTTTCCTTTAGCAATATTGATGCAGCATCGAGTAAAAAAGTTGAGAAAAAGTTTCAGAATCCCATCTTTCATGTCAAATATCCCGAACTGTAATGACTAAGTTCGCAGACATAGGGCATGTTTGTTTTAGCTATACATGTATGTCAAAATGGCACGTACGCTCAAATTTTGATTAGATATTTGGCACACTTACAATTTAGAATATCATAATCGAAGTTAATCATCAGAGGGATAGAAAAGTATTTCTTCTCTGACTGCTAGTTAAATCCTAGGGTCACAGATATAACCATGATAACCCCCATCATAAATAACAATGTGTTAGGAGTACAGTGGCGTATCCAGAAAACGGTCACAAGGGCGGGGATGCAATTCTCCCCAGACACGAGAGGGGGAAGGCTGAATGTATCTTTATCTGGGCAGCCTCACTTGTTGAAGATCCCTTTGCAAGGCGTATTGACTTTTCCCTAGACCTTCAAGAAAAAAAAAAGGGGGGGGGGGAGAACCCCTCAAAACACTTCGTCGGATTTTTTAAAATTCAAGTTGATGAATATAACAAGATACTATGTTCTGATGTAAAGAGTTCTTTTTTCTCTAAAGTGGAGTTATAAGCACATGAGTGGTGAATATAAGTGATATATACTTATTTTTAAACCCAACTTAAGATACTATTCTACTCAAATACAATGTACGCTCGTTGTAAATAAACGTTTAAAAGATGAAGGATATAGGGCTATCTTGTTTTTTTAATTTTGGACTTATGCTAGCTAGTTGAATGAATGACCATTCTTCTTTAACAAAACTGTAACTAAATAAACAAACAGACATCATGCTAATATGAAATTAATTTCGCACTTTCATTTCGTGACTGGATTCCTTTCGTTTATTCATTTTGTTACAGAGAGTAATTTGTACAGAATAAAGATATTGACACTTGGCGCTCCATAACTCAGTGGACTAGGTTATAATCCTGGGCCCTGTTTCATAAAACTTGTTATCAATAACAAGTTACGATAATTGATATGAGCTACTGAAATCGTTGCTTTGATTGGCTGTTAGCAAATTTGTAATACAAATGTGGCATCTCCTATTGATAATAAGACAGTTTTATGAAACGGGGCCCAGGTTTTACTCAGTCCGCCTTAATGAATAGGAGCCTTAAGCCCGGCTCAAACGAGGAGTCATTTGCTGACGTTAGGACCGCGTCAGTTGTATACTTGGACGGTATTTTGCGTGTCATAAAATAATGATATAGTTTAAAAAGTGATTGCAAAATGAATGGGGCCCGTTGCACAAAACTTGCGTTTAATCGCAACTCCTAAAATTCAAACGCAAGTCCTTGATGCGCAATTCTGATTGGCTGAAAATAAAGTTGCGTTTGATTTTCCTGAGTTTTGTGCAACGGGCCCCAGCAAACACAACACTTTTGATAACTGGCGGATGGGTGAATTGCATTCACAGGCTCAATTAGCGCAGGTACTGACGCAATCGAAATGACGCTACGTATGTAAGCCGGGCTTTAGGCCCTAATGTCTAGCGTCATTTATGATACGTGATTGCAAACATGTTGGCATAGTGAGGGATGTATCTTAACATGTTTGCCATTTCTTTTCATCAGTTCTATATTCCTGCTGGTGTCCTTGGCATCGCTGCGAAGAAGAAGCACACATGCATTGTAAGACGTCCGACATGATAGTCCATTTGACGCTCCTATACAACCAAGAGCGAACTTAGAAAAGTTCTTTCCGTTAAAGTTTTTTTTTGTTGTTGATTTGTAATCCTAAGTGGTCACTGAGAAATTTCAGCTTTGTTGACCAAGGGGCAACCTTGATTAATTTGCATATAGGGCCTACTGAATATCAAAATGCAATATGTTGTTCATAATATGCAATGTAACCTGTGGTTCAACGCACGGAGGATATACCGGGAAATCGTATTCAATTGAATTGAATTGACTTTATTAAACATCATTGACGTATGTAAATCAATATTTTGTTTCAACAAGAAAATGAGAGAGAAACGATGGTAATAACTTATATACATTTCAAATGACAAAATTTGTAAACATATCAGTGTATGTTAATAATATTTGATTCGTTTATACATGTACATAGATTGATATAAGTCATTTTAGAATTCTCCCCTTAATTACTATGCAGATCTGTGGTGAATTGGTTTTGAAAAATATCCTTCATAACGGAATTTACTTCATTACCGACAACCCGTTCACTGTCAGTTAAGTCTACAACATCAATGCATTCACTGTTTTCATCAAGATATAGTTTACAAGCTTTCAATAACGTATTTACATTCTTTAACCAGCATGCAGTGTTTTTTTCTTGTCATTACTCTAGTCATTTCATACGCCTGGTATAACAGGGAATTACAATCAGTATCTTTCATCCGTGACCAATACTTAGCTACACAAGAACATATATCAATTAATAATGGGTATTCTCCCATCTCAGCCAAAATGGCTATATTATTACTTTTCTTATTTACACCAAGATCACTGATATCTGTACCACTGTAAGTGAACAGGTTCCAAAACATTTTTTTTATCACAGGTTTCATTGCACAAGATTAACAACACGGTCAGCGTTTGGTGCAGCGCGCACATAAGTGCGAAAGTTGTCTTGGGCTGTTTAGCATTGTTTATACATGTGGCCATTTGGATTTATGCAAATTATGCCAAATGTTCAAAGTTGTTTTTTGGGGCAATAAAGCTTAAATTGTTCGGAGACAACATGGGTTCACCAATCTAAAAAAAAAACACTTCAACGGAAAGAACTTTTCTAGGTTCATAAAATGTCAAGTTGACTTATACCCTGCATATACCCTTTATAACGATAACAATAATATATCCAATAAAAGTACAATGAAACCTGTATACAAAAACCGCTCAAGGGAGACGAGAATAGAAGCAAATGGTCTTTGTGCACAGGTTATTTTAGAATTACAGAATTTAATCAAGGGAAATAAGAAAATATGGCCCTAATAGACAGTTGGTCTTTCTACGCAGGTGGTAGCTAAGTCTGATTTCACTGTACTGTTTAATATCTTTATTTTTATTTTTATTTATTTATTTATTTATTTATTTTTATTTTTATTTTTTTTGGAGGGGGAGGCTGGCTTTGAAAGTGCCGATATTCGGGCAACTGCCACCTCATATTCGGGCAGCGAGGTGCCAGAATATCCTCATACTTGGGTATAGTTTTATTCCCGAATATTGTAATTTCTGTACATTTTCACTCTACTTGAAACTTGATATTCGGGCAAAAAGCGTCAGACCCCCTCGCGAGGGGGGGGGGGGGGGGGGGGCGGGGCTATGACGAAATATCTATGCACTGTGTTTGATATATCAACATAACCAACATAAACAAATGAATGATGAAATATTTCTCTAAAAATGACACATAAGTGGAATTTGGGTATGTTATTATTACTTATATGTTAAAGGGAGCCACCGCTCGATATCCATGTACGTTCAATTTCATTCGCTTGCCCCTATTGCAAGGCCGTGCATAACAACAGTCATGGAGCAGCGAACAAAATTGCCGTCGAGGGTGGGGTAGTTTGTCAGTTGGGTTGTTCAGTTCGTCTTTCTTCGGTCGAATGCGTATCACTGCAATTGCGTGCTCGTTTACCGAAGATGTGCGGAGATTCCTGAATATTACCCGAGCCGGGCCAAGCTCCAAAACACCACGATTGGCGACTTTTCGGTCCCTTTAAGATAATATTATTTCTGTGCAAACGTAATCAGTATAGTAATATTTTGAAAAAATATTTTGAAAAAAAAAAAAATGGGCAAATAATGAATATAACAAAAAAGACGGGCGACTGTCGAAAGGAAGGTGGTAATTAAGGACGATAAATTGGTGATTAATTCCACCCACTTGCCCTTATTAGTTGTCATTCAAAAATCCCTATTGATATTCAATTATTTTGATTCGGAAATACCAAAGGAAAAGGAAGAATATACTGGTGATAATTCACTTCCTGGCTATATACACCCCTCGAAATGGTCTTGTTAGTCTTGTCATTACCGTTTTTATCGTTATTTATTCTGGATGCCCCTTTTTAGATTATGGATCAAATGTTTTTCAGCTGGTTATTTTTTTAATGTAGGAGAAGTTTTAACAATTAATAAATGGTTTGCCTTCAGTGTAGCTCATTTATGCAAGGAATTTCAGCAAATGATATCATGTGTATAAATATTGCTATCTTCAATCAAACACAATAAAATGAACCAACACAGTGGCAGATCTAAGATCTAACACAATTTTTCTAACACAAAAAAGGGGTTCTTAGGTTCTCGCATTTTGCGGATTTTTTTTTGGTTCGGCCAGGGTAAGTGTTTACCCCCTATCCGCCACAGCACCACACTACAATAATTGATATATTCAGGACTCTTAATGAGCCTTTTTAAAGCTATCTTCACATTGATCATATTAAAGTAAGATGTATTTTCACCTAATCGCAGATCCTCATTTATATGACATGGAGCATCTTCGCAGCCCTCGCTGGTCCATTCATGACTGTTTTCGAGGGGGCCGTTGCTGGCGTGGGATCTCTTGTATTCGTCTGCAAAAGCCTACTCGGGCCTATCTTTGAAGTGCCCATCGTCAACGAATTTGTGAACGAGCGTCTGTGCGAGAGATTCGGCGTAGAGGTGGGTCTGATAATATAACGGTGCCAGCATTTAACAAAAAAGGGGGCGGGGGAGGGGTCCAATCCCCCAAATCTTTGACAAGAACCCCCTCCCCCGCAAAACAAAATAAAACAAAACAAAACAAAGGGTCGGGGGGGGGGGGATCGGACCCCTTGACCCCCTGCCCTGTAAGTCGATGTCTTGTTGAGTATTAGAGGGATAGGTAACTTATTGAGCATTCATGGAGAAATCGAATCGTGCAAAATTTGCTCAGCCTATTTCAGCTGTACACGTAGGTTATGTAGATGGTTGTGCAGCTGAAAATATATTTACACCAATTAAATGCGACTGTGTGCCTCATTTTTTAAATTCCCATCACACAAAAAGGAGGTGAATCATT
Organism: Heliocidaris tuberculata; assembly: GCA_025618425.1. Classification (NCBI taxonomy): domain Eukaryota; kingdom Metazoa; phylum Echinodermata; class Echinoidea; order Camarodonta; family Echinometridae; genus Heliocidaris; species Heliocidaris tuberculata. Next base: position 27,094,533 of record CM046849.1, read on the forward strand.
AATTATTTTGCTGGTTGTGTTATATTTCATCAGAACGGATAAATAATAATATTAACACTAATAGTGGGTTCTTTTATAGAACTCATAACTGTAACACTTGGCACTCCTGTTATTATCACCCCGGCCGGCTTTAGCACGTCTGCTATCGCGGCGCTCTAGCATTCTACATGTTCTAAGGAATTAATTCCTGCCATGTAACCATTTACCTTACCTTGGTCGAGTGTGGCAAATATAGAATATTGTCTTGCCAAAGGACATTAGTGTCGTGGAGGGATTTGAACCCCGTACCATGAGCTTCATAGTCTAATGACTAGTCCACTAGACCACAACACCTCTTAATGTTGGGAGATGAATAATATTCTTTCTTTCCTTCCACCCCAACTTTCTCCTGCATCAATGACATCAGGAAGCCGTCATCATTCACGGTGTCCTAGCCTTAATCGGGTTAGTTGAGTTCGTGATATCCATCGTAGGGTCAGCGTTCTGCTGCAACGGACTCTGCTGCGGAATATCCGGGCGAATCGCTCCAGTTGATGTCAATGTGGTAAGATTAACCCCCAAACCAATCACCCACAGGCGGACCCACTCTCCCATTCGCAGTTCAAAGGTTTCTTAAGGTCTAAATTAATCACCTTTCACTCCTCAAATTGGCACCAATTATTCTCATTTACCACTCCTACATAGTTTGAAAAGAATAAAAATGTTAATTAAATAAACCAATGAATGAAAATTGCAAAATGTAACAGAAAATATGCCAATTTGTACACGGAAACAGTGCTTTTATATTTTACACTGCATTGCCAATACAAAGACTAAAATGATTAGTAGCAATTAAATCACTCTTATTCGTAAACGGAAAAACGTAATGCATTAGAAATAGATTTAGAATTTTCTGTGATTTTTGTTTTTTTAGCTCGTGTATAATGTGTAATTACTATCATTCTTGATTAAAAGATAATGCGAAAACGTCACTAAAAGGAGGCATTGTACTGCTATGGGTCCCTTAAATTTGAAAAAAAAAAAGATTGAATTTTCACTCCCCCGGGAGTCACGTCAGGGATCACTTCTTTAGGAATGAATATCAATTTATTTTAGAGTGCTCTCTAAAAAGAAGAGAGAATTTTTACGCTATTTTCACTGTAGGGCCTATACTCACCGGGGAGTCACGTTAGTGATTTTTTTTTTCTTAAAGAGCAGAGTGCTGAAACGGCTGCTCCCCTCCCTAATGTAAAAAAAAAAATAAAACAACAACAACGAACAAACAAACAACAAGCCTTTTTATGGGTAAAACCAATACCTCATGCCTGCACTTTCGGGAAAACAAATATTACCGGAAAAACATTATTGCCAGATTTTTGGCTCCTACATGTCCCCCTACCCTTAAAGGGACCTGTAGTGGACCGGCGGGATTTCTGAAATTATGTTCCTAGACGAAGTTACTGTGGACAAAAATCGTCCCTTTCCAAACTAGCCTGGATCCGCCTCCGATCATGCATTGTTGATTTGTTTAATTAAGATAATGGTTATTACTATTTATAAGGAAATGTTAACTCCTGATATCCAATCTGATTCGCTTTGATTAAATTCAATATGCATATGAGTTTCCGCTAATGAAGGCTGTTCGGTGAAAGATTACACTTACGTGATAATTGAAAACAGGACAGAGTTAATTACCAGCAGTTTTGTCATATTCCATTATCATTAATTAGACGTTTTTACCCAGGGAGGAAGCAAAATGATGTTACAAGCCGGTCAGGAGTGCTTCCAAACAATGAAAAACAATATCACTCCAAAGCAACTCCAATTGGGTCACCCCCACAGACATCATACAGAATAAACAAATTGAAAGAAAATCAACGTTTAAAATATGATATGTTAATTTTCTAAGAATGATTATCACAAAAGTAGAAATGTAACAACTGCTCGTCAATGATAGTATATAATAAATCACATATTATTTAACGAATTACTTGCAAATGGGAAATTCACTGCTATTTAAAAACAAATTATTTGAATAAGATAAGTGTAAGATATTAGAATTATGTCTACATCTGAACTAACGTAAAGGTAAATATTTGAGATCATCTGAACAAAGGTGTTGTTTGACCTATTTATTTATTTCAACAACATGCCAAAATAAGTTTTTATCATTTGCCGTAAGTTAGTAGGCAACTTAATGTTCTTTTTTCTCCCTTTTTCATATTTTCCTTATCTTCCAGTAAGGATCTGATAGCAGTCAATGATTTCACAAACCTGTCGACCAATATCTTATGACAGAGGGCGCAGTTTCTATTGGAACGTCATGCAGCAGATTTAAAGTCTACACATTCATGTATTAAACCCCAGCCCCCCTCCCCCCCCCCCGGGGGGGGGGGGGATGTCTCATTAAGACCTGTACATCATCCGCGTAAATCACTTTCTGAAAAGCACCCTAAACGGGGATTGCAGTAGGAGTAGTTTTGATACCTAAACAGGGAAACCCGTCTAACATCTCTGATTTTTATACCCTTAACGGCGATTTTATATCTTGCGTGGTAATTACATCCTAATTTGAGGATTCCATCGTCATCATAGACCTTTTTTTAGCCAAAAAGGAACCGTAAAAGAAATATAAACTAATTTGGAACACATTATACCGAACTATATTTTCATCCCTGATTTTCACTTCACCTCTAAATTTGATAACCTTTTTCTTAATTTTTGCTGTTTTTGATGCCCTAAACGCGTAACCCGGGTTACGCGCCTAATGCTGAAAAAGTACCCTTTTTATCCGTTTTCATGTACGCGGATGATGTACAGGCACAGGCCCCAATGAGATATGCCCCCCCCCCCCGGGACCCCAGCCTGTACATCATCCGCGTACACGAAAACGGATAAAAAGGGTACGCGGAACAGGCACAGGCCCCAATGAGACATGCCCCCCCCCCCATCGGGACCCCAGCCTTCAGACGCTCCGTCGTGACACAAGATGCGTCATTTCGATTGCGTTATTAACTAAACTAATCGTGCCTGTATGAAAGTAATCATTGCATGCGCTAGTAATTCAGCACAATATTTGCACTATTCATTTGCATTCACCTTTTGAATAGCGTCACTCTCAAAGACCTCGCCATGCAGTCACTGACGCAATCCTACGTTGGGCAAATGACGGCTTAAGTGCAGCGGGCATTATTTCAGTGGGGCCCTTTTTATCAAGTGTCTTGTCGGTGATTTTTACTGACAAATTTGCTCTTAACCAATCAGATGCAAGGATTTCAGTAGCTTATAACAGTTATTGCAACTTGTCATTGATGACAAGTTTTAGGAAACAGGGCCCAGATGATTTGAATACGCTGATTATACTTCGTCGAGAACAAAGTCTTGTGGCGGAGATTCTTGCCCGTTTCACACGAGGCGTCACTATAATAATAATAATAATAATAATAATAATAATAATAATAATAATAATAATAATAATAATAATAATAATAATAATAATAATAACAATAATAATAATAATAATAATAATAATAATAATAATAATAACAATAATAATAATAATAATAATAATAATAATAATAATAATAATAATAATAATAATGATGATAATAATAATAATAATAATAATAATAATAATAATAATAACAATAATAATAATAATAATGATGATAATAATAATAATAATAATAATAATAATAATAATAATAATAATAATAATAATAATAATAATAGTACCTTGCTTAGTAAACGCATAATACCACATGGTCTCTGTGCGTGTTAGAACATCACTGCGATGATGTTACAAAATCTTAGTCACAAATTAAAAAACAATTGTGTTTTCAGCTCAGATTTAAACTGATCCAACTTAGTGATAATGGGAATTTATTCCAAAGTTCAGGTGCTATCTTTTGAAATGCCCTATCCCCATATGACTTGGTCTGGACGGATATTAATTTTGAGAGAGAAGATTTTTTGAATTTGAACGAAGATTGCGTTTGGGTATATACACTTGAATAAGTTCACTTAGAACTGCGTCAGCAACTGACGAGGTCTTTGACGCACCAAACGAGAGTGACATCGTACAAAAAAAAAAGAAAAAGAATGCCAAATAAACAGTGCAAACATTATTGAAATGATGCATGCGCCAATTACCTTCACCGGCTTGGTTGACACAGGTAATAACGCGGGCATACAGAGCTTTTAGTGGAGCGGCATCGATCGGTCCATTCAATCGGTCACTTCTGTAAGAGACTGTACATTTTGTAAACATAAAATGCTATATGTTTATGTATCCTAATAAAATATACCAGTTTTTCTGCAAATAATGTCTTTCAATGTAATATGAACTGAGTAATGAAATAAAATAATATCTTGCCATTTCAGTCAGTATCTTGCTATTCTTTATCAGATAGTCTTCTATCATTGTTTAATGTAAAGTATGTCTACTTGCCTTGTACCCGTAAAATAGTAATAATGACAAATGTTATAGCGATGAAAGGCACTAAGTGACGGTTGCCTAATGTTGGTATTTCTCCGAGGGGTGGGACTGCAGCCCCTAGCTGCAGCATCGTATGCTTAGATAATATTATGGGGCAAAACTGCAAGATTATTTCTATACATCGTTGTATGCACAAGAGAATTAAATTGTGATATTCAGAAAAATACAGCTATTAGATTATCTCGCTCTATTGTCGCACGCCGCAGCGGGAAGCATTAAAAGACCAGTTGAATCAATTAAGACTTCAGAATATACCAAAATTCACAGGCCTAGGAGAGAGACACCCCTCACCGCGTGATTTTTTTTTTATTTTCCCAAGTTCGGCAAGCGCCACTTCATACCTATGAATTTCGATCACAGTGAAGTATCGTGCAAAATCTATAGGTATGTAATTATTTTAAAGGATATATGTCCGTCATTGTATGCATGTTATTACGAAATGGATAAAACAAGAATTGATTGAAATACCATTTCAGAAAAATGCAGATACACTGTAAAAAATAAAATGTCAAACTACAGGTTTTTTAGTCCTTGAAATTACAAGTTATTGCCGTTATTTCAATTTCTTTTCCTGTAAAACAACAGCAAGTTTTTTGGTTTACCGGAAATCAGCATATATTTACATAATTTTATTGTAAATATATGCTGATTTTTAACTGTGGAAAAACGGGCATTCCCGGCATCCTGACTGCCAGGAAATTCCCGTGAAAAAACGGCAAAAGTTTTTACAGTGTACTAGGTTATCTTGCGTTATTGTCGCATGTCGTAAGGGAAGAGGAATCTAATAGTTATAAATTATAATGTGTAATGTGATTAAGTATGAATTTTAAGGACAGAAAATGAAATGTTACCAAAGGGGCGGAGCCGAATACGCATAGACTGAATGGTGACGCTGCGCGCTCCAGCTTATATGTAAATGAGGCAATCCGCGCGTGCTACCTTTCCATCTATAAGTTTTAATTTGTCTATGTGCCTGACCAATAGCAAATTGTGCTGTCTGCTCAGCCAAGTTTGGTCATACGTCATGATTATGTTGCCATATCAAAGACTTAAGAGAATATGGGCTTTTCAATCATGTGTATTTCTAATAAGTAATAATCCCATAGTTTTTTCCGTCTCTTCAAAATCAGAATGATGAATGATGTCATATGAAAGAAGAGAAGATGAGCTTTCCAATGATGTATACATTTATGTAGAAATGATTTTGAATTATTGATTATTTACCCACCAAACTTAAAATGAAGGTAAAATACCCCATATGAAGGGAGTTTTGAGTCAGTCATCGAGGATGAGTGGTTTTGTAAACAAAACTTACAATGGAAGATATTCTATATCTATACATTATCCGATTAATTCCTTTTCTTTTAATGATCTTTCTTTCCCAATTTGTTCTTAAGCAGTAATTTATAATTATTGAATACAATAGAACAACCATCATGAACTGAGTCACAATGTAATGGTTACATTGATCTTCAAATGATAATAGCATGATATTGTAATCTTTAAAATTAAAAGAACATCTTGCCAAATACAGTTGGGCCTAAAAGTCTACATAATATACATTTTCACAACTTATTCTTGCAAAATTTTCTCCTTAAGATCAGGGGCGGATCCAGGATTTCGTATAAGGGGGGGGGGGCACACAAATGCAGGATTGTCAACTTTGGGAAACTGCTTGGAGGGAGACCCATTTTTTTTTGGTCTCCAAAAGTCGCTCAGTGGGGGGGGGGGGGTTATGGGGTCCAGTTCCCCTCCATAATTCTCTGAAAAGCAAAAAAAAAAAAAAAAAAAAAAAAAAAAAAAGGTTTTCTGGTCGAAAATGGTGGGGGGGGGGGGCACAATGCATTGTTTTCCCTCAAAGGGGGGGGGGTACGGGCCGGGATTGCCCCCCCTAAATCCGCCACTGCTTAAGATGACAGAAAAGGTTGGTCTCTGCTTAATGTATATAGTATGTGCATCAAGTAAAATCACTCTGAGATATATCCTAATAGGAATGAGTGAAGTTGGGAAATTGTTAGTTATTTTCCAGGTGTATCATGTGTATGTAAACTGTTGGGTCCAACTTCATGTCACATTACGGCTAGTAGTATTTAGAGTGAAGAAATAAGAAATAACGGTAAAAGAGAGCATGAACAAGGCAGAAATTCTTTTGAAATGCATCTTCGAAAAGTCACATTTTTATTTTTTATTTTTTAAAAGGATAAATCCGTTAACAATAAAAATTATTAATTTTCTATTGTTAGGTTATTCGCTTATTTGTGAATATCTCACATGTAAAATTCTGTGAATTTACGATTCACAGAAAATATTCTTTAAAGGTAACAGATAGTTTTGGGAGGCCCTCAAAAACTTTTCGTGAGATTTCTTTGATTTTACTCAATAAAAAGCAGGGTATTAACATAACTAAGATGCTGTGAAGTTTTTTCCTCCTCAAGTGAAATATTTACTGAATGAGAGGTGAAAAGTAATAAAAATCCCTGGCCCAATAAAGAGGGGATGTAAATTCAAACAACGGCCACACACACACTACTCACATTATAGGATTGCTGTGTGTACAGAATACGCTGCACATATAGTGCGAAGCGCTGGGTTTATTGTGCGGGGAACCTTCGGGTGGATATGGTCTTAGCGTGAGGCAGTGAAAAGCCGTTACCAAGCGTTTCTTACAGATATTTACACTAAAATTTGTTCGAAATCGTGAATGGAATGTTAAATAATCTCGTACATGTGTCTTATGATAAAAGGAGAGTAGTATGTGACTATGTTAGATAAGTTTCTTGCCAGTATGATTTTTGCTACCGAGACTGTCTATGAGCTTTAAAAAGATGTAGACATGTTGGGAAATCGTAAATTAATAACGAAAAGAAGTTTAAAGGCCAATTCCACTCTAATATCAAGTTGATTTTAATAAATAGAGTAAAACTAAACGAGCAGAACAATGAAAATTTTATTGAAATCGGATGTAAAATAAGAAAGTTACGGCATTTTGAAGTTTTGCATTATTTCTTGAAACAGTGATATGTATAACATGGGCGGTATGCAAATGAGTGAACCGACTCCTTATGGAACATGTAAAATCACCATTATTGTATATTATTTTGATACAAGGGAGAGATTCTTTATTATCACATCCATAAAAATTGAAATATTTGAAATTTCATATAATGAAATACATAAGGAAAAGTGAGTGTGTGACATCATCGGTTCACTCATTTGCATACCGCCCATGTTATGCATATCACTGTTTCATGAAATAATGCAAAACTTCAAAATGCCGTAAATTTCTTATTTTACATCCGATTTCAGTGAAATTTTCACTGTTATGCTTGTTTAATTTTACTCTATTTATTCAAAAATGCATTTTATGCAAAAGAAAGTATTTGTCTAGTGTGAAAAATAAACCCGACCTATGTTTTTCTCTTGTAGCTTTTAAAGCTAACGACAGAAAATTGATATTGAATTGGTCTAGTTTTTTTTTTTTTAGTTCCCTGACCAACACTGTGTAATGTATTGCATTTAACAAGAAAAAAATAATGTGAAATTTTGTGTCAGTTGCTTCATCATCAAAATTAATGCAGAATTGCCATGCGTAAGCATCACTTATCACTTAGTGATATTACCACTATATATATTAAACGCTAGACCTATGATTTATTCAGGTTATTTTAATGAGGAAAGGATTACCACAGTGCGAAGCTTATCACTAAAACCGGAATACAATTCAATGAACCGAGAGGGAAAACTCATCGCTAAATTGCATTTTCATAATTCTCCTGACACCAATAGGACTGAGTTCAAACAGTCAAATGTGGCAGTGTGATGCGGATCAGCGTAGTGTTTCAAGCAAGTAAAACATTTTGGAAGTTTGGTACCGAATATTCTCTTTTGTTCAACGATTCGAACATTGCGCTTTTATGTGGCCAAGTATTTTTGACAGTGATACAAAAAATAGCTCATCCATCTATAGGGAAGATAAATAAATTGAATTGAATTGAATTGAATATTTATTGTCCATTCGGAAATTTGTTTTTTCACTGGTACAGAATAAAAGGAGGTATATAACAATTAAGCCAGGTCTCTCAGTATAATTTGTGAAAATAACGGGAAAGAGCATCTCGCATCAAGAACTAAAGTGGTAAGTTGATTTTGAGTTTGAACTTGAGTTCAATTGAGTTCAGAATTTTATTTATCATCCAATAATAAACACATGATTTGGTTTGATTGGGTTGAGGCAATATTATTCATCTACCCCATCTCACTTTTTTTAATGCGCTCTTATCAACATATCGTTATTCGTAATGATACTTTATGAAATTAATATTATTGAATGACCTAGTCTTGATTAAGTTTATCTTAGTTTCTGGAAATGTAATAATATTATACAAGATTTGCTTTTAAACATGTCCAACTGTTTAAAGAAAAAATATCACTTAGGTCATAATTTGGGCATCATAATACTTTACTTTACTGGCTCGTAGAACACTCATCCAAAACTCGTTCAACAAGAAATTCCTCGAGTTTTCAGGAGTTGCACACAAGTTTAAGCTCGTGTGACACTCGCCGTAACTCGCGACTACAACTTGGCTAAATGGGAACGCTGCTTAAGAATCTGGGCTATGTGGCTGCCACGCTGAAATCTACCATTCATGTGTATGTATTTATTCATTGAACTTCACTGACATATCCATCAATATTTTGTTCGAATATAACATTAATAATCAGAACAATAATAATGATTATAATAGTAAAAATAACATAGTCATGACAAAAACAGAACAATATATCGTGAGTATTGCATTCAAAACATAAACAAAAACAAAAACAAAATACTCAAAAATTGATCAACTAGACATGCTCTTTCATGAAATATAGATTATCAGATTATGTACAACTAGTGTAAGGTGATGAGAAAAAGAGCCATTAAAAGACTTATATACATATACTTATACACTATATATATATAGATATGCCATTTAATGGTTACCACGTTGATCAATAGCATATCGCAAAAAATTGGCAAATTCTTTTATGAGAGCGTCTTCTTTGAGAGACATAAATATGAATCTCTCCAAACTGTTTATGTTTTCAAAGTTATCACTGAGTGCTTTAAGATTATCAAAAAACAAGTTCTCTTCTTATTCTAAATTTACCACATTGCATGACACAATGGAATTCGTCTCCTATATTGTTTACATACTACATTCTTCACAAAAACGTATATTCGCTGGTATTTTGTGAGGGCGATGATATCTTCCTTTTTCAATTGGTAGGTATGTGAGCTTATGCGAACTTGCGAAGTTTGCAGATGTTTTGTCTTATGTTTCTATCAGTAAGAATTTTTAGATATCTTTCTTCTTTGATGGAAGTTTTAAATAATCGATATGTCCGCAATTTGTTACCCTCTCCATTGTTTTTATCATGGAAAAGGTCGAGTTTTGTTTGGTTATTAAATATATCTTGTAGCTTACCCTCACAGTGAGAGACGAAGTCGTTTTGCGTCATTTGTACATCATCTGGTTCACACATTTCAATATCATTACAGATGTCTACAGTATCTAAAAAATTTTTTTTTTAATGTTTCTTAACCAGCAATGCTTCTTGATTTCATAGAGTCGTTTGTTTTCAATATAACTATCATACAATATAGTATCTTGATCAATATTACGCATTCTTATCCAGTATTTAAGAGTGTTAATTAATGTTAATTACACAAATACCTTGCAAGCTCCGGGTGAAGATGGACAATGAGATATGCGCAAAGCGTTGCCATAGCGACACGCATGGCAAAAGTCCTATTTTCTATTCATAGGAATGATACGGTCCAGCAATAGCAAAATTATTTCTCTTCCGCTTGACGTATGCATGAGGAAGCGGTCTAAAGAAAAGTAGCTTTTAGATAAATGACATTTTGACATCAACAATCCAACAAGAATCGTTGCTAAGGCAGTTCTAATAGAATACGGATGCTTTGTTTTCTTTCACTTTAGTGTTTTTATCTGAAGGCCCTGCCTTTTTTCCAAGAAAGGTTTACCAAATTCCATTTCATGGATATATTTTTCATGTGGTGCTGATTGTGATAGCATACTGATGATTTTTTAATGAGCTGAAACAGCTACAAATTTTGAGACAAAGAGACGGTAAAGATACAACAGTTATATGGATGACGTACAATAGACAGGGGCGTATCCAGAAAGTTATAAAAGGGAGGGAGGGGAGGCCGAATTGAACTTGGGCATCAGGTTTTAGCGTGTTCTTTCTCTTCTGAGCCATCTATCGAGGTGGAGGTTAAGTCGGCTGCATCCTGTGCTAGGTACACCACTGGATATATTGTAATCTCTGCATCTTATTTATCTGTTTATATTGAATACTAAATCACAGTCTGATAAAGGGCCTACTTAAATTTCATATTTCCCACTTTAAATAGTATAAATAGAATTTATATATACAATTCATTTGCAGTTATAGGATACCGTATCTTTGCAGAGTACATTTATTCTGCAATGCCGATGAATTTGAAAGAGAAAAGGAAGAAGGACGAAAAGATTTTTTTTGTTTGTTTTTAAGAATCTTTTATTACTTCCTTTTTCAAAATACATTTTCGCAATAATCAAGGTAAAATATACAAACAAATATATTCACATGCAGTATCATTGTGCCAAATTACATAATAATAAGTAACCATAATATTTTACATGCATGTATTAAATAGTAAATTATGCAATATATGGAAGTCTTTGTGATAAAAAAGGGGGAAATATAAAAAGAAGATGAAAAGGAAGAAAATGAGAGAAAAAAAAAAGAAAAAGAAAAAGGAAAAAAAAAAAGAAGAAAAAAAGAAAAGGCCCCCCCCCCCCCATTGTGTTCGTTGTTCCGCCTCAGATTTTAAAAAACTACAGTTCAGAATTTTCTTCATGATTTTGATGTTATTAAGCACGCTTAGCTCCCCATGTCCATCTCTTCGTCCCGGAAATCAAAATGTTCCCATTTTCTAAGGTGTAATGAGAGGGTACCTCTCTCCAAAGCCAATTTTTTTTCTTCTAATCGATTGTCTGACATCATTGCTTTAATTTCTTTTTCGGTCGGAGGTGTCGCTCTTTTCCTACATTGGAAAGTCATATATTTAACTAATAGAATAAGATGATTTACTAAATTTTCTCTCCCCACATTTTCCATATTAATTCCTAAATAAATTTTCTCCCAGTTCAAATCTTTCAAAATAGGATACTTGAATTCAATGCTAACCTTTTCCCACATATTTTGAATGTGAACACACTCGTAAAAAACATGACTATATGTTTCCTCTTCTTTCTTACAAAAGGAACAACAATTGTTTGAAACTACACCAAAACGATACAAATGATGGTTTGTATAAATAATACTATGTAACATTTTGAATTGAAATTCTCGTAGCTTGCTATTAAGAGTACATTTCCTTAAATTAGTAAATGCTCTTTCTGCACATATAATGGGTATATTAAACGAATCTTTCAACTTATTCAGAACAGATGAATTTTCAGATTTGTTATCAAGTAACTGTAGGTATAATCTTTTTGATGGGATTTCACTTAAGGGTATTACTCTGTCACCCAATACAAAGTTGATTTCTCCCTTATCTAATCCTATTTTCTCCTCTTCTTTTCTCACCATTTTTTTCTTCCAACTATCTGGGATCATTCCAAAAATATATTTTATTCGTGATATGTTCCATGTAAACAAACCTTTTCTGATGAAATAATCATCCGATCTTAATCTACCATTCTTTTCAATAATGTGCTCCAGTCGAAATATGCCTTTTGCAAATAGGCTATGATCAAATATACTAGAACCACGAAAAATTATATACTTATTATTAAAAAGGAGTTCCTTTCCTTTAAAATCATCATACTTCTCTCTTAAATATCCTACTTCTAACCACGTATCTAATAACTCTGAATAAAATGGAGGTAGATCTATCCTTAACATTCCAACAAAGTAATTGCATTGAAAAATAAATTTTCCTCCATAAAGGTGCATTGCATATTCAAAATATTGTTTCCATTTCATTCGTTGATCTCCCATTAAGAGTCTCTTAACCCACATGATCCTTTGCACTTTGATAAATAATCGAAAATCCATCATTTTAAGCCCCCCTTTCTTATAATTTAAGAACAAGGTACTCCTTTTAATTTTATCTTTCCCTTTCCATAAAAATTCAAAACACATTTTGTCCAAAGACTGAAACACCCATTCTGGAACAGGGATGAGAGATGCTACATACACTAGTTTAGAATATATAAAAGTTTTCAATAATTGGATTTTTCCCATCAACGTTAGATCTCTCTGTTTCCACCATGTTAAGGACTTTTTTTATTTTACTCAGAATCTCTTTGTAGTTCATAGACTCCTTTACATTTACATCTAAACTGAAATACACTCCTAGTATTCTAACGAGTTGTACTTCCTTTCCAAAAGGCAGCGACCTACTTATGTCTTTAGTAGGACCTATCATCATAATGTATGTTTTATCTTTGTTATATTTCAAACCAGACATATTCTTGAATTTTTCAATCAAAACCTCCAATCTTTTCAACGATTCCATGTTTCGAACAAAAAGCGTTATATCATCTGCGTACAATATTTGTTTTACCTCAGTTGAACCACATCGAATACCTAAAACATGATTATCATTTCGTATCATATGTGCAAGAACCTCAATACATAGAATAAACAGATACGGTGATACTGGGTCTCCTTGTCTTACTCCCCTTTCTATTCTAAAATAACCTGTTGAATTTCCCCCATTTAAAACACAACTAAGAGCATTATTATAAATTATTTTGATCCATTTGCGAAATAATTGTCCAAATCCAAACTCTTTTAGCACTTTTTGTAAAAACATATGTGAAACCGAGTCGAATGCTTTCTCGAAATCCACTGCTACTAAATATCCGGGTATGTTGTTATGCGTCGTAAAAAATAACATATCATCAATCAACCTTATTGCTTCACCGATATTCCTATTTTGCATGTAACCAACTTGATCCGGTAAAATTACCTCTTCTAAAACTTCCTTAATTCTAATTGACAAAATTTTTGAAAGAATTTTATAATCTAAATTTAACAAGGATATTGGTCAATAATTTTTAATCATTAATGGATCCTTCCCTTCTTTTTCAATTAAAGTAATTATCGCTTGCCTCTGAGATGCAGCTAACTCACCATGACAAAATGCTTCGTTCAAGGATCCTACAACTAAACCCCCTACCGCAGGCCAAAATATATTATAAAATTCCAGTGTTAAGCCATCATTACCTGGTGACTTATTAAGTTTCATTTGCGTAAGTGCTGCTAAACATTCCCCTTCCGTAATAATTCCTTCACACTGCTCTTTTGATTCTCTACTTAACTTCGGTAAATCTTTCAAAAAGAGATGTAACCCTGCATCTATATCTTTTTCTAATATATCTGGCTTCGCATATAATTGACTATAGAATGTTTTAATTTCTTGATTAATTTCCTTCTCATCACAACTTATACATTCACCCGTTACAAACAATCTCCGTATCATGCTTTTCTTTTTATTGGACTTTAGTAGCTGATTAAAATAATGAGAATTTCTTTCCCCATTTTCATACCACGATGCCCTCGACCTTATTTTTAATCCCTCGTTAGCGTAATCATATAGCGCCTGTAAGCCTCTCCGTTTACAATCTAACGATTCCAAAATCTGGGCATCTACATGTATCCCATCTAACAATAACCTTTCTAATTCCTGAATTTCCTTCTCTAAAGTATCAATACATTGTCTCCTAACTTTTGCTTTCTGTTTAGAGTATTTTTGAGTAAAGCTTCTTATTTTCATTTTAATAAAGTCCCATAACACTCGTTTGTCTTTTATTTCTGATTCAAACTCACTTTTTAGCCGAACTATCTCCTGTTTCATTTGGTTAACATATGTAATGTCATTGCATAAGCTACTATTAAATTTCCAATATGAATGTCCGTTTTTCTTTTCATTATTCTTACTTTTCATAAACAAAAACACATTAATTGATGAATGATCTGATGCAACAGACGGAATAATTTCGGATCTTGCAATATACCCCTCTAAACACTCGGATATGATCCAGTAATCCAAACGACTCTGCATAAAAGGATTTTTCTGTTTGTATGTAAATTGTCTCTTAAACGGGTTTCTCTTCCTCCAAATATCTATAAGATTATATGTATCCATAAACTCATCCATTTGTGCATTAAAACTATTTTGAACTCTATGTAAAGAATTCCCCATATAATCTAAATCGAAATTCCTTATCATATTAAAATCTCCTCCTATTATTATTGAGCTTTTATTTATATTTACTTTATCTATCTCTCGTACTATTTTACATAAAAGTTGTCTTTGCTGAGCTTCTTTATCCCTGGTGGGAAAGTAAACGTTACACAGAATAACATTCAACTCTTGAATGACACATTGCAATATGATATATCTACCTTCTAAATCCTGCACAATATTGTTAACCTTAAAATCTACTGAGGGGTTTATTAAGGTTAAAACGCCTTTACTATGGTTTGTACCGTGGCTGAAAAAGCACGGGCCATTCCACATTGAGCCCCATCTATCTTCAACATCCTTGGTGCTGTATGTTTCTTGCATAAAAACAATATCTGCTCTTTTTTCTCTACACCATGATAATACTCTTTCTCTTTTACTAATATCTCTAATCCCTCTAACATTGATCGAGAAACAATTGCATGATATATTAAAAGCTTTACATTCCTCCTCCATCATTTTGAGAGAGTATGGATCAACTGAAGCTTCCGCATCAGAAGGATGGACCAGGGGAGCAATGGCACAGTATGGCAATTGTTGACTTCCAAAACATTACATACAAAACTACTTACTTCAAAATTTCTGAACATTATCCCCCAAAAAACTGGGCAGAACAACAAGCCAATGATCAAGGAAGAAAGAGAAGGGGGAAAAAAAAAGAAAAAAAAAAAAAAAGAAGAAGAAGAAAAAAAAAGAGTTTAAGAAAAATGTATATATTGACCAGCAAAAAAAAAACAAAAACAAAGGGAAACTTGACCTCGATTTACAGGACCCTTCTTCCTCCATTAAGAACAAACCAGCAAAAGGAAGTAAAAGAAATCATTTAAAAGTTAAAAGTTGGCCGCTTCATGATTGATTTAAACCAAGGTGGTGCATGAGTCTATCACTTACAATGCACATGTAAACAAAAGGGGAAAAAATACACTGCGACCAACTATACTTCATATTTACAATGGGAATATTCCCAAACTTGCTCATTTCCGAGATAAACATGTTATGTGGCAATTGGTTTCTGTATAAAAAGCATTATTACAAAAGAAAATGTTATATTGAGAATTGAAAACAAGCAAAAAAGTACAACACAGCTGTTTACACCTTGCAATGAAACCTGAAATTATATATTAACATGCAAATTTCTTTCTTGAAACGACAAATGCAAATCTTACAAAACCACAATTAATGCTTTGAAAAATACAATTTGCATATAAACCAAGCTAACAAGCTAAAAAAAAAAAAAAAAAATTCTCACTAGCTTAAGAAAATGAGCCAAAACCTGAGACAGCAAGTCCTCGATGGATGCATTTTGGCCAGTACACAAGGCGAAAGAAAATACGCGAGCTAGCTCCTCCCCTCAAATTTCGCCCTAAATAGGCTTGTCAACTTTCAATTTTGGCATACCAGAGGAGCAAAACACAAACTGAGATTAAATGACATAAATAATTTGCACAATATGGCCCCAACAAGATGTGAACTTTCAGAAAATTCATAATCCAGGCTATTCACCCCTTGCAGGGATATCCAGAATGCATGACCCGATGTATCAGTGATTATAGAACTATCTCTAAACAGAATACTGTCTTATGAAAATACAGGAATGCTTTTATCTGTCTACTTTAGGACAAAAGAAATTAAAGAACTACACAATCGGAGCATTCCTTTCAAAATTCCGTACAGACTAGACCTAATCATGGTTATTTTCAGTTTGTCTAAGCGGAGGAGCAAAAAAAAAAAGAAGGAATTTCCATGTACATGTAAGCCATACAATGTGAACTTTCCAATTCGTAAGACAAAATTTCAAAGACGTTACAGGAATATCCGAAGTTCTATTACCAGCAGCTCAATCAATCAACAATTGAATGGAGTTCTCACTTGCCTGAATAATTATGCAAATATCAAGAATCAAAACCCTAATGGATACATTGACTTCCTAATTTGGTCAGTACGCGTGCTGGGAAAAAAAAGCACGCTAAGTGGCCCCTCCCCTCAAATTCCGCCCAGACTAGGCCTCTGTATCGCATGACTGAATATATTCACCCTGACCTGAAATTTAAATTCTATGCCCTATTGGTTTTATACTTGAAAACATGCAAATTATTACAAGAACAAAACCTCTAAATGGATGCCTTAAAGTACTGTCAGTTTATTTAAGACGGTATAGTTGAAAGGAATTTTCCACTACTATGCAAAAATTTATTGAAATACTTTCTCCCCGATTATGCCAGTATACGCAAGCTGAAAGAAAGAAAATATGCGATATGGCTCTTCCCCTCAAATTCCGCCTAAATAGGCCTCATGGTCTGTTAATTTAGCTAAATAGAGGAGCAATATACAACTCACTTTAAATGACATAGTATTTGCATAATTATATGACCCCTACTATATCCGACCGACTGTTCACCCTGTTGGCTGTAGCTATCACTGACTTTTTGAATGGATATGTAAATGTAACAAGTTCAAAATCCCCGTATACTGATACCTTTTAAGTATTGTCATTCTGTTTGAGACAGATGGTACTGATATTAGTGATTGAAAGGAGCTTTCGCTAGCCTGAATGAATGAAGGAATCTAAATACTTCACGCGAACTAAAAGAAGGAATTTAACTCAATCTGTCCCCTCCCTTCAAAATTCTTCCGCCCAAACTAGGCCTCACTGTCCCCCATAGGCAACATGTATTTAGCCAACCTAAGGAGGGAAGGAAAAGAAAAAAAAAATTCTCTTTTGTTTCCTTTTCTAAACAACTGATGTAGCTTTTGCACAATAATTAGCCGTTACATGTGAACTTTCAAAATCATACGATCATCAGTCACCCTGCAGGAATTTCTCAATTCCTATTCCCTGCTACCTTTTCATACAAAAAAACGAGAAAAAAAACCTTCAAATACTTGAATATCTTTAGAATTACAATATTATAATATAATTGCTTTAGTTCACCTAACCTGAAGGAAAAAGATTAACAGCTGTGATCGTATATATTTTGATAAACTTAGCTCCCAACAGCATGTATAATTTCGGTTTCATAATAGACTGCATGCAATTTACACATACCAATAATATTTCAACATATCTCTACTTTGGGCTCATGTAACATTTCCATTTCCTTAGGCAACCAGTAACTCACCATGATCGACAAATTATTGAATGCATCCATCAACAAAAAAAAAAAAAAAAAAAAAATTAAATCATAATGTACAATTTGCTATATTTTACAAGCTATATGACATTGATACATGTTGAGATAGTTAGAGAAAAAAAAACAAAAAACAATACCAATGATATTTCAACCTTTTCAAGTTACGTGTATGTTCTAGAGCCAACTATTTAATTAATCGTCAAACATCAACATGATTTACACGGCATTACTACTTTTACTTTGGCAACGTGTGCAATTTCGATTCTTTAGACAACTGGTAACCCTTTACGATGATATTTTCCACACTATGATAAGCAAATTCATTTTTGAATTATAACACGAATAAAAGAAAAAAAATACAGTGTACACTATTGGCAATAACCTGTAAAGTTTCAACACTTTCGTAAATGTACTTAAACATGTTAAAAGTGCCCTTAAAGTGACAAAGAAATCCCACTGTGAATTTAGCATTATCGTTTTGAGTTATAGCATTTCAATATCAAAATGCATGGAGAGAGAGAGGGAAAAAAAAATCTCTCAGGGTTTTACATTCCTGACATTACAAAAAGGCTAATAAAATCACATTGATACAGCAAGAAACAAAACATTGTTCATGTTTTGTACCCTACATGTATTTCCTTCTTCCCTAAATTGTTCTTTACTTCCTTCTTTTATTTTCTTTTAAAGAAATAAAATTGATGTACGTTGCAAAAGCCAGGCACCAATCCATCACCATTCCGGCATCCTACCTGTCCACACCCGACCATCAGCGTCAAACAAAGCTGATTCAATTCCACTATTTTGTTTCCAAGTTACAATTATTTTAACTCTACTTGTCTTTTAAAATGTTTAGTAATGTAAGAAGAAAAAAAAAACGAATGGGACTAAAACTGCTCAATTATGACCCGGCGCCACCCCAATTAAACCCGCTCGGCGCAACCCAACATCTAAAAAGGTACCAGACCAACACCTGACTCCCAAAAATTCTCATTCTATAACATTTTACACTGAATAGAAAGCATAGGCATATAATAATGAGAGGGGTGTTTTGCTTAGCAGTTTGGTACATTCAACATCACTTGTGTTTATTTCCATGATTTTAAAAGTAAAAAACATATCTGTAATCATGTCTGATGAAAATCGTTTTCCATTTCTATTTATCCAGATTTTCTTCCATTTCATTAATATCTCAGATCAGCAACATTCCTTGTTTGCTTGCATGTTTACTGCTTTGAAGCAAACAGCACATCAGTACTCTGTTTTCTACCAGTAAATGGGAAATACACACTTTTCTAATCTAAGGAAACGCAGGATAATTAATCTTCTGCGACCCATTTCACATCCCCAATTCTGTTATCATTGTCATGATGGTTATAATTATACAAACTTCCAGTGTTGAAATTACTCAATATGACATTTTACACTGAGTAGAAAACATAGGCATACAATAATGAAAAAGGGGTTTTGGTCAGCAATTCAGCAATTTCAGCATTATATGATTAATGATACGATCGATTACTCGGATTTGATATTAAAGTAGGTGATAAAATAATAATATTATATGAAGGAGTGACTAATTCCAAATTATGTTATAAAATCTTTATAGATAATATAAAGGAAACCTTTGCATTTAGACACGCGGAAATAACACATTTGAATAATATACATCTGGAATTGCGACTTGCTTTTTGACCCCGAGATTATGCACTTTAGATCATGGTAAATTACGTGAATTTCAGTTTAAATAATTACATAGTATCCTATATTGTAATGATAAACTCTATCAATTTGGCTTTTTATCATCGAACTTATGTTCTTTCTGTGGAAAGAAAATTGAAACATATACCATCACTTATTTAAAAAGTGTCAATTTGTTACAAAATTATGGCAAGAAATACTTTAAAATAGGAGGAAATTATAGTTGGGTTAGATGGAAAATCTGAAAAACATATGTATATTAACCACTTAATTATACTCATAAAATATATGATATACAATGCGAGATCAAAAGGAACGCCTCCAACAAAGAAAGAAATCTATAATGCACTTTTAGAAAGTAAAGATAATGAACGGAAAAAAGCAATAGCTTTAAATAAGTTAAGTCTACATCTAAAAAAAAAAAGGAATTATTTTGAATGTTGGACGGAAGGAAGACATACACGATAATAATAACAGCTTAAAAGAATTATATTTATTGATACAATTGCCCTATATACTTTAATTCTGCACCTATCGGGTTTTAATTTATACCTTGTTCAGTTAATTTGCACTATGACTGTTTATCTATGGATGGCATGTTATGGAATATATATCATTTGTATTGTGTTTATTGCCATGTTGAATTATATTGTGTTATTGATGCTTAATTTGTAATATTCATTTTGAAAAACTGAATCAAGGAATAAAAAAGTATTTTTAAAAAATGTGTGTGATAGGCGTGTGGTAGGTGTGTGCGTGTGTGTTATGTGTGTGTTACTAATCGGACTAATCGGATTAATAGCATATTACATGTATTACTAGCAAATCTGTTCACCAGCGACCTGAATTGAATTAATAAAGAGATTCGCACAAAATAAATTTCTCAGAACACATTATTTCATTCAATTTTACTACAGCGGATCGTATATCACACACCCGCGGAGCCATGCCACAGCCACGAAGAAATGCAGCAGGCGCAGCAGGCGGACCAGCCCCGGCACGGAGAGGGAATAACGCCGGTCGTGGGGGGAAATGGGGAAAATTGAAGGTAAAATAATCTTAATAACTGCATCCCCTTTTCTCTTTCCAACTTAGTAATACTGTCTCATTTGTTCTGGTATTTTCTAATCACACAATTCCCTTTATACCTACTATAAGACTAGATTACGTGCTACTTTATAATGACGACGATGATAATGATGATGATGGTAATGATGATGATGATAATGATGATGATGATGATGATGGCGATGATGATGGCGATGATGGTAATGGTGATGACGACTATTATCATTATGATGAGTAGCGGGATTGTGATAATATATAAAGAAGATAACGAAAAATGAAACGATAATGATTATCATAATTGTAATAAGAATGATAATGATGATGATAGTGAAGATGCATGCATGATGATAGCCTATAAAGATGAAAGGGAACAACCATGATAACTATAATTAAACGGGGGGGGGGGGGGGGTACTCGATTTTTCGAAGGTTCGTGATTCCGAAGGTTCATAATTCCGAAACACAAATTTCCCATATCTGGGGGTTTATAATTCCGAAAATGAAATAGGGTGTATAATTCCGAACATTTGATGCATTACTCTGAAGGTTCGTAATTCCGAAAATGCAGTAGAGCCCTACATAACTTTTCGGAATTACGAACCTTCGGAAATATGAACCATTTTTCTTCTTTGGAATTATGGACCCTATTTCATTTTCGGAATTACGAACCATCGGAATCATGAACCCAGTGGCGTATCTAGGGATTATGGCGCCCGGGACAAATAAAGAAGTTGCGCCCCCCCCCCCCCTCACGCACAGTGCCCAAACCTATCTACATTATTGTACAAGCAAGGGAGCAAAGCGACCGAGCGGCAAATTTTTGGCATTTTTAACCCTCAAAAGCACAATTTCTTGCGCATTTTACCCAGGAAATTTTGCAACTGACCACTGCAACTATGCGGTAGAGAAGTTCGAATTTTGTACATTGATGAACGGTTTTCTATTCACTCCCTTCTAAAATTGGGAGCAAAATTAACGAAAACCCTTGAGAAATAGTCGAGGAATTTAGCAAATCGACTGAAAGTTGAGATTTCTTTTAAATTTTGAACCTCTGCAAATGCTGTTTTATGCATTTCATCCTATATTGGGGCGCAATACTTAGCAAGAGGCACATGAAACTTACATGTTAGCGAGCAAAGCAACGACAATCAAATCTTTCTTTTTGAAATTTTGGAACCCTTTAAAAAAGCTATTTACTGAGGGCGCGAAATTACGAGATCCTGAAAGACAATAATTATGCGATGGAGCAAAGCGACCGAGCTCTAGAAACTTTTCGCATTTTAAACCCTAAAAAACTGTATTTCTAATGCATTTACCCTACCGATTGGGGGGGGGGGCGCATAATCCTTAAGGATTGCGGTTTTTCTTCATTTTCCCATTTTTTTTCTTTCTCTCTTTTGCGTTTTTTGCGCCCCCTCCAAGTGCCGCCCAGGGCACGTGTCCCCCTGTCCCCCCCCCCTCCCCCAGATACGCCAATGCATGAACCTTCGGAAAAACGTCATGACTTGTAACCAATTAAACTGGTAGTGAAGATGTTGATGATGGGGATGATGATGATGGTGATGATGATACAAAGATGTCGTCACATGTCAACCCGCACTATTACAACCCGGACGATTTTCACATATTAAGACTAAATGCTTTAGGATGATAATCACCATTTCTAGACAAGAATTTCGTTTGCACCTTTTGTGATATTTCTTATTGCCTTTTTTGGTAATTGAACATTCTTTTGTCCTGGTCTTTGGTTTGTACCTTATGTGCTCAGCAGTAGTTATACAAAGTCAGAGTTCTTATACTTGCCACATTTACTCTTAATAATTTGCTTTTGTTTTCTCTCTAACTCACAAAGACAAAAAAGAGTCCCGACTTCCACTACCGAGCAGGTCTCACCATTGGCGGTATCCAGCTCGGAGCAGGTATCTTATCTGTGATACTATCGGGGGTCTCTATGACCTACTACCATTGGGATCTGATCAACTACCCGTGGGTTGGAGTTTGGGCGGGCATTGTAGTAAGTAAATTAATAAATGTCTACTCGTATAACGTGTATGCCGAAATTGGTCATATAAGGGGACTAAGATAATCATTTTTCCTGGGGATTTTGAACTTAAAATTTTGAAGTAATACTCGTTGATTGAATGAATCATAGATCCCATCACATTGACAAGAGGATCAAATAATATCAAAATAATAAATTGGATATTAAAGAAAAATCATTCCTAAAAACAAGATTCGAAAAGCGTTACGTTCACAAAGTGGTAAATTACACAATATCTCGGCACAATACAGAAAAAATAAAATTCAGTAGGAAAATAAAATAATTGGACATCCAAAGAAGTAATTTATCTTGAGATTGCAAATAAATTCTTGAATTGTGAAAACTCTACAGTTTGCTTTAAGGTAAGTAATCTGAAATTAAAAACACTAAATCTCATTTCTGATCCGTGTTAGGAAACATAGAGGCACAGTACGAGATGAATATTAACATTCTTCTCTTCTTGTCATCCTTTATTTTCATTCATTAGTTCTATATTCCTGCTGGTATACTTGGCATCGCTGCAAAGAAGAAGAACACATTCATTGTAAGACAGTTTATTGTTCCGGGGCCTGTTTCACAAAGAGTTAAGTTTGACTTAAAGTCGCACTTAAATTCCTAGTTGCGTGCGGTATAAAACACATCACCGCATTGGTCAGATCATGCTCAGGGGACGCGTGCTACTGGATAGTCATCAATGAGATCACGCGTTAAATACCGAATGCGCATTGGCACTTACGCATGACTTTAAGTCTAACTTAACTCTTTGCGAAATAGCCCCAGGTCCACGATAACTATCAAATAAACTACATGTAATTAATATTTTGGGAGGGGTGTGGTGGAAAATATCCATCCAAACTGTATCAGACATCAACAGAACCTATATAAACATACTAATTGATAAATATTTCTCTCGAAAGGGGACATTTTCGTGTAGTTTTGGTGCTATTTTATACTACGTTAAAGTATGTGCAAACTTCAACAATAAAGTAATGTTTTAAAATATATGTAAAAAATGAAAATAATAAATATAACAAGTGAAAAGGGTGACCATCGAAAGGAAGGGATATATCCCTATAGAGACGAGAAATTGGCGATTAGTAATTTTCCTTGGCCTAATCGGAGTTCACTCATATCACACTACAGATATGTTGTAACATCTATTTCATACTTCATGTAAATTGTTCCATTCGTTTATAGATTTTAGAGGAAAGATATTGTTAAACAGAATATTTCAATGAGTGATTATTATTTCTAGAAAAAATTATACTGTCACTGTTGTCATTTGAATCGTATACTTTATGGAAATATATTCCAATGCTCCTATTTTGGATAAATGATGGAACACGTATATTGTAGTCGGTTATCTTTTTTTACGAAGATAAACCATAGGGTTGATGATATACATAATGTTCTTTCAGCGCTGTCCATTTTAATTTTAATTTTAATTGTAACTTAAACTATATCACGTAAACGTAGATGTAGGGATGAATGCCGATATAAAAAAGAAACAAATTTAAATGTAAGAAGGGCCCATACAATTTTTGAAGATTTAGAAATAAGGATTTGTCTCATAATGAAAAATATAACCTGTAAAAATGTTCTAATTACATCAAAGACAATGAAATAAACCAAAACGATGGCAGATCTAGGATTACTTTTACTGGGGATGGGGGGAGGGGGGGGGGGGCACAGGTCTAACACATAAGGTTGTCCCATTTTTAGGATTTGTTTTTGCACCACACCACAATAATAGGTTACATGTCGTTTTTCCGAAGGTTCATAATTCCGAAGGTTTGTTTTTCCGAAGGTTCGTATTTCCGAAAGTTCGTTACTCCGACGGTTCGTAATTCCGAAGGTTCATAATTCCGAAAATGAAAAAGGGTTCATAATTCCGAATATGAAATAGGGTTCCTAATTCCGAAAGTGAAGTAGGTTCGTAATTTGCATTTTCGGAATTACGAATCTTCGGAATTATGAACCCTTTTTCATTTCGGAATTACGAACCCTATTTCATTCCCGGAATTACTAACCGTCGGAATAACAAATCTTCGGAAAAATGCATCATTGAAATGTTCGGAATTATGAACCCCCTTCTATGGAAAATTTGTGTTTCGGAATTACGAACCTTCGGAAAAATGAGTACCCCCCCCCACACACACACACTAATAATAGATAGAATTAAGAGTCCTGATAAGCCTTTACAATGCTATTTTTACATTGACCATATATAATATCAATGAAATACAGTAAAATGTATTTTCGCTTTATCGCAGATCGTCATTTATATGACATGGAGCATCTTTGCTGCCCTCATTGGTCCGTTCATGACTGTTTTCGAGGGGGTCGTTGCTGGGGTGGGATCCCTTGTATTCGCCTGCAAAAGCCTGCTCGGACCTCTCTTTAAAGTGCCCTTTGTCAACGGAGTTATAAACGAGCGTCTGTGCGAGAACTTCGGCATAGAGGTGGGTCTCATAACATAAGTCTAGGGATGTTGCCAGCATTTTGTAAAAAAAAAAAAAAAAAAAAAAAAAAAAAAAAAGGTGGGGGTGGAGGGGGGGGGGGGGGTCCAAACTCCAATCTCAATCCCAAACAAACCAAAAAAAACACAAAAAAACAAAAAAACAAGGGGGGGGGGCTCGGTGGAACCCCTTGACCCCCCTCTCCTTGATCCGCCCTTGCAAGCCGGTCTCTAGTTGAGTATGAAAGGGATAGGTAACTTATTGAGCATTCATCATGGGGAAACCGAATCGTGCAGAATTTATTCGGCCTAATTCAGATGTACACGTATAGTGTAGATTGTTGTGCAACTGAAAATATATTTACACCAATCAAATGCAACTGTGTGTCTCATTTCTAAATTTACATCACACATAAAGGAGGTAAATGATTAACATTATTTTGCTGGCTGTGAAATATTTTATCAGAACGGATAAATGATAATATTTTATAATAATAGTGGATTCTTTTATAGAACTCATAACTGTAACACTTAACACTCCTGTTAATATCACGTTATTACCCCGGCCGGCTTTAGCACGTCTGCTATCGCGGCGCTCTAGCATTCTACATGTTCTAAGTAATTAATTCCTGCAATGTAACCATTTACCTTACCTTAGTCGAGTGTGGGAAATATAGATTATTGTCTTGCCAAAGGACATGAGTGTGGTGGAAGGATTTGAACCCCGTACCATGAGCTTCATAGTCTAGTGACTTGTCCACTAGACCGCAACACCTCTTAATGTTGGGACATGAATAATATTCTTTCTTTCCTTCCACCCCAACTTTCTTCTGCATCAATGACATCAGGAAGCCGTCATCATTCACGGTGTCCTAGCCTTCATTGGGTTTGTCGAGTTCGTGGTATCCATCGTAGGGTCAGCGTTCTGCTGCGACGGACTCTGCTGCGGAATATCTAAGCGAGTCGCTCCAGCTAATGTCATTGTGGTAAGATTAACCCCAAAACCCATCATTCAAAGGCGGATCCACTTCCTTTAAATAAAGAGTGAATTTTCTCCCTTTTTTTCACCCCCGGGAGTTATGTCAGTGATCACTTGTTTAGGAGTGAATATCGATTCATTTTAGAGTGCTCTCTAAAAAGAAAAGAGTGAATTTTCACTCTATTTTTACTTATTTACACTCCCCGGAAGAGCCACGTCAGTGATCACTCGATTTTTTTTTTCAGGGAGAGCAGGGTGCTGAAACAGCTGTTCCCCTCCCTTCTGAAAAAAAAACACAACAGCAACAACAAACAAACAAACGAACAAACAAATGAACAAACAACACGCCTTTTATGGGTAAAAAACACCTCGTGGCTCCACTTTCGGGACCTTGAGAGGGCCAGAAGGATTCCACAGGGTGTATAATAATTACTGGGAACAAATATTACTGGAAAAGTATAATTGCCAGATTTTTGGATCATACGCCCCCCCCCCCCCCCCCTCTCTAAGAGGGCCTGTAGTGGGCCGGCGAAATAATGTTACTAGACGAAGTTACAGTGGAAAAAAAATTGGCCCCTTTCCAAATTATCGTGGATCCGCCTCCGATCACGCATTGCTGATTTGTTTAATTAAGATAATGGATATAACCAATTAAAGGGTAACTCCTGAAATTTAATTCGAGTAGATTAAATTCACTTTGCATATCAGTTCCGCTAATGAAGGCCGTTCGGTGAAAGATTACACTTACGTGATAACTGAAAACGGTACGGAGTTAATTACCAGCAGTTTGGTCATGTTCCATTATCATTAACTGGACGTTTCCACCCAGTTGGAAGCAAAATGACGTTACAAGCGTTAGGAGTGCTCCCAAACAATGAAAAACACTATAACTCCAAAGCAACTTAAACTGGGTCACCTCCACAGACATCATACAGAATAAACAAAGTGAAAGAAATTCAACGTTTAAAATGTGATTTAAAGAGAACAATATTATTCATTCTTATAGTATCAAAATTAATAAAAAATAAACGAGATTCACAACTCATGATTCGTTCATTTCTGAGCATGATTATTACAGAACGTCGTAGAATTTTGATTAAACGTAATAACTGCTTGTCAATGATAGTATACAATTAGATGTAAATTACTTGCAAATTGGAAATTCACTGCTCTTAAATAAAACAAATTATTTTAATAAGATATACTTGTAAGCTTTTAAAATTAGGTCTACATATGAACTAACCCAAAGGTAAATATATGATATCCCTGAATGAAGTGTTGGTTGACCTATTTATTGACTTCAACGTGCAAAATATAATTTTATCATTTACCGTAACATATAGTAGGCAACTAAATGTCTTTTTCCCCCTCCCTCTTTCAAATTTTCTTTATCTTCCAGTAAGGATCTGATAGCAGTCAATGTTTTCACAAACTTGTCGACCAATATCCTGTGATAGAGGGCACTGTTTCTATTGGAATTTCATGGAGCAGATAAAGTCTATACCACCCCAACATTCAGACACTCCGTCGTTACTCACAATTTCGACTGCGTTATCACAATCTAATCATGCATGCCTACCAAAGCAATTATTGCATGCGCCAGTATTTCAACACAATGTTTTCATCAATCAGTTTTACACCTAATTTTTTAAAATAATGTCACTCTCAAGTGCGCCGTTCGCTGACGCTATCCTAAGTCAGGCAAATGACGCCTTGAGTGCAGCGGGCATTATTTCACCTTCATTCGTTTATATAAAACGATATGAATACACTGATTATATGCGTCTCGAACAAAGTCTAATAGCGGAGTTTCTTGCATACGAGGCCTCATTTACTGACGTAGAAATGCGTCAGCAACTGACGAGGTCTTTGACGCACCATTTGAAAGTGACATCGTACAAAACGTGAATGCCAAAATAATGAAAAGTGCAAACATTGAATTACTGATGCATGCGCCTATTGCCTTCCCAGGTTTGATTAACACAGTTAATGACGCACTCGAAATGACGCCTCGTGACAAGTTGCAATAACTGTTATAAGCTACTGAAATCCTTGCATCTGATTGGCTGAGAGCAAATTTGTCGGTAAAAATCACAGACAAGACACTTGATGAAACGCCCCCAGAACTTTTAGTGGAGCGGCATCGGTCCATTAAATTCGTTATTTCAGTCTGTATATAGAAGAATATACACTGTGTAAATATAAAATGTTATTATGTTTATGTATTCTAATACAATATACGAGGTTTTTCTTTTTTAAAGTGACAGTAAACTGAAGCTCCTAAATAGCGCCTTCTTTCAACAGGATTTGAAAAGTACCTGTGCCTCTCATTTTCTCATCATGCCCTCTAAATGTGAAGGAGTGAATTTGTCACTCTACATTAAGAGTGAAGGAACTTTCACTCCTAATGGAGTGGTAAAGGACTCCCATTTTGAGTGAGCATGCCGATATTCCTTCATCAGCCGTCTCACTCACTGACAGAGTGAACCCGTGTTCCATTCAATATCATATGCAGACTGAATTATTTTCACTCTTGAGCAACGAGTGACGCATGGCAACCAATGATAAGCAGGCACGTCCCGCAAAAAAGTGGAGAAGCCGATCGCGTATCGATGGTATCGAGGCGCGAAATCGAATTCCACCAAAGACGAAATCATCAGGATATTTGAAGGTAATGCATGCACTGCAGGGTCCAACAAGAGAACAGCATGTTGCTGAGTGAGCCACCTTGGGTTTTTTTTATCGAGAAATTTGCTATTTCAAATGCAAAGATGTTAATGCTGTTAATAGTTTTAAAAATACAAACTTACTGCCCTTGAAATTCATTGCCAGTGTCAATTTTTTGTTGTGAACAAAACTACAGGCACCACTCTTGGAAAAGAGTGGTTAATACTCTTGAGACCAAGTTGATGATTTCACTCAGAAAGGAGTAAATTATCTCCACTCTGTCCACATGAGTGATAAAATTTTCTTTCTTTAAGGGATTGGTGTTTCACTCTTTCCCGAGTGAAATAGTGATCACTCTGTTTTCAATCGAAAAAGGCTTGTCCTTCATTTAACTCCTTGTGAGAGTGGAATTTCACTCTCTTTTGAGTGCTTTTTCACTCTTTTACATTTAGAGAGTGCCTCATTCTAGTTTGTAGAAACTAAGAAAGTAACTGCAGGTAATTTCCACATTTGCCAAGTCAAGATAATAGTTTGAAATATAAAATATGCCTATTATCCAAACAAGCTGTTTGTCAAAATTCAAAATAAAATGCGATAAGATTTCAAATTATAATTTCAATTTAGCAATCACTGTAAGATGGCACCGTTCAAGTTCTACCAGTTTAATGCCACTTTAAAATACACCAATGTCTTTCACTTCAATGTAAACTGAGTGATAATATCTGCTTTAAGATTTCTTGCTACTTCAATCAGTATCTTGTTAGTTTTTTTTTTTTTTTAATACTTAGATAGTCTTCTCTCATTGTTTAATGTAACAATGTTTGCATGCCTTACCCCCGATGCTTCAGATGTATCTAAAATAGTCATAATGACAAATTTTAGAGCAATGAAAGACACTAAGTACTAGCGACGGGCGCCTAATAGCCCCTATAGCCGCCCCTGCTGCCCTGCAGCATCATATGCCTAAGACATATGGGGTATAATTTCCGGGTCCGCTCGCTATTCATAAGAACCGCTATTCATAGAAAACCGCTATTCATTTAACACGCGCTATGAATAGCGGTCCTTATGAGTAGTTATGAATAGTGGCCCTTATGAATGGATGTCCTTATGGATAGCGAGGAAATTTGTTTATGGTTTGCTCGCTTTTCAGAAGGACCGCTATTCGTACAAAACCGCTATTCATTTTAGTCACGCGTTATGGATAGCGGTCCTTATTAATAAGTGATTCTTATGAATAGCGGTCCTTATGACTAGCGAGGTTACCCCATAATTTCAAGAGTATTGCTATATATCGTTGTATGCACAAGAAATTTGAATTGTGATTTTCAGAAATTATTATTATTATTACTATTACTATTATTATTATCATTATTATTTTATCATTATTATTATTATTAATGATTTGGCTTCACCTATGCCTTGGAGGGAAAAAGCGAACTGAATCACTGTAACCCGGCCTCTGGTCTCTCCTCCCGGTATGACTGATTAGGATATATAAAGCTATTCAGTTACCTCTCGTTATGGTCTCATGCCGTAGCGGGAACAAGAATGAAATATACAGTGCGAGTCAGAAAAAAGGTCCCACTTTTTAAAATGCTTATATTACAAATATGAAAGCATATATCATATTTCTTGTACCACCGTCAGACAGATTAACTCTTCCCCTTTTATTTGATACCACATTTGTGGAGAATCAGTAATGAATTTACTGGATATGAGCAAATTAATGTGTATGGGTGAAAACCCATTTGCGCCAACATCAAGCCTTTTGTAATGATAATTGAGTTGTTCCAACTCAGGCAGGGCACTGTTATCATAAGACTTGGCGCAAATGGGTTTTGACCCCCTTACAAACAATGGCTGTTGTGCGCTCAACTGTAACAGCTAAATTGAAACAGATTTTACTAAGCAACAAAGGAATATATGCTCTATCCATACATGCTAAAAACATTTTGTCAATCCCACATTTTTAAAACCATACTCAATTTTAAAAAGTGGGACATTTTTTCTGACTCGCACTGTATACTAATAAGATCAATGGAAAGTTCAGGATATACCGATAGTCATGGTAGAGTCCGTTTATAGAAAAGTTACGACAATCCATGGTTTGAACGCCATTTTTGTTTCCACTATTACGCAACATTTCTATTCAATTCCAATGAGCACATGAGTGTTCTTACAGAAAGAATTAGAACGCCATTTTGTTTCCAAAAAAAAAAATAGGACGTCCATGTCGTAACTCTGTCTATAAATGGACTCTAAGTCATGGGCCTACGAGGCGCCCCCACCCGAGAATTTTTAAAATTACCACTATTCTGGCAAGCGTCACCTGATGAGTATGGATTTAGATCACGGAGAAGTATTGTCTGCGCGATACTTGAAAAACAAAACGCTCAAAGAACACAAAATGTTCGTCTTCGTTACAGCAATATACAATGCTGCAAAAAGGAAGACAAAATATGGAGAAAAGGTGTTATTTCAGTCATTTTGTTTACAAGCCTCGAAATATTGCGTGTTTTGTCAAAAATCATGAAAGGCGTGTAAACTAAATGAGTGCGCAGACATGGACAACTTTGATTTTTTTTTTCAATGTTAAAATGACATGGCCGCCTGTTTTGTTGAAAATGACATTGTTATTGGTCAAATTTTAACAAGATTTCTGACACACTTGCTCTTTAGAATATCAGGAATAGTATAAGATAATTAGAGGAAAGTAAAAGAAAATCTTGTTCAATCAATTGTATATTTGAATAAAGTCAAATCTGAGGTGCGCAGAGATCCCAATCATACAAATCTAGGTATGCAATTATTCCAGGGATATACGTCGTTGTATGCATGTTATTACGAAACGGATAAAAAAATGAGTTCACTAAATTGCAGATTCAGAAAAAATGGTATTCAGTTACCTTGCGCTACTGTCGAATGCCGTAAGGGAAGATGAATGAAATAATTATATATTATAACGTGTAATGCAATTAAAATATGAATTTGAAGTACAGAGGAGAATTTGGCAAATTCTGGTAACAATTTCTATACTAAGAGTATTTCCATTTCGCATAAGTGACTCTCCCTTTTCAGAATGTTTCTTTGATGTATGATGCCAGCAAAATTATATGATCGCTCATTAGAGCAAACTACGTCATTATGACCTAAGTGGTGTATACAATTAGCTGTAAGTGATTGTTCACAACGAAATATAACGCTTAAGTGACCACCAGAAAAGCAACTCTTGTGATAAACTGGAAAACAAATATCACTGTTGTTCCATCTGTTCAGAAAAAAGGCTCTCAATGTATTCCAAGCATATTTTATGCATTGTACGTGTTGTACGCGCCCGATTTTTCAGGTTATTTGAACTGAACTCTACGAGAAGAGAAAGGAGAGGTTCGCTCCAGAATTTATTTGGTATACGCAAATGATGGTGGAAACATTTACGTCTGTCTGAACTATCAATTACGAGTGATGTCTCATTTCGACCAAAGTTTCAGAATAAAAGTTATCATCAGCTGAAGATCAGCTCGAAGAAAAATAAAAAACGAACGAGATGCACTTTACCCAGTTGAGCACCTTGTTGCTGTTGGGTAGGACACGATCCCAATAAACCTAGCGCAATTTCAATAGTCTTGTGCGTCACCTATTGAAATGTGCAGACATCATCATGATCATAGTCGCATAATCTGAACATGATTTCTATAGGCAATTCAATAATGTATATTGGAAATGTCCTCAAGTTGATTTTGCCAAAGTCTCTGCGATCGTGTTTTAGAAGTACTATCGTTGTATTCAAGAGCAATATTGGAATGTTAAACTATACCTTAGCCTTGACAGTAAATAAAACATGCCTCAATATTTTCTACCTTTTATCCATTGTATATAATTTTCAGCATTTTTCAATTTTTCTTGTGTTAGGTTAGGTCAGACTATCATTCAATTTTTGAATATCTACGAATGGTTTTAGTCAACCTGTGAGTTTTGGCACGGTTTAATTTAGGCTGGTTTCCAGACCAGTTGAGTGTTAGCCCTGCAACTGAATGTGATCGGTTGTCTGGATATACCCTTCCAAAAGTACCTCTACTGGCACAGGCACCTAGGAGCTTGCCTTTCCAATTTTCTGAGAGCACCCCAGCACCCCCTGCAAACACTCCAGCAACTCCCTGAAAAAAGGGGTGCTGCAACACCCCCGCTTCCCCCGCTTTCTAGTTCCTTGTTCTGGTTTAGTGAGTTTTACCCCTCTCCTAGGTTATCAAGATATAGCATTTGCTAATCCTATGTGTTGATTATAAACATACAAACTTGATTTTGAATATTTTCTTTCTACGTTAGTTGAATACACATGACTCGAACTGCATGAAATACATGAAGGAAATGAAACCTGAATTGAAATGAACGGAATAATTATACTGTGTATCTTTCAGACTTAATGTTTTTGTATGCTGTGTTACACAGCCTGTGTATTGGTACACTGAATATTTATGTCATTGTTTTGCTGTTTGGAATCACCATGATTTTTCGTTGGTATTACTCCTTAGGTACCGGGTTAATTTGCTGGCTCCACTCGCTGATTTTCCCCATGTTATCATGGCGCGCCCTGGGATTGGGATAGTTAAAATGGTCTTGGAATGTGTTTTGACACATTATTTCTTTATAATTTTATGATGTATTTTTTCACTGTCGCAGATCTTCGGGTCCGGTTCAGGCTCTATTCAATAATAGGAATTATGATGATAAAGATTAGAGGAGATGAGTTTGGGAAAGTGTAATCTTTTGGTAATTTGAGCTGAAGTAAATTTTTATTGTGTGGAATAAAGTGTGTAATTTGTGGTTGAGAAATTGGGTATGGAGCCTGTTCCGGCTTGGGGATATTTGAACGGGGGAGGCACTCTTCCATATGTGTGCTATGGGACGGGGGGGGGGGGGGGGGGGGGGGTCTTCGAGGGAGCTGTGGACATAACTTAATCATGGTGGTTCTCTCTTTTATAATATGTCTTTTTATAAAATGTTCTTGTCACTTTTTTCTTCCCTTTTTACAGTAACTGCTAATTATTTGTAAATTTAGTGATTCTATTTGATTATGAAACAATAAAACATATAATTAAAAAACCTACTTTTCAATCATCCTACTAGGTCAATGTCGATATCAAAACGATGTGTTTGTACAGCTCGATTGATTTCAATAAAAAGAGAATAAAGTTCTTCAGAAAAAGATGGAATATTTTTGAGATTTATAATGTGATGTCAGCAAAATGTTAGTGTGGGTGTATTTGTGTGTGAATGTGTATGTGTGTGTGTGTTTATGAGAAGTTGGGTGGACGGGGAGGAACAAAAAGTATGAAAAGTTAAAGTGAGGTTTTTCAAAACTGATCATTTGAAGTGAGATAAAAACTGGAAGACAGAGGGACAGAAAGAATTAAGTACACATAGAGAAAGAAAGGGCTGAGAATGAAAGAGAGAGAGAAAGAGAAAGAGACAGACAGACAGACAGGGGAATAGAGACAGAGAGAGAGACGGAGCCTATACAGTGTGAGTCTATTGTCCGGAGATTAACAGGTAAACATAAATATTCAGGTAAAGACGGACACCCACTCCCCCTTAACGCTGCCGCTTTAGATAGTCTCTTAACAAGTACAAAAAAAAAAGCATTATGATAATGCTAGATACAGTAACCTAATCACCACAAACTAATCATCACAGGATACCAGGAACAAAAACAATAATTTATTATTACATTATACATTGTTGTATATATCAGAATCTTATATTTAGGACACTTACACCACGCACTTAAAGTCCGAAACAGAAACCGTGTAACAACCTGACGAAGACAACTGATTTGAACTTGCAGACTATTAAGAAATCATGATATCAATATTACCTTAGGAGGCATCTGTGGCTTAGTGGTAAGGCATTGGTCTAGCAAGCCAGAGACTCGATTCGCTTCCTGCAGAGGCCTTTAAAAAAAAATCTTTGCCATATTTCCATAAGGCGACGGTAAGGAGGTGCATAGATTAAGCTACACAGCCTTTTTTCTTAGCCCCTCATTATCTTTCTAAATATATCAATATAATTATATCAATATTTTATTGGATGGTGTATTAGGGAGACACACAACAATTGGGTTTGGATGTTCAATTGGGTTTATTCCGTCATAATAGGGACCGGTGTATAAGGGAGACACAAGGACAAATAAACAAGACTAAAACTGTCTCCCTAATACACCACATATGGTTGTATATATATATATATATATATATATATATATATATCGCATATCATGGAAAAGTCATGGAATTTTATAAATTTGTATATTTTTTGCCTTTTAATTATCTTCGTTTAACAATGTTGTTTTTTTTCCAATGGAAATACTTTTCATCGAATAACATCGGACTAACTCGTAAGAAATCTGTCATAGGAATACTTTGCATGAGCGTTACCAATGTTGTTTTCATCAAGTATTTGCTTATGGTAATGTTCATAATATATATAATTTTATATATATATATATATATATACTATTATGAACATTAACATAAGCAAATACTTGATGAAAACAACATTGGTAACGCTCATGCAAAGTATTCCTAAAGGAGACCGCACACCTTAAGATCGGTCTGCGATCCGATTTCAGAAGAAAATGTAATATCATTAGACAAATCATTTAAAAACGAAAAATATTTTTAATTGAGGGTCTGAATAGTCATACAGATAGTAAAATCGATAATACGGCCTTTGCCAAGTTTTCTAATCGGTGAAATGGCCAAATCGGCTCCGAGTCGTAGTGACGTCACAAAAATCGTACGACTGCCTACGATTTGGAACTAATTTTGCACTTATTCTCTGTAGAAAGCTGACAGCTCACCCAAACCCTATGTTTAGTATTCATATTACTTTTCAGAACCTGAAAAGGGTAGATTTCATTTGTTAAAATCCCAATATTTAATGCCATAGCGATTTATTTCACAAATCGGATCGCAGACCGATCGTAAGGTGTGCGGTGGCCTTAACAGATTTCTTACGACTTATGGCAGAATGTACAGTATACTATTAATACATTAATTAATAATACACACACACGCACGCACATCCTCGCACGCACACACACACGTACACAGATAATAAAATAAGCGTAAGGCAATTTGGCTTTCATTACAGAGAGACTGTATTTTCTGTTCGGCTTTTATTTTTGTGCAGTTTTAACACTCTAAATTATATTCATTGTGATCAATATCTAGGTAAATTTTGTTAACAACACCCTCCTTCAAGAAGATTGTTTCGTTTGACCTGTGTTCACCTTTATATAATGTGGTTTGTGAAGTTCGTATAATAGGGGCATTCACAAATATAAAGCAATTAGTGATGTCTTTTTATCTGTGTCTTTTCTTATCGAAAGAGTATCGCTATACGGTCATTTATTGACCTTCAAGTCAATCAAAAATTCTAGTTCCATCTCATCTTTATACATGCACATTAAATGCAATGTCTTAAAATGGGAAGTATCCGCGGCTTCAAGAAACCCATCAATACAACTTTCTATATACTCCGAGAGCTTTAGACCAGGCAAGACGTAATTTAAGAAAAATTGAGTTCTGTTAAGATGAATATTGATTTGTAAGCTTTCGCATTCTTTTTATCCCCAAGTGGACGAATATCATACTAGCAATGGCCAATGAAAAAGATTGCTCTCAAAGTGCCATCCATGGGCTATACGGAAGCGGGGATGGGGGTGGATGGGGGGGGGGGGGGGGTCAGAGGGGCATCTGAAGGTTTGCTAATTCATATCATGATTTTGGCTGTTGCTTACGTATGTGTACTCTAGAATGCGAAATTTTGATAACTAAGTCAACGGAGATTTCTTCTCACTTTCTCACATGATACACTGTAAAAGCTTTATCTATGAAGCCTGCCTTGTGTTTAATCTTATGATTCATGATTTTGAAGTAGGCTGTGATTTCCCTGTGTGCTTAGAGTTTCTCTTGAATGCAAAATTTCAAAATCGCGAGAGCGATTTTTTTTCGCTCCGCTCTCTACGCTCTCTCACCTAAAAATAAACTTACTTTAAAGTCATATAATGTGCAGGAACTCTATTAGAAATAATATTAAAAAGTTTATGTCTTATTACATTAAAAAAATTGAATATTCTGGAATAACATGCTCTAGAAAGCTATGTTCCAATAAAACAAAATCACATCTCATAAGCATGTGCTTGGATGCCCCCCATACGCGTACAGCCCCCTCTTCCAGAGATTTTTAAAGATCCGATAACGGGCAACCTCCACCTCATATTTGGACATATGTGCTCTATTAGTCTCACATTTAGGCTGTGAGGTGCCTGAATATCCTGATATTTGGGTGGTGAGGTGCCCATATATCCTCATATTTGGGCAGCGAGGTGCCCAAATTCATCATATTCGT
Source organism: Heliocidaris tuberculata (assembly GCA_025618425.1). Classification (NCBI taxonomy): domain Eukaryota; kingdom Metazoa; phylum Echinodermata; class Echinoidea; order Camarodonta; family Echinometridae; genus Heliocidaris; species Heliocidaris tuberculata. Next base: position 27,131,775 of record CM046849.1, read on the forward strand.
GCAGCGAGATCGGGAAGCGAGGTGCCCGAATATGTAATTTAGAAAGTGACGTGGTGATATTCGGGCAAAATGCGTCAGCCACCCTCGCGAAAATGTGCCCGTATGCCTATGGATATCCCATTCATAACCCTCCAGTTGCAATGCTTGGTATCTACCCCTCTCAAGCCATCCCTACCATGCTACCAGCAGTGACAAATGGTCTTATTCTAGGTCTAATGAGGATGATGCAACACAATCAATGATAACCGTGCTTCAACAAAATTAATATTGCATTAATTTTTTTGAATAAAAAAATGTAAACATCCCACTTTCGAAAAACGAAAAATATGTATGTAAAAAGGGGGTAATGTGATTGTTCTGGGGCTGGGGGTAGGGCTATATTCAGGTAGTAAGCGTTTGAGCTGGGCCCCCAGAGTGTCTCCCCCCCCCCCGGAACCCTTCTGGCGGGTCTGGTGCCATCATTATAGTTACCACTTTCGTAACGATGCCACATGGTTGTGTAGTCCCGTGTACCCATATCTGTATCCATTTATTTTCATTGCTTGTGATTTTCAGCAAGATTTAGTCATTACAAATGATTTCGATGATTTCAAAACCTCAAAATACAATTATTCCTATATTAAAAATATTAACCATTCAGAAAAACCTATACATAGTTTGCAATTGCATAACCAGTATTCAAATTTATCGTAAATATACTTGTATTTTTCTTTTTGTTGTTTGTGACAAACCATCATTAAAGTCGAACAGCCAGCTTAGACACAATTATACATTACTACTTAATTTGGAAAAGAAATAACTCAATTGACGTATGATTCGAAACAAATTTGGCAATTCAAGAGATATTATTCTTACAAACACTAATATGTGATGCGGCAACGGAGAAAGAAGATTCCGAATTTCGTGTCAAACTGACAAGTTTCTTTAAGCCCTTTCTAAAGTGCCGATACTTGAAGGTGTATATAAAGGGATTAATGCACATGTTTAAGAAGGCAAGATAGACGGTGAAATGGTAGAGAGGACCGTTTATCAAGTTCACCTGTTTACCGAGATTGTAGCAGAGGTATACAATTTGGTTAGGTGTCCAACAGATTGCATACACCACACTAACTATGATTATAGTTTTGATGACGTTGACCCTCACCCTTTCGTGGTGGTTACGTGGTAGATTTGAATCCCGATTCGTATTTAAGGTGTGACTCCCATTCAGAGCTGTGCCGACGTGAACGCGTTGACGAAGTTTCTTCTCGATGCTGATGTAGGCAAAGGCCATGATGACGAGCGGGAGTAGAAAAGTGATGAGGAAAGTCATGCACCCGGTGAGAGCCTGTAGCTGGGGACTTGCATAGTGAATGATGCAATTGCCATTCGAGAACTGATTGACGACAGCCCAGTAGATCTCGTACACGAAGCCCACAATCCAGGGCACCGCGGCTAGGACCGTAGGGCGATGGTTGTTGAAATAGCTGCGGTAGATGACCGGGAACACAACCGCAAAATACCTCTCCATTGTTAAAAGAACAAGGTTGAACGTCGATGCGATGGTCATCCCCCAGAAGATGAACTTGGAGTTCCAAATCGCACAGACGAACTCGGCGGCGGATCTTCTCTCGTGGACAGGCAAAGGAGGAGCGATGAATTGAGCAAAAAGAAGAATCGACGTCACCATGTCAATGACGGATTGGTTGACGATGAAGGCGTTGGTGGTCGTCCGTAACTCCTTGACGCTTATCATGACCACGAGTACGAGACCATTACCGAGAATCCCTACTGATCCAAGCAGGCCGTATATAGTTACTGATGCTATTCGAAATGCATCAAGATTACTCTCAACTGTGGTATTCATTATCACTTCTGAATGAAGGTTTGTTGGCAAATTTTTTCTTTCACAAGAAAGTTCAATGTTCAAAATCCTGCTTTTGTTGACCGAGTGTATTTCCTTTGCCCAAGGAGAAACAAAATCACCATCTAATGGCACTGGTAATGATAACAAGTCTGGTTATCATACAGTACTATCTGCGCGACGCGTCAAAATAAAAGAATGGAGCCGCAAATTATATTCAAGGTAGAAGAAGTGATAAAGTCCAAGCAAGAATGAACTTCATAGACCACTAACTACTCACTGTTGTTATAAATCCTAAATATATGCATATCACAACTTAAGTGAATAGTCCAAAATCAATAAGTGCATGAAAAGATGAAACCAATATTTCTTCAGCTGGTGAAACAGAAAATGAAAGGTATGTATAGCAGTAAGGTGATGATAGATAATGACATGAATATCTGTATAGAAACAAAGTGACAAATGAGGACAGCAAAACTATGGTATAGCGAAGAAAGCGCATGCGCGCAATGAATACCGCGGAATATTTGAATATACATAGTGCTAACAAGAATTTTGATGCATTCTGCTCACTTCTTGAGCGCTTTAACATGGAAAATACAGTCGTAGGATTGTCTGAAACGTGGTTTGCAGATGATCCTTCCTCTTTATTCTCTATCTAAGCACGATCTAGTGTTAAATAACAGGTAATCCAAACGAAGGGGAGGAGTTGCTTTATATATACCCAGTCATCCTAATTATAAGACCTTACATGGTTTAAATATTATGTCTGATTTAATTGAAATTGTGTTTGTAAAAATTTATATTCCAAATAGGAAGAGTATTATGCTAGGTACTATTTACCGACCTCCTGCCTCTGATGGTAGTACGTTTCTCAATGAATCACAAAATTTACTTGAAAACCTGGTACTTTGTAGTGCACATTGCTTTCTCCTAGGTGATTAAAATATAGATTTGTTGAAATGTAATGAAGACATTTTATCTCATGATTTTCTGGGTGGTGTGCTCTCACATTCATTTTTTCCTTGTAAGAGCAGAAGGCAAAAAATACCTTGATCAGCAGCATTTGCTCACACAAAAATGGGGAAAACATTAAAAAAAAAATTGTTTTAGAAATGAAGATTGATTCATATGACGTTGAAACTGAAAAGTCAAATTTTATAAAACTGCTCCACTTTTTGATATTGAGCTAACATTAAGAAAACTACGACAATTCTGGACGCGTACTTGAGCTAAAACTGAGCGTATTTTATCAAGTGCGAAAAAGTGTACATCACGTTTCTATGTTAATAAGTTTTCGCAAGCACGTATGGCAAGCCGTTTAACATTAGTTTATTCCCGTTTTTTATATCAGGAAATTCAATTTTTGATATCAAGACTTCAGTTTTTGATATCAAGAAATCAATTCTTGATATCAAGAATTCACATTTGTTAACAACAGGAAATCATTTTTTAATATCGAGAATTCATTTCTTGATATCATGGATTCATTTGTTGATATGATATCAAGAATTCATTTGTTGATATCAAGAATTGAGAGGGTGGAAGCTATTTAATCATGAAAATATATAATGCCTAATACACTTTGTTGTAAAATGATGACCGTATTTACAAAACCCCACAAGTTATAAAACAGTAAACGTGTGTACAATTTGTGCAGATAATGAGAGGATGGGGGGGGGGGGGGGGGGGGAGTAAATATCTTGCAGGTTTCGAGCAGATAACCACTAAAATACAATTTCATAAAGCCTCGATACTGAGTTGTCGATAATAATATTGTAGTATAAGTCCACAGTCATAATAGGCTCTGCGTTTGATACATAAACGCTTGTGTGTGCGTGTGTGAGTGTGTGTGTGCGGGTGGGTGTGTATAACTTTATATGCACATGTGCAAGGCTTAATCGTGAACCGGCTTATTCAATGGACCTACCATACAGGCCCATAACAATGTATTTGTATACATGCATTGATGGATCTATAGGGCCATATTGAGAGGGTTAATTCTATTATAACTTATACTCACGTTTAAAGCTATTGACCAATTGGTCTAGTGTATTTCTTTGTTAGGTTACCCTGCGAACAGGCGAGGTTGTAGGACTTTTTTTTTTTCTTCTTCTTTTCTTTTCTTTTCCTCCCCCTCCCCTTCTTCTTTCTCTCTCTCTCTCTCTCTCTCTCTCTCTCTCTCTTTCTTTGTAGATTGCTAGACAAGACAAGACAGTGTGAAATATGCTGTTTTAATACTTTGTCTCAAATTTGGGTTTGGGCGTAGGGATTCGTTTTCGCTGTGATGAAACTTGATAAGGGCCAAGTTTAAGACTTTTTGAACACTTATTATGATTATACGGCGGTGGTTGGAGGGTCGCTAATACACGGTCCATAGTATTAACATTATGGATTATACGAGGTCATTATTTATTTCTGTTTGTGTATTCTTCGTCGTGTTGTCACACATGCATGGGGTAGGTTGGGATAGGTGGGGACTAGGCTCCTTGAAGTTTTGGAAGGCATGGGGTAAGATAGGTTGTAGCGGGAGGGAGGGTTGGGGTAAGATAAGTGGTTGTTGGGGTGTGTTTGGTCTGTGTGAGCAGTGTAGTCTGAATGTTGCGTTGACGGTTCCCTGCATCTGTCCGCATTCTGGCTTGAAATTCTCGACTAACGTTCACTTGCATATCGCTTACTCTTGGAGAGCTGTAGGATGTGTGGGAGAAGGGATCTCTAATACGCTGATTTCTACTGTAAATACTTTGTCATTTTTGAGATGCATTGTTGCGAATGACACTGTGCTAAATGGATAGTTCGTCACAACTTACGTTACTTTCTTTAAACGTTCGCGGGATAAGAGATAGAGCTAAAAGGAAAAATGTTTTTGAATGGTGTAAAAGTAAAGGAAGTGATATTGTTCTCCTACAAGAAACTTACAGTACAGTCGATGTAGAGGAAAGGTGGAAATTAGATTGGGGTGGGCCTATGTTTTTCAGTCATGGATCAAACCATAGTAGAGGTGTTTTGGTTTTATTTTCTTTAGATTTAAAGTTAAAAATTGATAATGTTACTGTGGATGATGAAGGACGATATGTTATACTTAAAGGAGAATCACGAGGGGTCAAATTGTTGATAGGTAATTGTTATTTTCCCACAAGGGACAGAGAAAAAATGCAACTTGAATTTTTGGAAAAGTTAAACACTTGTATTTCTAAACAGTTTGAACCGTCTCAATTATTTTTTCTGGGCGGAGATTTTAACACAATAATGAATGGAAGTTTGGACTACATGGGACCAAGAAATGTCACAAAAAATAAATATAATGAGAATTTTGAAGATTTTCTCAGTAGATACAATTTAGAAGATATATGGCGAAAGAGAAATCCAAACAAGAAGCAATTTACATTTAGGCAAAAGTGACCGATTATTCAAAGTCGTCTCGACTATTGGTTCGGCTCATCTAAATTATTAAAACTTGTAAGCAAATGTGATATTTTAACGTCGATTACCCCTGATCACTCAGGTATTTTGTTACAGCTTAAGCATTTGGTGGACAATTACTGCTTTGGTAAATCGTATTGGAAATTTAATAACAGTTTATGTGCAGATCAAGTGTTTGTAAATTTGTTAAATGATAAAATAATTGAATGGAAAGAACAATTGGTACATGATATTACAGATAAACTACTCTTTTGGGACTTTTTGAAAATGAAAATGAGAGAATATATTATTAGGCACTCAAAAGAAAAAGCAAAGCGTAGAAGACACGAAGTTGAAAAATTGGAAAGGGAAATTAATACGTTAGAACATCAATTACTTACTTCACCTGCAACAGCCATAGTTAGTGAAATTGAAGAGAAAAAGTGCATGCTGAATAAAATTCAGGAGTATTCTCGTCAGGGTTTAAGAATTAGATCGAGAGCTGAATGGTGTGAGGATGGAGAAAAGAAAACACAGTATTTTGAACAGTTGTTAAAGTCTAATAAAAATAAAAGTGTGATAAGAGAAATATATGATAAAGATTGGGAAAAAATTAAAAATGATAACGAAATATTGCAGATTATTAAATCATTTTATGAAAAATTGTACTCTAATAAAGATTTAATTTTGGATGAAAATTCGTTATTTTTTATTAATCTCCCAAAATTAAGTAAAGAGAATAAGTATATATGTGAAGGTAAAGTGACTAAGAATGAATGTTATAATGTGTTAAAAGAAATGAAATCCAATAAATCTCCGGGAAACGACGGTTTTACCGTAGAATTTTATTTAACCTTTTGGCCTACTTTAGGGGATATATTAGTTGAAACATTGAATGAAACTTATAACAGGGGGGAATTATCGACGTCACAAAAGCAAGGCGTTATTACATTGATAGAGAAGGAGGGTAAAGATACAATGTACATTCAAAATTATAGACCGATTACGCTGTTGAATGTGGATTACAAGATTTTATCTAAGGTATTAGCAAAAAGAATAAAAAAGGTATTAGGTGAAATAATTCATTATGATCAAGTAGGTTATATAGAAGATAGAAATATTTGACAAGCTGTTAGGTTAATAGATGATATGCTATTTCATTCTTTAAATCAAACAAATGGTTTTTTGGTCACAGTGGATTTTGAAAAGGCATTCGATTCTGTAGCTCACAATTTTCTGTCCAAAGTTCTGGATTTGTTTGGGTTTGGCGATTCTTTCCGATCTTGGATTAAGGTGTTATATACGGATATAAGCAGTTGTGTAATGAACGGTGGGCGTTCGACTGGGTACTTTGATATCAAACGGGGGGTCAGACAGGGTGATCCATTATCTCCCTATCTGTTTTTGTTAGCCATAGAAACACTTGCGCAGGTAATAAGGAAAGACAATAACATTAAAGGAATTCAATTTGGGAAAAATGAGATTAGACAAATACTGTATGCAGATGATATTTCTTTATTTGTAAAAGACAAACCCTCGATTGATAGGTTACAGATTATTTTTGAAGAATTCGAGAAAATTAGTGGTCTCAAAGTTAACAAAGGAAAGACTAATTTTATGTGGATGGGTAAGAATTGTGATAGACCGGATATAGCCTTGTTTGGCAACCTGGTTCAGGAAGTTAAAATTTTGGGTGTTTATTTTTCCATGAATGTTAGAAAAAAAGAGGATTTGAATTATAAAGAGATATTAAGTAAAATTAAAAGGCTTTTAGGGTGGTGGAAAGAACGGGATTTAACACTTATGGGGAAAATACACCTGATCAAAACATATGCATTATCAAAACTTAATTATGTTTCATCACTCGTAGTGGTTCCTCAGTGGATATTTTCTGAAGTAGAAAAGATTACTTTTGAATTTCTGTGGCGTGGAAAAGACCGAATAAAAAGAAAAATAATGTATCAGGATTATGTAAATGGTGGCTTAAAAATGACAAATTTCAAGCTGTTTGTCAAGACATTATGTGGTTAAAACGCTTATTATATGGAGAAAAGAATGCAGGGTGGAAATTGTATTTTGATTACTGCTTTAGATCAGTTGGGGGAAGATTTGTTTTTAAATGTGATTTTGATTTTGATTTTGATTTTGATTCGTCCATTTTGAGATTGGGTGCTCCACCATTTTATTTGGAAATGATAAAAGTTTGGCAGGATATGGAAAAATGCAGGAATGTTGAAAGTGATGTTATAAATCCAGTAATATTTAATAATAGAAATATACGTATAAGAGATAAAACGTTTTTTTATAGTGATTTATATGATAGTGGCATATGCCAGCTAACAGATATTTACGATAATGGACATGTGAAGCCGGTGGCATACTTTCAAAGTCTTGGTATTAACGGAGACGGTTTGCTTAAGATAAACGATATAATTAGTGCTATACCAATGAATTGGAAGGATACTGAAGCCATAGACAGATTTCAGCAAGTTGATTTAACAAATTTTAATATAATCTTGAATATTTTTGAGCAGAAATCTAATTTTCAATACATAAAATCTAGGAGAATTTATGAACATTTTGTCAAAGAGTTGCAAGACACTTATAGTTTACAGAAGGGATGGTCACAACAACTTTGATTTTACGGATAAGGAATTGAGGGAAATATTTGTCAGACCGAGAAGTTCAACTCTGATTTGGAAATGCAGGGAATTTCAGTTTATGTTAGTACACGGGGTCGTATATACCAAAGAACAGCTTATGAAATTTGGTTTTGTAGCTGATAACCTATGCTCCTTTTGTCAACTTGAACCAGAGACATATTCGCATTTATTTTGGCAGTGTGACAAGGTTAAACAGATATGGAAATTTGTGATTGAACATTTTGATATAGCTGAATTGAAAAATATGAATTGGCAAGAAATATTTTTGGGAATCACGGGCAATTCTGATAGATCTAAGTGTGTAAATAGTCTGATGATTTTGTTGAAATATACTATTTTCAAATCTAGGTCAGAAAATAACTTGCCAACCAGAGAAAAGATAGTAAAAATTATTTCGGAATTTATAGAGGATGAAAAAACTCTTGCGTTAAAAGCAGGTAGACTGCCTTTGCATTTACGAAAATGGGAACACATAAAAAATATTCAAGTCAGGTATGTGGACTGGAGGGGGGAACCTGAGACGATGTAGTATGAATAGGTGGATGCGTATGGGTGTTTTTTTGTGTGTGTGTGTGTATGCGTGTTGTGTGGATGGTGGGGTGTTTGTATGCTGTGATATGGGTTAAGTAGGGGGACGAGGGGGGGGGGGGGGGGGAGGGGGGAGGGAAGTAGGTAGAATAAGGAGTCTAGAGTAAGAATGAATTATGTCATACAGTCTGATATTCATTGTCTTCGTCTTTTTTTTTTCTTTTTTAATGATTACATTTCATTCAATGATATTTTTGTTGTATATGCCTTGTTTCAATGATTTTATCGAGTGTTATTTGTTGTATACATTCAAGACGAATGTTATGTTATATATAATAAAGATTACTGAAAAAAAAAAAAGTGTGTGTGCGGGTATGTGTGCGTGCGTGTATTGTCTGTTGATGTCTTGCTAAATCTAGGACGAATCGGACCAATAGCATATCATTAACATAATTATCTATTCACCAAACAATTGAAGCGAATTGATTAACAAAATACACACAAAATAAATTTATCAACGTGTTATATCATTCTATTTTGTTTTAGCGATTGTGCTAACATCTGCGTGAACATGGCACCGCCATTGGAATTACTGACACCACCACCACCCCCGCCCCTCCACCGCTGATGGTGTGGCATCGTTCAAAACAGAAGTACAAGCAATTAGAAATGTGGATGTCTGAATAAAACATCACGATATTCCGAAACATTTCCTATCTCGAATACATCTCTATTATCATGATTATAAATGAGATACGCGTAAGAGGTTGCCATAGAGACTAGTGGGGCAACATGCCTATTATTTATTCATAGGAATGATACGGTCTAATAATAGTAAAAATATTTCTCTTCCGCTTGGCGTATGCATGATAAAGCGGTCTAAAGAAAAGTATCTTTTAGATGAATTACATTTTGACACCCACAATCAAACAAGAATCGTCGCAAAGGCACTTATATAATACGGATGCTTTGTTTTCTTTCAATGTAACGTTTTTATCTGTAGGCCCTGCCTTTTTTCCAAGAAAGGTTTACCATCTTTCATTTAGTGGATATTTTTTTCATATGAAGTTGATTGTGATAGCATATTGTGTGGGTTAGCGAGGGTGTGTGTGTGTGTGTGTGTGTGTGTGTGTGTGGTTAGGGGGGTTGATGCTGTTTTCAGTGTTTCAGATTTTTTTCTTGTAAATATGTTCTAAAGTTACATAACCTTGCCATTTCCTTGTAATCAGTTTTGTAAATTATCATGTTTTGGGGGGTAAATGTTCTTCTCGATCTCGGTTGGCGGACTTTGGGATCTGCTTGTTTTGGGGCTCTGCGCTCATGTGACTGGATTGTATCCATAGAGTTACATGCATGTAACTCTATGATCTTATATTACTATCTTCCATGTTTTTGAGCATGCGCAGATCCTTGAAACACGTTGGTCTCTTTACCGGTCCGCCGGGATCAAGAGATCCATCCTTCACAGGGGCCCCTACTCACAAGCATAGCTTTTTGGGGTCCCAATTTGCATCACGTTTGTTCTTCATGACTCATGATTGCAATGTTTGTTTTTATTTATAAATTGAATTGAATTGAATTGTATTGAATTTAGTTAAATGTGTCAATTTTGTAAACTGAGTGTACTTGGTGGTTTTCGGTTAAAAGGGCTGATGAAAGGAGAATTCTATGAGCCTTTATTTATTATTATTTTTTTTAACGATATCTTAAAAGAGGGTGAATTATTACTATATAAACAAACTCATTTTAACATAACAGTTTTAACAATACAAAAGGGAAATTAAGCGTTGACATGGTTACATTTGATTTTGTATTTTGTCGGTGTCTTTGTCTATGTTACATGTAGCAGACTTGTATTAAAAACCTTTACAATATTTTTCAGTTATCTTTATGTCAGCATGGTCAGTTACAACATAAACCTATGCAGGATGTTCCTTAAAAAAAGGAAACCCAAGTATATGAGTAAATTAATCAACAATTCACAATAATTTCTTCATTAATTTCTTCATCACTGAAAATTAAAGCTCATTTTCTCTTCTTTCATATGACATAAAAAAAAAGATCATTTGATGCACGCATGACTGATTTGAGATAGTCTGAAGTGGCACTGTCAGAAACCAAATGGTCCAAAATAAGTGGATGGCTGCTACATTTGATTCATTATGGTTTTGAAAAGACTTGAAATGATTTGGCATTATTAATTGTTGTAATATTAATAATTGAAAAGGTCATATTCTCAACATCCATATGAGACCATAATCATGATGGAAGGCCCACGCATGACTGAGCAGGCACAATTTGTAATTGATAAGGCACATTGATATTATTTTGTTCAGCTGCCCTTATATGACTTCCTCATACAAGATGTCAATGTACTTGACCAATAAGACCTATTCACAAAGTTATTCAAATTTATGGATGTTTCTTTCCTGGGGACCTAGTAACGAGGTATTTCATTAACCTGCTATTAATGAATGAACTACAATACTTGGAATCCAGTTTGCATACATTACTTGTTGCTATATCTGACAAACCTCTGACAAGCTTTCAGGTTCTCAAGAACAACCTTTGTTGTAAAAGTATGCATAAAATTTGAATATATTTGTGAACAGGTCTATTGCAAATTGTGCTGTCTGCTCAGCCAAGTGTGGTCTTACCTCGTGATTATGATGTCATATCAAGAAGACCCGAAGATAATATGGGCTTTTCATTGATGTGTATTTCTCATAAGTAATAATCCCAAAGTTTGTCTGTCTCTTCAAAATCATAATGAATCAAAATGTAGAGGCCATCCACTTATTTGAAAAATTCGGTTTCTGACCGTGCCACTTCAGACTGTCTCTAATCGATTATGTGTGTTATTTTAAAGAAGAGAAAATGAGCTTTCCAATGATGTATACATCTATGAAGAAATGATTTTGAAGTACTGATTAATTTACCCATTAAACTTGGGTTTCCCTTTTTCAGATATATAATAACCTTTAACGTTTTCACTTACACCATTTTCACTAAAAGCTAAATAGGCTTTCATATTAAAGGCATTGATTAACTTTGCCCAGGATTGAAAAAAAAAAAATCACTGTTCCAGCTAATGCTGTAATCATAATTGCAAACCTTTAGCTCAGACAGGAATCGCCTGAGTTTTATAAGCTGATCGGTCGTTTATATATCAAGATATTTACGATTGAACATTGATGTCGGGATAGAGTACCACCGAACCCTAAAGAACTCTTACGGTTGGCATACCTCGCTCTATCACAGAATACCGTACGGGCTGGAAACCCGCTCTGAAATCGCCAAGCGCTGGTGCTTGGTTTTTGTGACTGCAGCGCAGCGAAGAAGCCAAGCGACTTGCGCTAGCGATTGATCGCGATTTTCTCTTTTTTAGGATAGTAAACGGGTTCCATTTTCTCTCATACTTTCACATATCCTTAATTATATATGTAGTTAGAGGACTGCACACAATTCACTGGCATTTGAGCTGATTTTACAATTTTTCACAAAGTTAATCAATCATGCAAAAGATTCTTTCAGTGACATACTGAATTTTAGTAACTCTCATGAATGAGAGGGCAAGTCAAATTTTGCAGTCTTCAGCTGTAAATGAAAGTGACTTTGATATCAGAATGAATGATAATAAAAAAAAACAACTTGCTTAACCGTGACAGTCATGTCCAGATGCAAAAAAATATAAATTAAAAAAAAGAAAGAAAGAAAAAAAAATAAGGATGTGATTTCATTACTGATTGCTGTTTTGCGTTTATGTGAAACTTGATATGGCAGGCATATAAGAATGTAAAGAAAACTCTCTCTCTCTCTCTCCCTCTCACTGAGCTGAAGAAAAAGAAGAAGAAGAAGAAGAAGAAGAAGAAGAAGAAGAAGAAGAAGAAGAAGAAGAAGAAGAAGAAGAAGTAGAAGAAGAAGAAGAAGAAGAAGAAGAAAAAGAAGAAGAAGAAGAAGAAGAAGAAGAAGAAGAAGAAGTAGAAGAAGAAGAAAAAGAAGAAAAGAAGAAGAAGAAGAAGAAGAAGAAGAAGAAGAAAAAGAAGAAGAAGAAGAAGAAGAAGAAGAAGAAGAAGAAGAAGAAGAAGAAGAAGAAGAAGAAACAACTTTGTAGATAAGTTCGTGCAATTAGGTGGTTGTAATATAGGTTATTGGATAATATTACACATATAATGAATGGGAAAGAGAGAGAGAGGAGGGGGAGAGAGCGAGAGAGATGGAGAGAGAGAGAGAGAAAGGGGGGGGGGGAGGGGTAAACATAAAAAGAAAACGATACGACACCCTCCCATACTCCCTCAGGCAGTTACCATGTTAATTGTCATTTCACCCCCTCCCCCCTCCCCCCTCCCCCCGTTAGATCGGAGCGCCCATTCCCAATGACAACAGTGCCCTCTATGGCTGGACCCACGCCACGCCACTGGTTGAGTATAATATACATAAATACATGCAAAGACCCTGGATTAAAGTACGGTATTGGTGATACGGTTGATTCACTTTCAACAAATCAAACCTACCTTTTTTTTCTTTGCGCGTCGTGTTTACCTTTGCCCATCACTCCCATTGAATCCACACTTCAGCAACTCCTCAACGCCACCCTCCCCGGTCTCTCTCGATCAATAAATCTTCCTGATTGGCCTCTCAGAATAGCAGTGACGTAAAGTCGCTATTGCCTCTGACGTTTTTACCAAAGCAGACTTATATCCGCTGACTTTTGTTCTGGAGAAGCCACCTCTGGGCAACCACTGGAAACAAAATCGATGCGAGCGCCATTTTCTTAATCCGTCTGCACGTTTTGCGTAACAGAATATACTAGGCCATACGCCATATTGTTTGCATTACGCACTAGACTGAGTTCACTCGGGAATACTATTTGGAATAAAAATCACACTAAATCTTCATACTTGTATCGCCTTAACAGTCGATATAAGGTGAGTGTTAACAGTTTCTTATTGCTTTTAGTATTTTGGTAGTGCTGAAAATTCCTATAAAAATAATTTATTAGCCTATGCGTTATCTTAGTATCAGTTGCAACATAAACATCGCTTCATTACACAAGCGTTATTGGTAAAAAGTGAGTGAAATAAGAAAATAATAGTATGTTTCTCCAAATGTCAATAATAGGTATGTGTACAAAAACACAAATGAAAATGAAAAATCATTTTTTTAGTATATTGTTCTTCGTGTGCGGTAATTAAAACTCAGATTATCTACGCCTGAACAAATAAAATTCGTATAGATTTTAAAGACGACTTTTTAAACACAAATTTCATTAGTATGCTCGTGTTCATAACACTGTTTTTGAACTTTCGTTATGTTTACTATTTTTCATCTATTTATAAATAATCTTCGAAATCTAATTACTCAAATTCATTGAATTCTTGTTTTTGATCAGAATGTACCTATGTATCCGATGCACAATATATGTTGTATCATTATTTTGAAAATGGTATTGATGATGATGATGATGACGATTTAGGCTCCCACATTTTTACATTTTTCTTCTTTTTGTACCACTCGTTCCTACATCTCAAATTCATTAAATTCTTGTTTTTGATCAGAATGTACCTATGTATCCAATGCACAATATATGTTGTATCATTATGTATCGACGATTCTAATTGGATGATGACGACATGATGTCTTGATGATGCTGATGTTGTTAGTGCTGTTAATTGGTGATGGTAATGAAGATAATGATGGTGATGATGTTGTTTTTGATGTTGTTCATTGGTCATGGTATTGATGATGATGATGATGATGACGATTTAGGCTCCCACATTTTTACATTTTTCTTTTTGTACCACTCGTTCCTATATCTCTCGAAACTTTCTACCTATTTACCGTACATTGTACTTGATTTTACTTCTTTACCCGTACGTTTTGAAACTGACACTTGCTTGGAAAATCTGAATTATTTTAGATGTAAAAGTGGAACAAATAAACTTCAAACGTTGCTCCTGCTGAAGATGATGATCACAGTGATGATAGTATTGATGTTGTTGATTATGACGGTGATAAAATATATATTACTGTCAATACTTAGCAAAACTTCTAAAATAATCCACCTGTGTATCTGACTAGCTTTCACGATTGAATCGGATGTAGACATTTGGAAATCAAGCATATATTATATACATTCAACATATAAATTACACAGATATTATGCACTTGCCCAAACATAGCCTGACTGCAGCATGGAGAAAGAAGGCCCCCCTCCAGCATACGCCCAGCACCCTCCAGAATATGGACATTCGTCGACTCAATATGGGCAGCCACCTCCGGTAGTTACCGCCCCTCAACCGTCCTACAACCCTTATCCTGCTCCGAATAATAACATGATGATGAGCAACACGGTTGTGGTACCGTCTGCGGGACCGGCTGTCGGTGGCGGCACCACCATTATCAGGGTAAAAATCTCTCTTCCTCTCTAAAGATACCTCAGTCACACCGGCAAACTGACTTCACACCGATACCAAACCGACCAGTTCTCTGCCATTGGAGGTAGTGTAAATTTCTGTTCGGTCTGTTATCGGTCTAGTGATCGATCTTGTTGATGTGACGGGATGTAACAATGCAGGGGGGGGGGGGGGGGAGTCACAAAGAGTTAAGTTTACAGAAGCTTATAAGTGCCAACCAGATGACGAGATAAGTAGACGAGAAGACAAGTTAAAATGACGAGAAGACGAGTTCACTTGTTGGAACTCGGCAAGTCGACTTTATTCCGGACAAGAAGACAAGATGGCAAGTTGTTGGAACCCGGCAAGTCGACTGGTCTGAGACGAGAAGACAAGATGACGAGTTGCTGAAACTCGGCAACTTCAAGTCGACTTGTTTGGGACAAAAAAACGAGTAGACTTGTTATTGCAACTTGGCAAGTTAACTGGTTTGAGACAAGAAGGCAAGATGACGAGTTGTTGAAACTTGGCAAGTCGACTTGTTTGGGACAAAAATACAAGATGACGTGTTGATGGAACTCGGCAAGTCGAATTGTTTGGGACAAGATTATTATTAATATCATTATTATTAATATTATAATTATTTTTAGTATTAGTATTACTATTATCATCGTTATCATGATCATTTATAATATCAATAATAATAATATTCAATTCATGTTTATGATAATATTATATGATCGATTTTCTGTATAGGCTCATCCTTTAAAACAGAATCAGTTTCATTTCCATTTCCGCATCATCCACTCACTTTTTTTCACAGACCCAGAGAAATGACAATACATGCTGCGCTGGTAGCATGCCCAACTTTGATGGAACCGTTGGCAAGGTAACGGGCTTCATCATGCTGGCCGGTGGCATCATCACCATCCTCATCATCACCGTGTCATTGGTCGTAAGGGAATACTACGAGGTTGGCGGACTAGGCTCCAGCATCGGTGCCTCCATCTTTGTACGTATAGCAATTGCAAAATGTGTGTGTGCGTGCGTGTGTGGTGTCGTACTGGAGTGGTTAACCCTTTCAAGACAATTGACCACATTTTGTGGTTTGGCTCAATAACTTTTGATTCAGAGCTCTAAAAAATAACCAGATACAGGAGTAGAAAAAGCAAAAATTTCTACACACATAGTGTCCATTTTTGTTGCATGACCATATTGCGTTTGATGCCAGGAATTTCAAAAAGGAGAATAAGCTTCATAATCCTTAAATTGGCAACACATTGAGAGGTTCAAAATCACTATTTTTTATCAAAATTGGCAATTTTTTCAACTTTTCGACTAAGTTTCTAATGATGTATATTGTTTTCAAAGACATTGCATTTTGTTAGAACCATGTAGCACTAAAAGAAAAATATTGTTGTTGCCAATTCGAAGAACGAAATGTGATCAATTTAGCCTTTAAATAATTCCTGTCATGAAAGGGTTAAAAACTCTTGGCTTGAAATGCGAAAATAGTGGGTTCAATCCCCGGTACGGCACTTACGCCCTTGAGCAAGGCATTTTATCTACATTGCTCTTTTATCGTAAATTAAATATGTTGGGCATATCAATACACGTGTGAGTGCGTTTCTTTCAAAAAGGGTTAAACCTTGTTCAGTTAATTTACACTATCAGTATGACTGTTTATTTATGGGTGGCATGTTATCATTATATCATTAATTTTGTATCATGTTTATTGCCATGTTTAATTATGTAGTGTATTAATGCTCAATTTGGAAAAAGTGAATCAAGGAATAAAAGGTATTAAAAGAAAAAGAAAGTATGAGGTGTGCATGTGTGTTAGAATTAGGAACAAGAGAAAAAAATAGTATAGAATTTTGAACTCGTTGACAAGATAGGAAATTACTATCCCCGATTTTCAGGTTTTGCCGATAGGAGTGGAAAAGTAAAGATCCTTATATAATCAAAATTGTCCACATAGCTTTAAAATCGTCAAATTTGCCGACGTCCCTAGTGCAACAAGAGATCTGTTTTTTTTTTAAACTCTGGAGAAGTAGCCAGTTAAGTAGAAGGATGGCATTTGTGCACATAAGTCGTAATGTCTAGTATACTTTGTATTATTGCAATGAATATGATTACTTTACTTTGTTGTTTCATTTACATTCTCTTTCCAAAGTTTTACATTCCAACCGGTATTCTTGGAGCATGCTCCTACCAGAAGTCAGCATGCGTGGTAAGGATAACATCTTCTCCTTCTTCTATTTTCTTCTTCTTCTCGTTCTTGTTCTTCTTGTTCTTCTTGTTCTTCTTGTTCTTCTTGTTCTTGTTCTTGTTCTGCCTCCTCCTCTTCTTCTTCTTCTTTAGGATTTGAATTTATTCATGGTATAATCATACACTCCAAAAAGTGATCGGTGACATTGGTCAATTAAAAAAAATGCCCTTTTAATACAGATAAGCGTCAAATCAGTATAAAAGAATTATTGGTCAATTTCAACCAGTGTCATGGTAGGCCTAGTTTAAGAGCCCGACTATATGGGGCCCTCTTGCATATAAGTCAAGTGGCGTATGCTGAGAGCTGAGATGAAGAGCTGAAATTGCAATGAATATCATTTCTGTGAAAGGTTATGCTTTGACTGGTAATGAAATAAGACGTTATGAAATCGCGAATCAAATAGATTCCGAAAATTTTCATAGCGAAAGAAAATTGTGTATTGAAATGGCGTACTTTTGGTTTAAAGAAGATAGACATATAATTTTCATTCTTTTATAATATGGGCCAAAATTACAATCTTATTAATAATGATTAATAATGATTAACACATTGATTATATTTTTCATTTCAATTTTTATGGTTTCTGGACATCATTATATTTAGCCATTTTATAGTACCCATCTGCCTTTCTTTTCTCCTTAGATTTTTAAGTGGTACAATCTTACGGACAAACAACTATATTTATAAACAGAAAAACAAAATAAAACAGGTACAAGTTAGACCGGCCGGTCATTTCAAAATGCTAATGACCCGTCATTAGCAGTTTCTCATTTCGAGCTATAGGCGTTGGGAAAAAATAAATGCCTAGTCACATGACGGCTCTCATCCAATCACTTGATTAGGATCTACGTGATCATTATATAATAATGGATATTGCTACTTTTAATTTCGAATATGTGCCCGTAGGTGATTTCGTTCTTGATAATGTGCATCCTGACTGCTATAGAGTCGTTTGCAATGACCGCATATGAAGGGGTTGCTGCTGGTCTACTCTCCTACGACTACATCTGCTCATGGGTCTTCTGTTACTGGGAACAGAACTCGGTATGTATCTTTTGTTCGATATTTCCTCATCCCTGCTCATAGTACCGTTCCTACCTTTCCTATGTTTGAGGGAGAGGTATTGGCGTATTCAGTTACAATGTATAGGCTGAATAAGGGAAAGTGCCTCCCTTTTCAACCCAAGTGGCATGCTTTAAGTACACAATTTCAAGACTGCATGTGCCCCCTTTTGAATTCATGACCTTTTCTTATTTTTTTGCTTGCCAGAATTTTTTGGAGTAAAAAAGCACCTCAAAAAATCTGTAAGAATTTTTTTCAAAGAATTTCTGAGTGAAAAAAAGTACCGGTACCCTCATTTTTTTTTTTTTTTTTTTTGCTTTTCAATTTTTTTCTAGGAGTTTTGTGTCCCCTCGTTTACAAAGTCCAGGATCCACCCCTGCATGTCCGCCACTGTCACAATATGACGTATACGTAGACACAATGCGAGTATAGTTTAGTACTTTGTTTTTATGCTGGGCTTTACAAAAAGAAAGGGGGGGGTGGTCATTCGCTGGCTCCATCTCATGCTGAATACACACACACACACACACACACAACCCCCCAAACAACAACAAAAGCACCCCCCCCTAAAAAAGGGGGTGGGGGCGTTAGGGGGTGTTCTGATGTGTAACTTTACGAAATATTTCCACGTATCTGCAGCCATAATAGAGATTGTTTTTAACAGGATTGCTGAGAAACTTAGAGGAGGAGGTGCATAGCCGCCAGCCAATTATTAGCTGGCGATTATGCACCTTCACCTTTAGGGGCGGCTGGCCACGAAGAGTTTAGGGAGCCATCGAGCCGCTCGATGTGGGGTCTGAGGGCCGTATGATATTTATCTTGCAGGTTGAATGGGTCGGTCGGTTTGGAATTCCGCAACCGAATTTCACGGTCCCAGTCCGCCCCTGTCCACCCCCTGTCCACCTTCTTCGATTATCGATTATCGATTATCTCCGTAACGTAACAAAGTCCTCTCCACTGCTTGATGTTGCCAAACCAAGTCCACCTCTTCTCGAAATTTAGTAATATTTGGGCAGTCTTCTATGATTAGGTTTATGTCTTTATGGAGTTGAATTAGTCATGTATTTGAATTCAAATCAATATATCTTTGAAAAGAAACCAAAATGTGAGGCGTAAATTAATGCTTCTTCCTCTACACTCTCGCCCTTTTTCATCTAGGTTGTCGTAGCCATGCACGTCATCGCTTGCATCATCGCTTTCGTCATCTTCATCACCTCCATCGTCGGTTCCGTGTACGCCTGTATGGGAATGAACGGCTCTGTTGGCGCCGCCCCGGCAACTATGGTGAGCATATTACAAAATACATTGTCATATTCCTATAATCATGGTCGGATCAGCATTTTATAAAATCAGGGCACAATATTCCGAAACTATTCTGAAAAGCCCTCTCCCGTCAAAAATGTTTTAAACATTTTAAAGGTCCTATTTCACTAAGATTCGTTAGGTGCCTTGTGGATCAAAATTTTGAAGATGTGCCAAGGAACATAGTGGGGGAGGGGGCATTGTTTGTGTGCTTAAGGTATGTCATATTGTTTTTGTTTTTTTTTTTTTTTTAATAGGGGCGCACGGGTCGACGGTGTACTCTTAATCTGCCACTGCCTGTATTTATACATTACACAGGGACAGTGGCGTAGCCATGGTAGCTATGACGCTCCAATAATGGAGAGAATAGAACAAGGGTAAAGAGAGAAAGAGAGAAGGAGATGTACCGTCGGTCTATTACAAGGCCATATTGGTATCCAAACAGGGGGCGGGGGGGGGGGGGGGTGGCTATATAGACGACGCTTAGTAGATATATTCCACGATTTTCAGGAATGACTATACACCAAGGCATAGCAGCTGAAAAGCCAACCAGTTGTTGAAGTTGGAACATGTTATAAGAAATGATGGCACGCCCGCGGTTAATCACACTATACCATGCATAGTTTTGCAATGGGCTAAATGTATAAATAATTATATAAACAATTCGAAAATCTAATCACCATCTTTTATACTAATTTTGTTCTTGATAAGATTGTGACTAGCCAGCCTGCCTATCCAACCGTGCAAGCTACAACCACCACACATACAAGCTCCACATATGGAGGTAAGTGTAATATACCTGTACTTTAGTAATAAACTGAAACAAAGATGATGAAAGTGGGTATTCTTATTTTTTTCAATGACACTATATTGCAAATCAGTCAAATATGCAATTTTGGTGTCCGAACAACTTTTGGCAATTTTTTATGTCCAATAGACCTGTTCACAAAGTTATTCAAATTTATGGATGTTTCTTTCCTGGGGACTATATTAACGAGGTATTCAATTAACCTGCTATTAATGAATGAACTACAATACTTGGAATCCAGTTTGCATACATTACTTGTTGCTATATCTGACAAGCCTCTGACAAGCTTTCAGGTTGTCAAAAACAACCTTTGTTTTAAAAGTATGCATAAAATTTGAATATATTTGTGAACAGGTCTATTGCGATCACCTTTTACTACAAATTGACCAAAATTCATCCTTGGTTGATATTTTATAGTGTTATTTGACCTGATGACGGCTTACTTTAATAGTCCGTCTTTCATACATATTTCACGACCGCCAGATTCACCCAAAATACAATTCTATCACTATGTTTATGAGCCAACATACGTCATGTAGTATTTTGAAATGCGCAATAAATCAATCAAGATAATCCACTTTGTTTGATCTCATCATGATAAAATGTATTCTGCGCCAATACCCTCTGTATAAGTGAGAGATCACAAACAAACGCGCAGATCCGTTGCGATGACAACACTCTTACAATATTGATAATTGTCATGATAGGTAAGCCAATCCCCCACCATCGATTTTCATTATGAAAAGGACCTTGAATTATTTATTGTAGAAAAAAAGAATTGACGTAGAAAATTAAAGAGGAAAAGACACTGAACTAGAAGAGAAAGGTAGAACATGAAAAGAAAGAAGGTGGTATTAAAAGAAGAATAAGAAGAAGAGGAGGAGGAGAAGGAAGAAGAAGAAGTAGAAAGCAAAGGAGAAGAAGAAAGAGAAGAAGAAGAATTTAAAAAAAGGAAGAAGAAGAAGAAGAAGAAGAAGAAGAAGAAGAAGAAGAAGAAGAAGAGGAGGAGGAAGAAGACGAAAGAGAGAGAAGAGAAAATATTATCATCAATGATAACTGAGATGGTTACTGATTCTCATTTTATTAAAGTATAATTCCAATAGCATGTTTTGTTCAAACTCTCTTTCTCCACCTCTCTCCCCTCCCCATCTCTCTCTTTCTCTTTTTCTTTCTCTCTATTTTTCTCTACCCCCTTCTCTCTCTCTCTCTCTCTCTCTCTCTCTCTCTCTCTCGTAATGTGTTTCAATGACCAGGAAGCCACACGGCAACGAAGACTACCTATTACTAGAGCAACCCTAATTCTCCTCAACATCGTCAATCGTATTGGTTATCATCCCTACTGAAGAGGTCTCAACAGCTTTATGATACTGGATAAACATTGCAGGAAAATTGTGATTAATAAGATATATACGATTATATATTTCATTATTGAACCATATTCCAATCGGTGTCATATCTCGATACTGAACTCTAATTTGTGATTACTTGTTTTGTCATTCTAAATAGGTATAGTTTTGATACTAATGCCGGATCGATACAGAGCTTAATTAAGTTGACAAGATTGATGACACATTTTGGTTACTTAATTGTGTATATTTTGTTCTGTGCGACTCTGCTCCCGGTTCTATAACAGTTACTTTAAGCATGTGACTCTAAAAGAAATCACTTCTTATTTTGTGTTCTGCACCTATTACTTTGATTTGTAAATATAATTACATAGACTATATTGTAGATATTGTGTGCTGTGGCAAAAGAAGTATTTTTACAAAAATAATGATTAACCCATCAAATCTTAAGAACTCGAAATTCCAGAGATATAAGTACCAACTTGGGGAACGTTTCATCAAGCATTTTGTCAGTGATTTTTACTGACAAATTTGCTCTCAGCCAATCAGATGCAAGGATTTCAGTCGCTTATAACACTTGTCGGAAAAAATATCCGACAAATCCTTTCATGAAACGCTCCCCTAATTTACTGATATGTTTGTCGTTACGGCCGCATATACATGATACGGGCTAACCGCATTTTAATGCCTAGTTAATGATTGCTTTATAAAATAAGTATTTATCTATATAGATGTATGTATTCATCTTTAGCTGTCATGATCCTGGTGTAGGAGAAATTATTCAAGTAAACTAATTCATATCAAAGCTGAAACTGTTGTAAATATATCATTTAGAGATTGTAAGCGTAAAGTTTGAAGCAGTATTTGGACGATGTACAATAGGAGTGTATTTTGCTGTTATCATAACGAAAGTTTGGAAAAACGAAAATTTGACTTGTGCTTTAACATTTTTTCGTCGATATTTTGCACATGATGATTATTATTGTGTATTCATTCCGTCCACAAATGGCTGAAATCCCGTCTCTCTTCTTGCATGGTATTACAATTTATTTGGATGTCATATTTTTGTCCCTGTATTGATATACATGTAATACTTCACTGAATTCAACGAATTGAGACTGACTTTATAATTACAGAAATGGGAAACATGAGGTTGATTTTTATGTTATGAATGATGGCACTCTAAAAGAAGAAGTCATAGAAATAAATAAATAAATAAAGAGAAAAAGAAAGAAATGGATAGACAGGGAGGAGAAGAAAAGAACAAAGACAGAAGTTGGAAAGTATTAAAAAATACAGAGAAGAGAATAAGGAAGAATAAAACTGATATTGAAGGAAGAATATGATGCTTGGAGGTAATAAGGAAAAAAAACAACACAAACTACAAGTTAATCGTACACGAAATTTGAATGGGGTTTGATTATTAGGTTTTATTAAAGAATGTTGTTTCGTTTATTGTCAAGACTTGATTCTTGTAGGATCAGTGGCGGATCCAGGAATTTGAAATAAGGGCGAGGGAGCGGAGGGTGTGGGAGGGGGGGGGTATCCCCCTACCACGGTAAAAATCACAAAATAGAATAATTAAAGGGGGCGCGCCCTTGGCGCTCCTGCCTGGATCCGCCACTGAGGATGGTATATTATACACTGTCATATTGTGTGCCTAAGGTTTATACAGGGTATTGTTACAGAGACAATTCTCTGCTTAATATCCTTTCTCTGTATACGGTACTGATATATTTATTGCAGAGATGTTGATGTGCACAACAGTTTTTGATACTAATGTATTTTTCTTCCGTTGGTTGATTCATTGATCTAACAAAAATGTGTTTCCGTATATGCCTTTGACTCGACTCTGTTGTTTTGCATTATATATTTTTTTATTTTTTTTTAAATTTTATTATATTTATTTTTTATTTTATTTTTTTGGGGGGAGAGATAGAGATGAAGAGAGAAAGAAAGAGATAGAGAGAGAGAGAGAGAGAGACCCAGACAGTAATTGGGAGACAGAATTTTTATTGGACATTTTTTTCCTGTCAAATTATGTTTTATTTCATTGTGAACTAATTCAAAAATTGTAAATGTTTTTAATGTATAAATGTAATTCATATAATTAGGGAGAGAGAGAGAGAGAGAGAGAGAGAGAGAGAGAGAGAGAGAGAAGTGGAGAGAGAGAGAGAGAGAGAGATAGAGAGAAGCGGAGAGAGAGAGGGAGAGAGAGAAGGGGGGGGGGGTAGGCGGTGGTACACCCTTAAGACATAATTTAGGAATAGAGAACGTTTAGTTTCAAGAAACGTTTTTATTTTGGCAACTGCTGCCGAAAATAGCCGGTAAAGTGTCAAAATATTGTTGCCCGCTTGCCAAATTTAGAAACTGGACTAATATTTTTGGCAAGAGACGTCAGTCTCCCTTGCGAGACTGCTCTCAAATACCGGGGGGGGGGGGGGGGGGGGGCGGGCGGCCGGGATGAATCCGCACTCCGACGGCACCGGCCATGTTGATAATTTCTCATTGATCCTATTTCCACGTAATTATGGATGATGCATTTTACATTTTATTTATATATCATCCCGATTAACGTTTGCCCTTTTCCGAAAATGGATTTACGCCTAGGCTGTATCATAAAAGTAAAAAAAAGTTAGGCCGTGGCTCGGCTCCATGCAGATATATATATATATATATAGGGGTGGAGAACTTAATTCCGATCTTTCCATAACAGAAATGTAAAAAAAGAAAGAAAGAAAACAAAATACAGAAAGAACTAAGTAGAAAATTAAAGATAAAAAGAAAAAAGGAAAGAAATAATCAAAGAAAGAAAAAAGAAGGAAAGACTCTTGAAAAGAAAGAAAGAAACAGTGAAGGAAGAAAAATAGAAAGAAAAATTAAGAAAGGAAAGATAGAAATTAAAAAAATGAAAGAAAAAAATTGAAAAAGAAATAAATAAAATAACGAAGGGAATTAGAAACTAAATGAAAAGAAAAGGAAAGAAAGAAAGAAAAAGAAAAAGAAAGAAAAACGTTCTTCATTAATTCGCTCTGATAAAATCACGAGACCTCGATAAGTCTACTCGCCGCGCCGGAAGTGGGCAGTTCCTTCATCCTTGTCCTTGATACAAAAATGGCGACTTCCAGCGTATTTCGGAGACCTTCTAGGACTCGAAGTGGCTCTAAAAAGAGTGCTTTATATGATGCTGATGGCAACGAAGTAGAGGTAACTATCAAATTCTCACTTTTGGACCATAAGCCTGTAAAATTTCGTGTTAACGTTGCAAAAAGTGAATATTTGTTACTCCGAGAACTGGGTACAGTCCCACGCGCTTGTATTGGTGATGTTATATTACGAACACTGTAATTGTCAATTTTAAATCCTCCCTTGGCCGCAAATCATGCAAACGTAACATTACTGAGTTCAATAGCAGTTGTAGAACCTACTATACAGTACAAGGGTCTTTGAATGAAGTGCATAATGTAGCAAGAAGTTGAAGTTGATGGCCTATTCATCTGTAGGCCGAAAATTCTGTCTCTCGTTCGTTAGCTCTTCACTTAGAGAGTCTCCAATAACCTCGCATAAGTGTGAGTGGAGTCGGACGTACTTGCATGTAGAGACAGAAACGGTTGTATCACTCTGCTTTGCAAACCGAATACACATTGACTTACACACTAATAACAGTTTGAATACGGCTGCAAGATTTTCAAATGGAGAATACCTTGGACATGTTGGACCGTGAATTACCTGAAATTGAAAAAGGAGCTTTAAACGGATTATTCAATCAAATTGCACTTTAATATACATGTACAAGCTTATCTGAAGATAACCTTGTACTCCAGACTAGCTTTTACGGGTGAATAGGCTTCAATAGCTTTTGTGTGTATCAGCGGGCCTTTTTCCAGTCTAGATCAATCATACATGAGAGGAAAATAATTATTTAAAATTTCACTTTTAATTCTGAATCCCCAAATTTGTGGCACAGTAAGAGTTTAAGAGTCCCTGAATCAGGTAATCTAGCAAATTTAAGAAAATTAAATATTGCTTAGAGCAATTTTGTTGTCTGTTTTTGACTGCTGCAACAGTGAATGTTGGACACAGTCCCACATAGGCAAGGGCCTATGAGTAATCAAATTGGTAAGTTGAGCCGACTCCTTAAATAGTAGAGCCTAGGCCTAACCAATTCAATAATAATATGTAGATCTAGAATAGATATATGAGGAAAAATCATATTACGATTTTTCCAGCTACTCGTCGGCGCGTAGTCGGTTTGCACAGCAGAGTGATATGACCGTTTCTGTCTCTAAGCTAAGTGAAGAGCTAACGAACGAGAGACAGAATTTTCGGTCTAATTTATCTCCAGCTTCATGACATGAGCTTGCAATTTTTGACAAAATTTTAATTTTTGGAAAAATTAGATTGATTTAATAAATGAGTCTGTCTACATGATCTAGTTTTAGATTGGGAATAAATAATGGTGTCTTCATAGAGACCATACCAATATCATTATATCTATACATGTCTTTGGCTTCATTTTTTTTTTTTTGGGGGGGGGGGGGGGTGGCCGGTGGAACATCCTGAATCGATGGCACTCACACTTTAATAATATGCAAGGTTATTGCAGATGGTGATCCAGAAAGAAAAAAAATCCCTTTTCAGGCCCTAAAAAGAGGGTGGGGGAGGGGTAGGACATCTGACTCTGATGTTCCTTTTATTCATGATTTGTAAATTATGCTTTTGATTTAATTTAATTTTTCATCCATTGTATTATTTGTAGTGTCATTAGCAAGAGCACAATGCATTGAATCATAGATCTACATGTCGATAGTGATGAGCGAATGAATAGAGTGTGCAAATTTGTTTTGCCTCATTGGCATTGCCTCTTGATCAAAAGAGTTTGGACAGGCTTACTCTACGATATAAGAGAAGTGTTCGAATTCACCCTGTTTGGCTTTGAAAAATTCTGAGGTTTGAAAAGCAATTTTGTTACAATTTCCATTGAACTAAGTGCTTCATAATGATTGTAAGAGTTTTTTGTTGTTGTCATGGTTGAAAATCTGTCAGTCAGGTGGGGGGGGGGGGGATTTCCCCCTTGCCCCCTTCAAATGTGCTAGTGGGCCATACAAGCAACACATAGATTCTCAAAGATGCTAAATAAACAGATGTTGTTAATTAAGCAAGTATGAAGTAGATTTAGCCCCCTTCCTCTGAAAAAAATATTTGACACCCTTTGTCATGGAAACAGTATAAAAGAATACTTCATGATAATTAGAAAGCCTTTGAAGCATTGACATTTATTTCACTTTTGAAATTGCAGGTAGAAACAAGAGAAGATGAGGAACAGAATATCAAGCTAGGAGAAACCATTGAGCTGCTGGTTGCTGCAGGCTATTTCAGAGCCAGGATCAAAGGCTTGTCTCCATTTGATAAGGTAGATCCAATGAAACCTGTGTAATAAGACCACTCAGGGATGACAAGAGTGGTCTGTATAGGCAGTTGGTCTCTATGTGTTGGTCTTTTTATGGCATGTTTCAATGAGAAACACTTTTCAGGGGAAACAAAACACTTCCTTATGCAGGTGGTCACTAAAGCAGGTTTGCCTGTAGAAGTTTAAAGCTAAAGTTGAGTTCTGGTCATGAGATTGAATTGTGAAAGAAACTGTCTCACAGCAATTGGGAAAGGTTGATTATATAGCACATAAGAATTGGTGTATGCTGTATGGTTTTGGAATCACCAACATGATAAGAAATAGACTCAATCCTACCGAGAGTCACATGCACTGCACACAGAAATGTGTATGTGGGACTACACACAAATGTTCAGGCCGATCATTTCAGCTGTTTCTTGTCATATTTTGAATGTGAGAACGTTTGAAGAGCAATCCTTTTCAGGGGACATATCTATTATGATAATCTTACAAACTAACATAAAAAGAATGAGAAAGCTCACAAATTATTTTTTTTTACCTTTACCAGAACTCAACCTTCCCTCTAAAGCTCGGAGAACATTGTGAGGGTAGTATCTTCCTGAAAACCACATGACTTCCAAAAATAGGTTAATTAAAATATTGTCAATATCTGTAAGAAAGGTTCGTTGTGATGATATATACTTAGGTTAAATTGGCTCCTCACTAGCTTTTATCCTCTGATCTGTATTATCATGTATGCATACAAGTCATGTAAGTAGAGTGTACAACTTTAACTGACCAATACAATTGTAGCAAAGTATTGTAATGTCACCAGTCATGGCGCACCCTTGTAATACAGCTTCATTGCTGCACCACCCTGTGTCAACTGCCCTAGTCTCTCCGGAGCGAAATGAACAGATGCCATTGGCTCACAGATATTGTACCAAAATAAATAAGGAACAACTATTCAGCGTTTCCCTCTCTGTCGATCGTGCAAAGAATGACAAAGTTTGTTTCCAAAGAGAATTATCCAGGGGCTTTTTTATGTTCTGCTCATTTTTTGTAAAACAAAAACTTCCTCTTTAGCAGACTGAAACTAAATAAATAATACTGTGGAAGCTCAGTATAACAAGGTCCTTTGGACCATCAAAATTACCTTGTTATAGCAGGAATCTTGTTACATCAGGTTAAAAAACAATAGAATATAAAGAGCTGGGACCTGGAATATTACCTTGTTATATCAGACCTCTTTATACTGAGTTTCCACTGTACATGTATGTACCATATTTTCTGTTTTCAATGTAACAGAACTTAAGTTCCATAGATGTTGGCCAGACAATTTTTTGGCAGGAGATTTCTCAACAACCATGGTATTTTCTGAAAATTATTAATCCAAAACTGTCAAACCCCTCCCTGACTGATGACATTACGATACTGCTAGGCAAATTGCATTATTCCATAAATTACTAATTTAATTCCATTTTCTGTTGCTATTAGGTTGTTGGAGGAATGACATGGTGTATCACGACTTGCAACTTTGATATCGACGTCGATCTACTCTTCCAGGAAAACTCAACCATTGGCCAGAAAATGTAAGAAATATTTGCATCAGTTGTATAAATGTACAAGAATAAGCATTCCCTTCTTTAAAAAGAATATTGTATTAGTTTGATGGTACTTCTTTGAAACACATGTAGTTCAGGATTCCATATGGAACACCATAAGACACACTGCTCAACAATTTGTACATTTTCAACATATCGCCTTTTACGGAATTATTACATAACCAAGTTTTTTGCATTCTTACCGATCCTTTCATGTTTATATCAACTTTTATATCTACAACTGACAACAAACTTTGTTTGAATCACATTTTGGCATAAATCTTAATCAGTGAAACCTAAAAGATTACTTGTAGTAGGGCAGTGGAAGTAGCAGTGGCAGATTTGTGGAAAGGGGGGTACTTCATGATGTAATGCCTCTTTCATGGTCGAATTGTCTGCCCTCCTCCCACCCCTCCCAAAGTTTTGGACTTTTATTTTATTTTTTTAAATTTCTTTGGAGGGGGCCGCTTGTCAGAGATTTTTGAGACAAACTTGTGTAAATTTATTCATATGATTATTTTCCCTTTTTAGATAGACAACCGTGTGTATATTCATTCATATTATCATATTCTCTCTTCAAACAGTGCCCAGAAAAAATGTTAATGGATAAGATGAAAAGCTCAATGATTTTTGAATTCCCTTTTTTTTTTTGTTGTACAGTGCCCTGACAGAAAAGATTGTAGCTGTGCTTCCAAGAATGAAATGTCCTCACCGGATTGAACCCCATCAGATTCAGGGTCTGGATTTTATTCACATCTATCCAGTTGTTCAGGTATGAGTGGCAAAGTGTTGATGATTGCCATTTCATGGTAAAAGCATTTTCACCAATTTTAATTAGTGCTGTATCAAAATGGTTAAGCATCCGGAAAACAACCGTGAGGTCCAAAAACGGAATGGATTTCACTGTTTTCGGTTAGCCTTGAAAAAATGCTACATGATTTTGAATACATGGGAATGGCCAAAATCAAAACATAAAACTTGCTATAAAGCCTGATTGTCCTCTTTTTTATTCATAACAGTGCTAAAAAATATCAAATTACCTACCATGATTTGATTTTAGAGTGTCTTAGATCTTGTTATTTTGTGGTTTAAAAGTATGTTCTTGCTTCAAATGCCGATAATCATTCAGCGACGGGGGCTGCCATCTTGGTACTCCTGAACATGCAAAGCTTTATGTAAATGCATGTATGATCAGATTTTACATGCAGAGATTTGATAGATAATATGGCTGCCCCCATAGAACGAGTAGTATCAACATTTTGAAGCTTAAACTCACTTTGAAAACTACAAATATCAATAAATAAGGCATTCTAAGCTCAAGTTATGGTAGGTAATTGTATGCTTTTTACCACTTTTACAATAAAAAAAAAGGAAAATAATGGCTTTTGTAGCAAGTTTCTCTTTTGTGTTGTGCCTGTATCCCATGTATTCAAATTCATGTTACACCACCCAGTTGATATATATAACCTTGCATCAATGTGAGTGCGTTTAACTGCAAACCGTCCGGTTTTTAGCCCTTGTTAAATGGAAAATGAAATAACCAAGATATTACAGCTCTAAGTTTTATCTATTTGACCAACAAGCATGTAAAATGCTGTATTAACCAGGAAGTCCACCCTGACATCAAGTGAGCTTCGATAAAAGCAGTAGGGTTGTTGAAAGAGGTCAGTGAGAAATTTAGGATAAATAAAAAGATAGGTTAGGAAAGTTGTGATCACTCAAACATACTCGTTAGAAAGGAGTACTATATACCATCATACTGTCTAAACATATGTCTTATAGAATTCAAGGTTTACAGATGTTGCTTTCATCAAGAAAGTTTCCTATCCACATCTCCTTGGCAGCAACATTATTGTGGTATTACGGTCATTTTCTTCCAAACCTGGGCCCTGTTACATAAAACTTATTATCAATAACAAGTTGCAATAACTGTTGTAAGCTACTGAAATCCTTGCATCTGATTGGCTGAGAGCAAATTTGTCATAGAAATGTGGCAGTTGTTACTAATAACAAGTTTTATGAAACGGGGCCCAGATCTTTTTACAGAATGATACTCTTGCTCCAGTAAAGCAGAACTACATTTCATTCCTTTGCCACTGTTTAAAATTTTTTTTCTTGCAGTGGTTAGTGAAGAGAGCCATAGAAACGAGGGAGGAGATGGGAGATCAGATCAGAGCCTTCTCTATATCACAGTTCAGCAAGCATCACAAGACCCCCGAGGTAGGAGACCATATATTGCTTTATTTAGGATCGGATGATATTTTCAGAACTCTCCCTATATCGTAGGTTTAGTTTTTCAGGGTTACATGTATTCTTTCAAGGAATAAGATCCCTGAAAAGGGCTGGTGAGCTCCGCTAAGAGCTCTGTGGTTCTCGATGTCTCTGATCGTCGTCAGGAGAATCATAATGCAGAAACAGCCTTAACAACACTCTGGATTTATCAGTGATTATCAAAATAACTTCATGTTTCAAGATCAATTATTGTGTTGGAACTTCATTTTGGGAATTTTGTTGTTCATTCACTGACTTTCTATTGAAATTTTTATCTCATGATAGTTTTCTTTCTTGAGTAACAAATCTTTTGATTCCTTCGGCACTGTAGTACGAATATATGGCAAAAGAAGGGAAGAGAAATATTAAGTTGAATTGAAGGAAAACTCTGATAGAGAGAAGTTGCCCTTATAGCAATTGAAGAATCTTTTGTTGTATATACATAAACTAGGTGTGAACACTGTAATGATTTTAGCCACAGTTTCCGCTTTATACAATCCCTTTGATTTAAAATGGTTTGTCCCACAGGATGTAGAATTTGATAACAGGAAGGACACCTCCATTTCAACGGTAGGGGTGATCAAGGAATCCTACAAGGCACAGAGAAAGTACCGCAGATCCGATGCCCACAAATTGAGGGAAGAAGAGCTGAGAGTTCAATCAACCCTGCTGGAGTACGGAAGGTAAAAATGCGTATGGCATGCAATTTATTATTTTCGCTTGTGATGAAAATGGCAAATCAACTACATGCAATTCTTGTTTTATCAAATTAATGTTTCTTATTTGTGAAGTTAGGACAGGCTTTGTGTGTCAAAGAAAGCATATACATGAAGATACAGTGAAACCTGTCTATAAAGACCACTCAAGGGAGACATGAAAAGCGGTCTTTATGAGCAGGTGGTCTTTATGGACAGGTTCCTTTAATACATGTTTCAATGAGAAATGCTGTTCAAGGGAAACAAAAAGTGTGGTCTTTATAGACAGGTGGTCCTTCTATACAAGTCGCTAAAGCAAGTTTGACTGTAGTTGGAAAAAAAAACCTTTAGGTTTTAGCACAAAATGATAGGGAAGAAATCTTGAGAAATGATGGGGAAAACAAGATAACTGATCAATATGTACAAAGTAATTTATGAAGGCATGTAAGGTATAAAGAGTTAAAGAGAATATGTAGACTTGAGAGACAAAATTAAACCCAGAAAAAATAAGAGAATATATGGAAAGGAAAGGACAGCAATTTTGCTCAACTTTGTAATGTGATTATGTGGTGCTTGTAGTTACAGTCTTAAATGCATAAATCCTACAGCAAATTTTGATAGGATACCCTGGAAAATTATCCTGGGCTAATCACTCTTGCCAATGTGATTTTTCAGGAGATATGGTATTGGAGGGAGCAGTCAGAATGAGAAAGAGACTGAGAAGGACCCTAAGAAAAAAGCAGTGGCTGCTGGTCTATCACCCGTTACCAAGGGAGCAGGAGGAGGAGGAGAAGATGCGGAGGAAGAGAGAATACAAGAGGAGAAGAGGATACAGGCTTTGATGAAAGGCATGGCTGCTATGGAAGTAGAGGAAGTAGGTGGAATTGATTGATTGATGGATGGATGGATGGATGAATGGAGAGATGGATGGATGGATTGATAGATAGATGGTTAGAGATTGAGAGAGAGAGTACAGGGGGAGAAGAGGATAAGGCTTTGGTGGAAGGCATGGATGCCATGGAAGTAGAGGAGGTGTGTCAAATACATGGATTGATGGAAGGATGGACAGATAAATAGAAAGACGGATATACATATCTGTTTTTATTAGAGAGGAAGATGAATGGATATATTGATTGATAGGCTGATGTATAAATGGATGGATGGATGGATGGATAGAAAATCTGATGGATGTATAAAGAAGTTTAATGGATGAATGAATAGATGGATGGATAGATAGGTAGAAAGATAGATGGGCGGATGGGGGATTACTAGATTTAAAGAAGAAAGAAAGACATGCTTAAATGTATGAAAGGGGAATTTTAGAAAAAGTTAATATGGTAAACAGATGAATTGATTATAATTCATTTGTAGAGATATGTTGATATGTGATAAATAAAAGATATAAGGAGGAATAGCATAGTTGCTACTGAAACTAAAGATGAATGCACCTGGCCGATATTTAGCAGACACAGCTATATAATATAGGAATGTAGAATGACGGAAAGTAGAGAAAGTTATCGTGGATTAATTAGAAAAAATCATTTTAAGAGATGTTGTTGCACATCGTTGTTATAATGTTATATTCACAATATTACAACTACAATAATTTTTTGATACTGATTTCAGGGTAAAGTGACTGCAAGCATGGTGGGTAGCATTGTTGGGTTACAGTCAGATGTGATTGGCCAGCTAGCTGAGGAGTATGCAGAGAGGGTATGTACATCATTCTAGTTATAAAGAAATTAGGTGAAAAACAGTGTAGCCAAAAGATAAAGTTGAGTTCTGGTCATGTGATTACATTGTAAAAGAAACTGTCTCAAAGCAATTGGGAAAGGTTGATCATGTCTACATAAGAATTGATATACATGTATACTGTGAGGTTTTGGAATCATCAAAATGATAAGAAATTGACCCAACTTCGCTGAAAAGCACATGCACTGCACACAGAAATGGGTATACGGGACTGCACACACACGTTAAATGAATGTTCAGCCCAAACACTTCAGCTGTTTCTCATCATATTTTGAAAATGAGGGCATTTAGAGAGCAATCCTTTTCAGGGGACATATCTACTGTGATGTTATTCCAAACTGACATAAAAGGAATGAGAAAGCTCACATGATATTTTTCACTTTTCGCAGAATTCAACCTTCCCTTTAACCCTTTCGAGACAATTGACCACATTTTGTGGTTAGGCTCAATAACTTTTGATCCAGAGCCCTAAAAAATATATCAGTTGCATGAGTAGAAAGAGCAAAAATTTCTGCACACAGTGTGTCCATTTTTGTTGCTTGATCATTTTGCATTTGATGCCAGGAATTTTAAAAATTAGAATAAGGTTTAAAATCCTTAAATTAGCAACACATTGAGAGGTTCAAAATCATTGTTTTTTATCAAAATTGGCAACTTTTTCAACTTTTCGACAATTCTTTTAACCATGTATATTGTTTTCAAAGACAATTACCCTTATTACAATCTTGTAGCACTAAAAGATAAATATTATTGTTGCCAATTTGAAGAACAAAATGTGATCAATTTAGCCCTTAAATAATTCCTGTCCTGAAAGGGTTAAACTTGATGATTTTATTTGTATATCATCTAGGGCAGGGGTGTAGGGCAGTGCAAAAGGAATTCTTTATTAAAAAAAAAAAAAAAGAATTCCCATTTTGCTGTCATATCACATTAGCATTTGTTAAGATAACCATATTCAACATGTAATTTGGATGGGATATTGGGCTCTGCTTTTTGACTCCTATTTCAAACATATTTGTATTAATGGTTACCACATCATTTCCAATTGACTAGTCAATGGGTACGAGGTAGGAAGAAATTCCTTGAATGCTTGAGCACCTTATGATTTATCATGATCGCTCGGCCAAAGCCGGGGTAATAATATGATTGCAGAGCTCTTGGGGAGAACATATAATACTAATGAGGCTAGCCTTGGTAAACAAAACATATTATTAGGTGGTCTGTCGTAGACAGATCACCTATTAATTTCGTCAGAATTTTCTTTATTATTATTATTTATTATTTTTATCCTCAAGTTTTTGTGCGCACGATATCTTAAAATTGTCCAGATCAATTTCCGTGATTTTCATACCAGTTATCAAGCTTATAATGAAGATGTCACACGAAACTTTTCAAGGTCATCAGGTCATCATGACGTCATCCAGGCGCCATTTTGTAAAATTACATGATTCATCATATCATCACAATGGATCATCAAAAATCAACCATATTTACAACACATGAACTTCAGGTCAAGGGTCAATGTAACATGTCAGCAAAATCCGCGTGCACGTCATGACGCGCACATACGCGCGCGTCAAAATTTAAAAATGCTCAAAATCACTTTTTAATCAAATTAGAGTACGGTTCAGGACATTTTAAGCATTTCAAAATTTTCCGTCCGCGCGTGCGTTATGCGCGTTCACAGCTCGTACAGAACGTAAAAACGCAGTTTTTTTGCATGGTATGTATTTCTGACACTATTCTTGACAATTTCCAACTATTTACAGTCATTCTCGACTTTCCATAAGGCCACACGCGCGCGTCAAACTTTAAAATCCGCGCGCTCGTCAATGGGGAATATAATGTAAAAAGTGCTAAAAACATGCCTATCTAGAATCCGCCATAGCTCGTCAGAATGGCTGGTGACCCCCAAATTTTATTAAATATTCTGAAAGCCTGTAAGATGTAAATCTGAATTCATGCAAAATTTTGGCCAAAAATATGTTGTGACATCATCATATTTGCCTATGAACTCAAAAATTTGATTTTGAAAAAATGATGTCATAATTTTTGTATTCATTTGACAATATTTCAGTAATAGATTGTTGATTTTCTTCCAAATTTTGATATGTTGTAGCTGAGACAATTCTCTACAAGATCAGTTTCCACGATTTTTCATTTTGACAAAGGGATCATGGCGTATTCTTGCGATTAAAGGAGGCATGTCAATTTTTCTCATTTTGCGTGTATTCTCTATGGGACATGACTTTTTCTCAAATCTTGATTCTACAGTCCCGTCTTCTTTGAGCAGTATCTTTGTAATTTCTGCTCGATTTTCTTCCAAATTTTAATATGTTATAGCTGAGACTATAAGCTTTCACAAGTGTGCCCTCCAATTTTTGATCAGATGTCGGGATCATGCCCATTTTTTAACTACAAAATGTCATTTGAGAATCTCGTTTTTCGTCTACGTGTTAAGTCTATTGCAAAACTTTTGGTCTATTGGTAAAGTACTTGCCTCCCATCCCGCCGACCCAGGTTCGATTCCCCGGTAGGTCCATTTTTTTTTTTTTTTTTGCCTTTCATTTTACTATCTTTTTCGACTATTATAACATATACCATCACAGACAATGTCATAAACTGCCTAATTTTGCGTGTTATGTCTATTGGAAAGTAGTGTGCAGTAGTTTGTGTACAATCTGATTCCCTATCGTGTATTAAAGCTAAGGGATAATCTCCCACATGTCCTGCAATATCAAATCGTCCAGTTCGTTATCACGATTTCTCAAAATCGGCTAAGTCAATTTTCTTCATATTTTCGGCAGTCATCAGTCCTAATGAGGTCAAGTTCCCACATCTTTTTCAAGGTCATCAGGTTATTGTGACGTCATCCAGGCGCCATTTTGTGAAAATCAACTTATGGTTATATCTTCATAACGAAATGTCATTTCTCTTTCATATTTGGGATGGTTAAGGTCACTGTCATTTCAGTCAAGGTCAATTCGTTAAAAAACGCGCGCGTACGCGTACGTCCGCGCGTCCGTGCGCGCGCAAAATTTAGAAATGATTCAAATCCTCCCAAATTCATTTTGCAGACGTTTTATGCCATTTCAAGCACTTTTCAAAAAATCGCCCATAAAATTGAACCTGAAGGGGCGCTATGCGACTTCGATTATCGTTGTTATTGTCATTATTGTGGCCATTATGATCATCATTATCAATATATCATTATCGTCATTGTCATCACTTATATGGCCATCTTATCATCATTGTCGTCAACATTATCATGATTATTATCTTGCAGAAATATTATCACGTCTGACAAAGCAATTTGCCACAGGGACAGACAGACCACCTAATTCGTCTTCAGTGACAAATTAAATTTCTAGTTATAATTATTATTATTACTAGTTGACACAAAACATGTTGCTTTAACATTCAAATTTTACTAAAACCAGATCAATAGGCCTGGACATTGGAATATAAAACATCTTTATTTTGACTAGTCATAAATTGGTTGAGAAATTACTCTTTCCATTTGCTCTCACTCTGTTCTTACCAATCATGAGTTTACATGAATTCACAAAAATCAGCAAACAGCTCATCCAAACTGAGTTACATGATCTGATATGGTGCATTTTGTGAAGAGAGCATCTTTCTAATATAGTAGAGGAATCTCCTGTCGGCTGCAACATATTTTTTCATATTCGTACCATTGACCTTTGACCTTTGATACATCATACTTTCTGTTGTAGAAATCTGAACTACAGCAGATGGAGGAGAAACCAGAGAGGATGAGCGGAGCACAGCAGCATCAGAGGATAGTAGCATCCTTACAGAAACAGATAGCTGCTGTCACTAAGAAAGTAGAAGAGGTATGATATTCATGAAGGTCATTAAAGACACACAATCTTTGGTGCTTGTGGGGAAATTGTTACTGCTTGGACATTCACATGATAGCAGATGTCACGTTAAGCACTGAGAGTATGTTCACTTTTATGACTGACAAGTCTTACGTAATGCGGGTAACTCACATTGACTTCAAAAGAGCAACCCCAGGAGTGAAATTCTTCAAATAAATTGTTCTTTGATATTTGGTTGGCCATTGAGATGATGGCCTGGGAGCTTTTTTTTGGTGCTGCTTGAGTGATCTGAATCCTGAAAATAGCGATTTTAAAGGAGCATTGTTTTCTGTTTTTTGTTTGGTTTTTGTTTGTTTTTTTTGCAGTCAAGAGTATCGACGGAGAGCCAGCAGCAAGCATACAGTGAAACCCAGCAAAGACTTCAGGAGGTGGAAACCTACTCCTCAAGGATTGACGATGAGATGGCTAAGCTGGATGAAGTAGGAGGAGAAAACAAAGCGTGAGTTTTGTGTATTTTTAATTGATGTTATTTCAAGTCATATATATAGTTCCTTCTTCTTTGCAGGTTCTATGACACATGCTCAAACAACAATTGTTCTTTGGTCAATATCTTACACTAACTAACTTTCTAACTTCAACCCTGGACCAAACACTACCTATAAATAACCCTAATCCTAAACTGAAGCTACTACCCAATTGCAATCATTACCTTATCCTAACCTAAAACTCCTTTCAACCTGTACGGTTCAACCTGTATATTCTGTACGGTTGAAACTTGTTATAAAGAGCTCCAATATAACAAGATTTCTGTTATAATTAGGTAATTTTCATGGTCCCAAGGTCCTCATTATAGTGAGTTTCCACTGTATTTCATACTGAAGTTTGAGAATGCTGAAGGTTTTTATGATTTTCTTTCTGCAGAGTTCTTCAAGAGCTGAGAGGCCTTGTTGCCATGAATGAGAGTCTGAAGAAACAAGAACAAGAATTCAGGGCACACTGTAAGGTGAGAATACTTAGCTGCAAGTCTGAAAGTCTTTGACAGATGCATGTACGCTTCCACAAATCTGTGGTTGATAGAACTGTAAGCAATTGAATGCATACCCAGCTGGATATCCTGTTTATGCAATAAAATGAAAAACACTGTGTAATCATTGTGTAATCAGTTAGGATGAGGGTGTTGGTAGGGTTTTCATCTTCTTCTCGTAACTTTCCTTTTGACCTCTCCTTTTCTCATTCCTTCCTTTTTGTTCTATTTTCATCCATTTGATGGGGGGGGGGGGGTTGTGAAAAAACCCACTATATAACATTGTTGTTGATATGGTTTGTAGAATTTGATCCATTCCACATCTTTGACAATTACCTTTCCTTGAAATTCAAAATGATCTTGTTTACAGGAAGAGATGCAGAGACTGAAACAAAGCATAGCTGACCTTCGAGGCCAGGACGCAAGCGGAGAGGTCCAGATGTCAGAGAGAGATCAGCTCATCGCTAGACAGTACGAAGCCGACAAAGAAAAACTCCAGAAAATTAGACTACTACTGGTAAGAATAATGATATTAACACTCTGTTCTTGTATGGCACATTAGATATAATTTCTGTATGTGATTCCAACTTACCGACTTACTACATGCATGTCAGGTGAAGAGTACAAATGTAGATTGAATCTTACCAAAAGACGTTACTGAGCTGTGTTGGGGTGTGAATGAAAGTACAAAATCTGTCTCTATGACAAGATTTCTCATTTTCATTTCATGACCAAAATATTTTTAATTTTTTTTTCTATTTTGTTAAATGGCCTTCCATGAATCAGTTGCCTTGTACTAAGTTAAGCCAGGTTTATAGGCAACTTTTGAGAATATGGGTTAGCAAGACATATGGAAATCATATTTTGGAATATAAATCTCCTTCATATTGATACGAGGTAAGCAAAATTGTGCTTAGCCATTCAATAGTGTTCTTAGATTTATATAGCTATAAACAAATCTACAGATTCTAAGTAGGTACTCTATATTACATTTAATAATCATGCCGTAAAATTCTCTCTACTATTTCAGGCTCGGAAAAACTGATATTTCTCGTAAATCTACAGATTCTAAGCATTTGATATAATATTTAGTAATCATTTTGTTATATTCTCTGCAATCTTTACTTTTCAGGCTCGTAAAAACCGTGAGATTTCTCAGCTTCAAAGAAAGATAGATGAAGTACCTACAAGAGCAGAGCTGACCCAATATCAGAAGAGATTTGTAGAGCTTTATAATCAAGGTAGGTCTGTTGTTATTTTACCTTGTAATCTGATGACATTTATATTCCATTCTTAGGAAAATATCACAAATTGCAAAAAATGTGTAAGTATATAAATATATATCAAAATATGTGCATGAGAGTGTGTAAAAATTGTGTGATAATCAATTACAGACCTATATGTATGGCCTTCATGTTTCACAAAATCTAAATTTGGCATGTACAAACCCGATTGGTTTAAAAGTTCTTTCTGTTATGCTATTTTCCATTAACATGGAGCATACCAAAGGAATCATCTATTATAGCTATTCTTATTCTAGCAATTATAAATCATAAAACTGAGCAGTTTTTGGTATGGCATGTACAAGTCAAGGGGAAACAGGAGATTTTTTGAAATAATTTTTGTTAGAAGATTTGTTCTGACTTCAAATATGATGACTGAAAACGTTGTTTTCTTTATTTCTTTTTCATAGTGGCTGGCACTCATCGGGAAACAAAGCAGTTTTACACTCTGTACAATACGCTTGATGATACCAAACTATACTTAGATAAGGAAGTCTCACTACTTAATTCAATCTATGACAATTTTGAGCAGTAAGTATTTAAGTTCTTTTAACGATCTTTGATATGACCATCTTAAAAGCTGATTGATCTTCATTTGTCAGTCATTCTAGTTTAGTTTCTTTTAATCATTGTTGATATTTTGTTTGCAGTGTTATGGCAGTTATCTTCCTTGGATGATATGCATTTATCTTTTATAGCTGATTTGGAAGAACTAGGCTTAACATTTTTTTTCTTAGGAGATCTTTGGGAATTGGAGGAGTAAATATAAAAAAAAAAAAATCATTATGATGATCATAAAAGTTGATTGGTCTTATTGTTAAAATTATTGTAGTTTGTGGTATGGAATCATTGCAGAAGTGTTAAATTGTCACTATTAAAGCATTTTTCTTTGAAATTTGAGCAGGTTTTTTTCTTTTTATGTGATG
This sequence comes from Heliocidaris tuberculata, assembly GCA_025618425.1. Lineage (NCBI taxonomy): Eukaryota > Metazoa > Echinodermata > Echinoidea > Camarodonta > Echinometridae > Heliocidaris > Heliocidaris tuberculata. The sequence goes on from CM046849.1 coordinate 27,172,185, forward strand.
TTGGAGAACAAACCTTGGGAAAAATGTTAGTTCTCTTAGGACTGCATTATTTTGTATTTATTGATCATTTATTGACACCGGATTATTTATCTGTTGAAGGACATTTGAAATATTTTCTCTTTTCATTTTTTTTTCCCTTCACAGAGCAATGTCATCGTCATCTGGAAAGGACCAGTTTCTCAAACAATTTGACCAAATCGTCAACGGAGTCAAGCAAAACTATTCAAAGGTTAGTTCACTTAAAAATATCTGTCCTGGGTCCTCTTGCGTAAAAAGTTGTGATTAAACGCAACTCAAAAAATTAAACGCAACTTGATTTTCAACCAATCAGGATAGTATTTGGGACTTGCGTTTAATTTTTCGAGTTGCGTTTAATCGCAACTTTTTATGCAAGAGGGCCCTGTATTCCTATGAATGCTTTATATTGGTCCCTTACTCCGGAATCATGCAAGGGATTTTTCACAAATGATGTTTTGATCATAAAAGTTAAGCTGCTTTCACTTGGGTGATAATGTCTTGCTTGCCTGTTTGCTAGAACTTTTAAAGACATTTTCCATTGCAATGATATTTACAATGATGATTTTCAGTTAATGACAAATTTATGATGATAGCAAAAGAACAATCAAGGTGTATTAAAGCATAATAACCATATTTTTATTTGGATGCTTGTATCTGCTTGTAGATGCATATTACCAGTATATAAATTCAAGGTGACCCAATATTATTTCATCAATAGGGTTATGTGTTAGGGTTAGGGTTAGAAATTTTGTTAGGGTTGGGTATTGTGTTAGGGTTAGGTACTGTGATTGGCCTCTGGGTTGAAATTAGAAAATTTGGTTAGTGAAGGAAATTCATTGCGGAACGTTTTTCATCGGAGCATGAATCTTAGAACCAGTTTCAATCTTCCTTTTTTTTTTCTCTCTGATAAGGTCGAGAAAAAGAAACAGGAGGAGAAAATGAAGAGAGATCAGCTCAATGACACTTATTTAGATCTGGTGGAGAAGCAGAGATTGTACTTCAAAACAGTCAAGGAATTCCAAGAGGTATGCCTTAATAACTCTTTCTTCTTTGATATTTCCATAATATTGTAACAGGCAACGACAATGGAAACTTGGTATACAGAGCTCCGATATAACAAGATTCCTGATATAACATGTTAATTTTGCTGGTCCCAAGTCTTTATGTTCTTTTGTTTTTTTTACCCTGATATAAGGAGATTCCTGATATAGCAAGGTAATTTTCATGGTCCCAAGGACCTCGTTATAGTGAGTTTCCACTGTAGTCTATTCCAATCATCTCACTTCTGTTGGTATGTGAGGAGTTCCAGTCAGGCTCCTCAACAGGACTTTGTTTACCCTTGTTCGAGAGCAAGGGAAATAATGGTCTTGCAGAATTATGGGGAGGGGTTTGAAAGGTCCAAAGCAGTTTGCAGGGCGAAAGTATGCATTCACATATCTATTACCCTCGTTAATGTGATTGTCAGGGAAAATTTGCCCTTGGTATTTTTTTTTCTGAAATCCCTCATGATGGGTATTAGCACCTAGGTGATATGCACTGGCGAGAACCCCGGTTCCAATGTTGCTTTCTCCAATCTGCAACTTTTAAAAGTAAGTGATTCTTTGTCTTTGTCTTTGTGGAGGTGGCGTGGTATAGTGGTTCATTCACTCGACTCTCAATCCAAGGGTTGAGGGTTCGAATCCCAGTCCGGTACTAGCGTCTTTTGGCAAGACATTAATCCACGTTTGCCACTCTCCACCCAGGTGTTAAATGGGTACCTGGCAGGATTTATTGCTTGAAATGCACTGTGTGCTGATTGCTGCCGGAGCTAAAGCCAGGGTAATAATATCCAAACCCTTTGGAAGCGCATAGAGACGTTATATCGTAATGTGATATGCGCTATACAAGAACGGTATATTATTATTATTATTATTTGTCTTTCTCATGCCTTTTTGTGCAGCTGTTGCGTCTAGTTGAAGTCAGTTTCCCATTCCTTCATTTAGGACAGCACCTCAAAGAAACCGTTGTTGCCGAGTGTTTATTTTTACCAGTAGCCTCTTATCAGTACTATTTATGGGCCCCTTTTCATAAAACTTATTATCAGTAACAACTTCCACAAATCTATGACAAGTTTGCTCTCAGCCAATCAGTAGCTTGTAACTTGTTGTTGGTAAAAAAAAAACTGGTAACAAGTTTTATGAAACAGTGCCCTGATCTTTTGTCAATTCTTAATTTTTTTCTCCCTTTATCTTTTTAACAGGAATGCAGAAAGAATGAAATCCTGCTGTCCAAACTTCAAGCGGCAAATTGAGCAAACACACCGTAAGATGTCAACAGAGAACTTCCAGCTTAGCAAAGATATTGCCAAAGCCTACAATGCCTCAAAATTCCATGGGCTAGATGAGGCGATATCATGAGGTTGGTATCTGCTATTTGCCTGATGAAATGTGTAATTGAACCTTACAAAGGAATGTCTAGAAAGGGATCTACTTTTGTCCATAAACAAAAAACAAAAAAATGAATATCCAAGATATCAAATGTGCATTTCTCACCAATTTACGGATTGTTTGCCCTGGATGTTTTCAAAACAGCAGAGGGTCTCTTCTCATTAGGTAGAAAGGTTGATCCTTCACTGTTTCGCTGGGCTGTGCTATTAATTCTACGTGCAGTTCTGTTGACATATGCAACTCAAGAGTTCAAAATTATATGACAATATGTTTCTAGAATAATGTTTCTGGAATAATGTTTCTGATGAGTGTAAGAGTAAGTGTATGCAAGGCAATGTGCATAAATCAGCATTCATGGCTTATTTATTTATATTAATGTTGGGTGGCTTTAAGGGAGATAAAATGGATACATGTACATACCACATGAGTATGAGAATTATATACATGTATATGCATGAGTCGAAGTGAAACTTTCAATTTGCTCATAGGTCTTCTGCAATGTTAATTAAAGCATCAAGAAGTCAAATGAAGTTAGGCCAGTCTTAAAACCAACAATTTGCTGGCAAGATTTGTAGTATATTTCAAGTAAATTCATGTAGGTTGGGGAAAGACATGTAGGGAGTCACCATGTTATGTATGTCAGCTAGAAGTTTGGAAAGAAATTTGCTGGAAAGATTTGCAGTATATTTCAAGTAAATTCATGTAGGTTTGGGAAAAACATGTAGGGAGTCACCATGTTATGTTTGTCAGCTAGAAGTTTGGAAAGAAAGAAAACTGTGGTGAATAAATCAAGTATAAACACATGTAAAAGACTCTTGTTTCATTAAATTTTATTGAAAACATTAGCAAAATATAATTTGAAACCTGGTTACAAAATTTATATCAGCTTTTTTTAAACACTTACTTTGTTAGCAAACCTTATACTTGGTATGCAACCTTGACAACCTAACCTAGTATATTGATATAAGGAGTCCAAGCATGTTTCCAGATTATTGACATTCTTCTTTGTCTCTCTCTAACCATGGTATGGACTTTGTCGAACATCTGTTTTAAGGAAAGTAAGTACAGTGGAATCTTGTTATAACAAACTCCTTGGGACCATGGAAATTACCTTGTTATATCGAACCTTGTTATATACTGTGGTTTGATAGACTGTGCGGTTGGATCAGGAGAGAAAGAAAAATGTGTACAGGCATAGCCTAAGATGAGTTCAGTAGAACATTCCATTTGTAAACTAAAAGTATTTATAAGGATACATGTTTATCTCATCCAGATTAGAAGCTCATTGCATAATACAAGTGCATGCATTTGCCAGTATATAAGACATGTTTAACAAAAAGGCAATGCTTTTTAAAAAGAATAGAGTCTCAAAAAGTTGAATAGCATGAATTTGTAAGTTCATCAGATGAGATGCCAAATGCAAATAATCATTGAAATGAAAAAAAAAAAAAAAAAAAAAATGGTGTTATAATTTGTATAAGTACTATGACCTATACTTATAAACCAAGGAAGATAATGTTTTGAAATTCATGAGGTAAATTATAAAGCAAAAAGAAATGGAAACTTTCTTCCCCAAGATACTGTTCATTTGTGCGTAATGTATCTAGCAGTATACTACTGAAATCACTGTAGAAATACATGTAGATGTCATAATCAGTGAAGCATTTATATAACAGTAATTTCTCTGTACCTTCTTTCATTATTTATTTCGGATAAATGTGCATGCAACATTTCCCTGACGAGGAAAGATAACTTGCTGTTGTATCTCATATCTATCTGTGCTTCTCTACATTTTATCACAAGAGTCGTAACCTACTTTTTGAATACTGATTTTCTTCAAATCTCATCTCGTTTTCCTTTCTTGGTTATCCCCCGATTCTGGTACATTAGCACATGCTACATAGCATTATTAATCCTGTATTGAAAGTATTACACACAACAAAATAAAAGAAATTGTATTTTTATATCCATGTTTATCTAATGAAAAGAGTTTATAATTATTTCAAATAAAGACTTATAAAGGCAAACAGTAAATTTTGTGTTCTCTAGTCCCTATATATTCTTTGATATTTATTTATTGATAAGTAGTATTATTTTTCTGAATTTACAGGTAACTACATACTTACACATGTACATAGCTAATGGGTACCAGTACATGTACATAAAATACACGTTCTATGTGATGAGTAAATATTGACTGATTCATTATTAGTTCAAAAGTACTTGAGAAGAATTAAAAAAAAAACCCAAAACAAAGAGGTGAAATGTTGTGAAACTGGCTTGTCAATGCATGTCTGTTTAAAAACTCACCCAGATGACATGTCATTCAATTTCATCTTATAGCACAGAGTGAATAACAAATGTATACCTCATTGAAAATCCATTCCATTTAAACATGAAGCTACCTTTGTAGCTTCATGATTTAAATTTGCAATCATCTTTTTACACAAAAAGCATTAAATGAGTGAATGGATCATGACCCCAAAAAATAAAATAAAATGGCTCTGATAAGGGAGCAGAGAAGCTGTAATACTTCAGTAATAATTTAGTGTTAATTTAATATTCTCATTAAGGTCATGCACATGAATACCTTTTGTACATCATGATGAACATCATTTACAGACAAAAATTATTTGACAAAGGAATATCTTACTTTCAATACAATTTTCACATACTTATTTTTGATAGGAATATAGAACTTAGAAGTACAAGTGAATAAAAAAAAAACTGCTGCTCTAAATTATGTAAATTCCTGACTTCTTCAGAATGGTCATTTTCGAGACAAGGATATTTTGTGAATTGCAAAGTTTTAATGTAATTAAGTTATTTTGCATCAAAACTTTCTTGAAGATGGACAACTCATACTTTGTAAGTTCCTTCTACTAATTGTACATGGTAAACCTTCAGGTTTACAGTGTACAAATAGAGTTTATTATCATCATTATCATTATAAGGACATGTACCTCTGACAATTATTGCACAATTTCTTTGAGACATGATTACTCATCAAACAGAGCATTCACAAGACAATGAATTAATGATGAACTTGTGAATGATAGGCAATATTTGGTGCACTGGTTGGAATTTTTTTCCCTTTTGAGGCAGTATCACAGCTTACTAGACCTGGTCAACCAATCAAAGTCCTGAAAAGAAAAGAAAAATCATTTTCATTCAATGCTTTTATCTACTACATGTACCATAATTATACGAAAAAATATATACATGAATATGATTTTTATGAATATAACGAATGCAAATAACAGTTTTCCTAAAAAAATTCATGGTACTGACTTGTTTCCTTGAAGAATTTTGAAGATGTTTGTAAAATTTTGCGGCAATCTGCCTTTCTGGGGCTGATGATCGTAAGAGGAGGGGGGGGGGGGGGGAGGGGGTAGGGAGTATGCCCTCTGACTTTAAAACCTTGAAAAATAACTCAATTTTGTTAGGACTAATACCTCGGGCATACCAGTGACCGAGTCCACACCAATTCAAACTGACCAATTCTTGGTCATTCGGTGTAGTGTCACCACATAACCTACTCACCTGCTGTTTTCGTTGAGCCTGTGGACTGACCATCACATTGATGAGTACTGGTTTGTTGGCGTGCTTGGTCAAACTGAGACGGAGAGCGTCCTCCAGCTCGGTGGGCGTGGTCACATGGAAGCCGACGCCCCCAAACGCTGTCATCACCTGGTCGTAGCGGGCATCGGGCATGAGAGCAGTTGGCATCAGCCTATTTTGATTTTTAAAAATGAGACAGACATCGGTCACATTTCAAGAAGATTGGTGAAGAAAAGGTGTGACTGGCAACCGCGGCTCTTCAACACATGCTCCAGTGACAATTTCTCAATGGGTGGATTTTCTTACACTAATCAAATTTTTAACTTAAATCTTGGAAACACTATACTGAACACTAACCCTAATCCTAAGTCTAGCCTACAATGGGATTGCAACCCTAACCCTAACCTATACATGTATCTTTGATGAAATGAAGCCTGGAGCATATGTTAGAGCACCTAAACCTCATCTAAAACCCAATCACAAACCTAAACCGAACCCTACATATTTGATTTACAGATTGTACCTTTGAGGGCGCTCTTCTGGTGGAGTTTCCTCCCAGATATCCTTCTCTGTTCCAAAGCCAATCCCGTTATTGTTGATGACAACAATTAGCACTGGTAGATTGTATCTGTAGTTGAAATGAAAAGATGCACATCATGTTTCACTACATATCATTTAAAACGATTTCTTCTTTCCCCAAAGAGAACATTAAAATGTGTTTTTTTTATTTTACTTTCTAATTGTGTGATATGTTTACTCAATTCCCCTTCAAAAAACACACAAAACTGATTTTGATTTTGATTTTCAGTTACAAAGTGTTTTAAATAAAATCACAGAAACATGAAGAACTATGCATTACATGATAACTCCAGAAAACAACTCAACAGTAGAGCATATATCTATCTGCAAAGATATATGTATCCTCAAAGTTTAAGCACACCAAAAATACTTTTATTGCATGTAGTTACAGAAGCTGTAAATCACTATGAACATATTCAATGAACAAAACCAATTAAGCAACTCACTGAATACTGAGCCCGAGATAAATTGTAATGAAACATATTGGTTTCATTTTAACCTTTTCATGACAGGAATTATTTGAGGGCTAAATTGATCACATTTTGTTCTTCAAATTGGCAACAAAGATATTTTCTTTTAATGCTACATGGTTCTAATAAAATGTGGTGTCTTTGAAAACAATATACATGGTGAGGAACTTTGTTGAAAAGTTGAAAATATTGCCAATTTCTACAAAAAACAATGATTTTGAACCTCTCAATGTGTTGCTAATTTAAGGATTTTCAAGCTTATTCTCCTTTTTAAAATTCCTGGCATCAAATGCAATATGGTCATGCAAAAAAAAAGCCAAACCACAAAATGTGGTCAACTGTCTCGCAAGGGTTAAATGAAAATAAAATCATCTCCAACAAGTTAATTACCACTGATCTAAAATCAACAAGAGGTCTTGGTCACCTGCAAATTGTTTCAACCTCCATGCCAGAGAAGCCAAAGGCGCTGTCCCCCTCCAGACTGACGACACGTTTGTTGGGCCATCGATCCCTGGCCAGGAGGGCTGCAGCTATGCTGAACCCCATACCAACACCCATGGTTCCAAACGTACCTGCATCAAGCCTGTATGAAACATGAGAGAATACAAAACTGACCAGGGATGGATATCACAAATTTGTAGTATCAAAGTAATATATATGACAACTTCAAATCAAAAGTAAGAATCAACATAACGATCCAGGAAATACTAGGATAGATAGTTGTAGGTATATAGAAAAGCACGATTTGATCAGGCCTATCATGTATTTGGACATAACTGCTTTTCCAAAATGTAGTGAGCCTTTTAATAGCTAATATACATGTATGAGGAAATGTGATTTTGTAATGGTAATAAATTGTAGGAGTCAAAAATTATGGTTCTGTTCATACAACTGATTGGAAATGAAAGTGCTGTATCAAAAATATTCAGGTACAGATTGGTAGTAAAAAGTGGTCTCTGGTAGTCCTTTTAAACTGTTTGTTTTTTACATTACAACACCATTGTGTTTGCTGCCCTCTGGAAGCATGATCATGGTTCACACTGGTTGTTGCTGTTTGCTTCTTTTCAGTGCTGTAACTTTGTGCAAAGCCATGCCTCAATAAATGGTTGGGTAACCTTAAGTTTCAACCTTCATGATTGACGCGTTGTTCTTACAGTTGTGGTGGCAGCGGTGGGATACAGACCCATGCCATTGGAATGACTGGTGACTCTACGTTTGACACATAGGCCTACTTGTAGACTACTTGGTTTTAAAGAGAATGTTGAGTTCTGGGAAACGTCAAAAATAATTTTTGAGATTTCTAATTCTCTTTATGTCAGTTTGGAAGACTATCATAGTACAAGTCCCCTGAAAAGGATTGCTCTTCAAATGCCCTCACATTCAAAATAGGACAAGAAACAGCTGAAATGTTTGGGCTGAACATGTGTGTGTAATCCCATATACACATTTCTGTATGCAGTGCATGTGATTCTCAGCATGAGTGAGTCAATTTCTTCTCATTTTGGTGCTTCCAAAACCTTACAGCATACAGCAATTCTTATGTACTATGTAATCAACCTTTCCCCATTGTTTTGAGACAATTTCTTGTGCAATGTAAACGTACGACCAGAACTCAACTTTATCTTGAACTATGAATTTCAATGTCACCTTAAAAGACTTAAAAGGTAGCCATTAACGTCTATGATAATGTAATTAATTCCAGATAAACATCTGGGATAAAAGTATTTGTGAGTGTACAATGTGAGAGATATTTATCTAACCTGTGTCTTGGAGAGTGATTCAAAAGGATTGTTCTTCCAATGTCCATGGTGTTGGCTCCCTCACTCACAATCAGACTGTCTTTGGAAATCATCGCTTGCACCTAGAAAGAAATTAATACTAGTGATTAAAGTTAGGAAACAGAGAAATGTCCTAGTGTCCTGAAATAAATAAAAATGCATCACTATAAATAAACCCTTCACTTGCAAGTCTTCAGTCAGTTATCTTTGGAAAGCATTGCTTGCAGCTGGAGAGAAAATGAAAGAGTGATTAGCACTGCAACTGTTATAAGATTTTCTTCTGTGATGGGCTTGTCACTGCAAACCCCTAGTTCTAAGTATAACCATATATTTATTCATGCTTCTCTTTGAAAAGTTCCCCCAAAATGATGACTGATGATAATGATATTCTACTCTTGTATCCCTCCACCTCTCCATTAAAAGTCAAATTAGACCCACTATACCTCAATGCTTCTTCTAAACACTTCCCAAAATATTCTCTGCAATATCAAAATATGCTGAGGACCACAAGGACATTACACTGCTATCATTTTACACAAAGTTAATGCCCTTCTAGCTCTCAGCAGATTCATTACCTTTGAGATGGCTGCATAGTAGTTCATAGGAACAGATGTGTCGCTGGCTAGGACCTTACTCTTCTCCTCGTTATCTTTGACCTTTGACCTCAGACTCTGCCACCAAGGTGTGGTTGAGGGGTAGGGCCATCCACCCCTTATCCCTGCAGACCTGACAGCATCTACAAGCTGAAACAACATTAGGACGTCCACAAATTTATCATAAATATTAATAAGTATAAGAAATAAATAAATAAATAATAATAAATGAGAGAATCTTTCTCACAGTCTTTATAACCTAACCTGTTCTCATAACAAAAAAGGCGAATCCAGGATCAGTATTAAAGCAAAATTTTGACTGTCTTTCTGTAATGAAAGGTATTTTGATGTTGTTGTTGTTGTTGTTTTTTTTTTTTTGGGGGGGGGTGTTTGTTTGTTTGTGTTTTATTATTATTATTATTATAATATTATAATATTCTTGGGGGTGAGGACGGGTAATTTTCCTTGATACAGGGTTTACTTCTTTACAGGGTATCAATACACTGATTTTAAACATACATGTACATTAATGTATTCTATCATTTTCTCAGATACATTATTCTACAGTCATCAGTGCATTATTATCAATACACTGATTTGAAACATACATTAATGTATTTTATCAATATCTCAGATACATTATTCTACAATCATTATGATACCTGTTGAGTAACAGCTCGCAAGTCACCAGCTAGTCCAATCACATGGTCACTGCTGATGTTATTACCTAGCTCCTCTTGACAAATATCCACCTGCAATAAAAAAATGCATAAAAATACATGATGATGGGGACAATTCACAGGCATTTATTATGGTGCCATATCTTAGTTTAAACTATTTCAAAAGTGCAATAATTGAAATAAAATAAAAGTATGAAATGAGTAAACAAGGGTGCAGTGGCACTTTTCCCTGATCCAGATATTAAAAATTTCAAACTTGCTTATGGGGAGGGGGGAGGGGAAGGAATAGTGAGTAAGAATCAAATCTAACAATTTTGACAAGCATAAAAAAGTCAATGTTGCTGAATATACTAAGGGGAAAGCCCCGGGGTCCACTCGCTATTTATAAGAAAACCACTATTCATACAAAACCGCTATTCATTTAGTCATGCGTTATGGATAGCAGTCCTTATGAATAAGTGGTCCTTATGAATAGTGGTGCTTATGACTAGCGAGGTTACCCCCAAGCCCCTGTGCCCCCTGGATCTGCCACTTGCTAGGAAATGATATCAATAATGATAATAATAACAACAATAATAATAATAATAAATGGTAGGAATTAGTTGTTGGTTATTAGCAATTGATAGGAGGTTATGAAAATACATATGACTATGGTGGCAAAGAGAAGCTTATTAGCATAATAAAAACTGAAGAAAAAAGAGGAAAAGATCTGTTTCATAATTGTAGGCATGCAAAAAAAGAAGAAAGAATATCCCTAGGAATAAGAGTGTCTTTAAAAAGAAGCTACTCAAATAAATTAGACAAAGAGAAAACTCTAAGAGTTATATTGTCACTATCAAACTATAATTGAATATATACATAATTATATACAATAGAAGTTCCATAAAACATCATCAATTGATGTAAATGAATCATACTCACTTGGATAAATTTTGCTCCTTCTGCATACCTAGGTGGTCTACCAAAATGAAGGATCCAATTAAGACGTGCTCCTAACAGAAGAATCACATCTGCTTGCAAGAGAGCTCTGAAGACAATAAGAGGGGGAAAAAAAAATGGCCAAATGATATTGTTTTCCATCCCTAGTGCTTTCCTTTTTCTTTATTCATTTCCACTTTAAATATATTTTTCATTCTTTTTTTCCCTCTCTTTTAACATCATGAAAGTGTATAGATCAAACCCCCCCCCCAAAAAAAAAGAAAAAGAAAAAAAAAATTAAAAAGAAATGAAAGGGAAAGAGAAGAGCAGAAAAAAAAGTTTAAGCACGTACAGGATTCCAGCAACATAAATATCAATTATGATTTAGTTCATCTTCACAAAGATAACCTAAAAGTTATCAATCATATTACAGTTTGCAATAACATTATGTATGAAGCCAGAATCAACCCAAGGGTGCCATCGATCATAAAAGACAAGACAAGAAGGACGACTTCATTATCATCCGATGATAGATTAGGAAATAAGCAAAATAGGCAAAAAACGGGTAAACAAAATGTATGCTACACTTCCTCGAACATTTCATTTCACATTGTTATTATGTCCATAAAATCTTATTACAAGAACAATATATAATATTATGTACCATTTAAAGTCCACACATTAACAATTGTAATATAATTCATATAACCCTGCAACATAAATGGAAGAATCCAATATGAAACGCAGGTACCGTCATGTAGGTATTATGTAACCAATCGGACAAAATGTACATCCAGGTAAACCATGTAAACAAAAGATGTACAAATGCACATCTATAGATAGGGACCTCCCTGCTATTCAGAGCTGAGTTGTGTGAAATGAATTCGCCCTCCGCCAGTATTAACTACTTGCAGGTTAATTATTGATTAATAATTGATTTATTAACCTAGATGTCCACATTTTATCTGCTCACGATCTACTCTGAACCACTCACTTGTCAAAACAATTTATGACAGGTGCACGTTACACCGGCAGACAAGAATAGCTCGTGTATATTGCGAATCATATAAAAACTTGTGGGACTAAAAAGTGGTGAAAATGGCGGATATATTGAGTGCTGTCCCGATTGTGGAGAACACCAGTGTTTCTACAGCTGTTGGATTTGAACAAGCATGGCGGTACATGACTGATAACTACACCCGATTTCAGATCGCGGCCTACGGCTCTGGGTTTTTCCATTTCGTAAGTTTCATGATCGAACCGATAAAAACCTAATAGCACACTCTCTCTCTCTAAAAAAGGTGCATTTTCACTTTTTTTTCGCTCCCCGGGAGTCTTTGTTTAGTGAATATCGATTAATTTTATAGTGCTCTCTTAAAAGAACAGAGCGAATTTAACTCTATTTTCAATATATTCCCTCCCTCGGGGAGTTACGTCATCAGTAATCACTCTATTTTTATACAGTATGTTTTGATTATATCCTCAACCAAATGTCGGCCCTCAGCAAAATTTTTGACCTTTGACCACTGAGTATTATCGATGCTTAAGCACTTAATGTTTTATAAGAATTAATCCAGCTGAAAAAAGAAACTTGTCCGAAAAAATCTGACGTTTTGCAAAAGACGTTTTCGAAGTACCAAGATGAAAATAATAAAAAGACGACGATTCCGACAAAATACAATTAAGCATCCCGGGAGACAAATTCAAGGCAGGAGAATCTCTTGCTACCTCATTTATCGCAATGAAATATGCTCATCTTTAATTTCAGAAGAATATGCAATCTTATTCCCCCCTTGTTATTTTTGTTCCATATTTGGACTAAGGGTCGATATATAACAATATTATGTTTTCACGAATGCGTTTTGAACGAATTTGTCCGTTCTATTCTCGTTTTTTTCTTCCTTTTCAAACTACAGGTATCGTATATTTTAATTTCAGCACCATCAATCCTCTTCCAATTCATTCCTTATATGCAACGCTTCAAAATTCAACAGGTAAGTCAATGATGAGATATCTTTTACAAACCAGTGCGGTTATATCAAATAATCCGGGAATTATTTTTTTCTACCACTGGCAAGCCACTAATCCGAATTTAGGCACGGTTCTAATACGGGATTCGAAATTAACTTGATCCTGGGGAGCGTTTCATGAAAGGAAGTTGTCGGATATTTTATCCGACAACTGTTATAAGCTACTGAAATCCTTGCATCTGATTGGCTGAGAGCAAATTTGTCGGATGAAATATCTGACAAGTCCTTTGATGAAACGCCCCCCAGGTATATTCCATTTTTAAAAATAACTAGCACATCAATGATGTGGCGCTCATCCGGCATGCAGCAAAGAAATTGATGCAATTTGTACTTTGAACACAGTAGACATTGTAATGAATCGATGAAATGTACATGTATTGGTTACATGCATGTACAGATGATGAAGTGCCTATTGCAGATCTGGCTAAATGTGGTTTTGGAAGGAGACAGTGACATGTAGATATGAATGAAAGTCTGGAAATTGACAACTCAAGTTGCACGACTTCAGTTAAAAGATTTTGGGGAATGTAAATTTTAATAGTTTTACTGTGTGACAGAGAAATTTGAAATAAAGCATAAAGTTAGTCAAGGTGAGGTATCTCTACCAACTGTGAAATCTTTATTGAGAGAGATTTGAAGGTTAAGATTTGTAATAAAAGAGAAAAGCACTGAATGACATAAGTTATGCATTGGTGTAAAAAAAGAATTTTAAGGTTGGGACATTTAAGGGTGGCTTCAGTGCATTGTCCCTCACTGTCTCAAGTCTTTATTAGCTCATAACCCGCTATTGTTGACCACTGTCACTTCTGGGTTCTCGGTTCTGTCGATGATGTCGACAGAAATCATGTAGAAAGGTATAGCCTTTGAAATAATCCAGCAGCCATGGGTTTCATAATGGACAGGGCAAAGAGTTAAAATAAATTTTGTATAAATTACCATAAATAATTTTCTAGATAAAATTTCAAAATTCCGAGCAGAAGTTCAATGAACCTCATGAAAGTCTTCCTCAATAAATGAGGAAGAAGAAGCAAGTTTTGTGATTTTGTAATAAATTTTGCATAAATTAGCATAAATAATTTTCTAGACAAAATTTCAAAATTCCATGAAGAAGTTCAATGAACTTCATGAAAGTCTTTTAGATGGAAGAAAAAAAATCAAAATCAGTCAATAAATGAGGAAGAAGAAGCAATTTTTGTGATGTTTTAATAAATTTTGCATAAATTTGCATAAATAATTAGCATAAATTATTTTCTAGACAAAATTTTAAAATTCCGAGTAGAAGTTTAATAAACCTCATGAAAGTCTTTCAAATGGAACAAAAAAAAAAATCGAAATCGGTCAATAAATGAGGAAGAAGAAGCCATTTTTGTGATCTTTTTAATAAATTTCGCATAAATTAGCATAAATAATTTTCTAGACAAAATTTCAAATTTCCGAGTAGAAGTTCAATGAACCTCATGAAAGTCTTTCAGATGGAAAAAAAAAATCGAAATCGGTCAATAAATGAGGAAGAAGAAGCAATTTATGTGATTTTTGAATAAATATCGCATAAATTAGCATAATTAATTTTCTAGACAAAATTTCAAATTTCCGAGTAGAAGTTCAATGAACCTCATGAAAGTCTTTCAGATGGAAAAAAAAAATCGAAATCGGTCAATAAATGAGGAAGAAGAAGCAATTTTTGTGATTTTTGAATAAATATCGCATAAATTAGCATAATTAATTTTGTAGACAAAATTTCAAAATTCTGTGTAGAAGTTCAATGAACCTCATGAAAGTCTTTCAGATGGAGCAAAAAAATCGAAATCGGTCAATAAATGAGGAAGGAGAAGCAATTTTTGTGATTTTTGAGAAATGCGCATAAATTAGCATATTTAATGAGTTTCAAAATTCTGTGTAGAAGTTTCAAATCCCCCACCTAGTGCTATCATATAAAGCAAACGGAATTAAAATCGGGTAAGAAATGGCGAAGAAGAAGCATTTTGAAATTGTGGACGGACGACGGACGCCTCGCCACGGCATAAGCTCATCTGGCCCATTCGGGCCGGATGAGTTAAAAATCATCAAGTAACAAAAAGTAATAGGTAAACCAGAAGATATACTAGTACACCTATACTATATCATGCATTCAACAAATAGCCGGGAATGTGTTCCGTATATATTGACGTAAAATTGTTCTAAAAATTCTAAATCCGTAAATGAATTAAATACATGAAAATCCGATTTGTATATAACACAATTTTCTTATTCATGACTTTTATAATATCTGATGTTTTCATTACATTCATTAAGACTGACAGTCAACTGAGAAATTGTCTAACGGCATTTCATTGTCAGATCTTGTGGTCAAAGTTCGTTTCTGATATTTTTGTCAGGAAAATCACATGGTCTGATAAAGCACGAATTTTATCATTATGAATTGCTTGTTTTAACTTGGATCTACGGGATTTTCTGGCACGGGGAAGGCGCAGACAAAAAAAAAAAAAAAAAAAAAAAAAAAATATATATATATAATCAATTTTCAGGCACCCCTTTTTACTTCAAATGTAGCGGCGGCGGGGGAAGGGGTGGGAGTGGAGCTAGGACACGAACACGATTTTGTGCACATTTGCCTTTTCTTTTGAGTACTCAGGGTACGTATATAGGCTTCGCCTGGGTGCGACCCCCTTGGATCCGCATAAATGAAAATGCACACACAGGCACTTTCTAAATAATAAGTGAAGGAACTTGCCACGTATAAAAGGAATAAAAAAAGATTTCAATCGTTGTTTACTGTAATAGACAAGTTCGAAATAAACAATCGATGGCTTATAGTGGTAGAGCAGTGGTCTCGTAACTGGAGGACCCGGGTTCGAAGTCAGTTGGATGCACTAGTGTCCTTTGGTAAGGCATTAATCCTCATTACCAAGTCCTTCGGGAAGGACTTATAGCCGTCAGTCCCCTGGTTGCCAACTTACAAGCATACACATGCTTTCTTAGCAGTCAGGTAAAATAAACCAATCTTGGCTTGTTTCTCATTACGTGGTTCGACACCATTATGAATTGAATAGCTAGAAATTATTGCAAATTGTAATGAACAGGATGATTAGAAACTGATTGTTTTTTTTTTGTAGGAGAAGGAATTGACAGTTGCCAATCAGTGGAAATGCATCCGCCTCCTCCTCGTGAATCAGTTCATTATTCATATTCCATTTTACCTTGGAGCTTATTACTACTGTGAACTCACCAACATGCCATTTAGCTACGACACTATGCCGCCATGGTAAGCAAATTTTTAATAGCAATATATGTTTTAATGTCCATCACTTTTTTCGCTTCTAATTTGTTTCTCTTCATCCCATTCACAGAATTGTTTCAATGTTTTTCTGTCTTCTATTCTTGCTCATTATCAAATGAAATAAATAGTGGCAATTTCACAAAGGTTAGTGTCCACAGAAATAATAATCGAAAGTTGAAACATGATTTATTTCACAGAGAGGTGTATATTCATACTGTATTCAATATTAAAGGGAATCAAACCTTAATGGCAATTTGTTCTGAAATAAAGAGGACAAACCTGAGAAGCAGTTTGGTGAAAGTCTGAACGAAATCGGACAAGCAATAGGAGTTATGAATTTTTTGAAAAGTCGTTATCATTATACATATGGGAATTTAAAATTGGCCGAATAGGTAATGTCACTGTGATATATTGGTGGACAACTCCCCTATTTGCTCTAACACACTAAACGACTAAAATGTATTTTTTTTTCAAAATGTATTACTCAGTAGGATCTTTTTTCTTACATGATGACTTATAACAATATGAAATATCTACAATATATTTTGAGTACTGCCCCGAGTGTAAAGGCGCTACGGACAAAACCGCAAATTCATATTTTGGGGTAAACCAAACGAGAGAGTTGTCCGCCAGTATGTCACAATCGACTCACCAAACTGCCAGTTTGAGATTCGCATAGATGTAGTGATTTCATTTTTCAACCATCTATAACTTTCTTGTTCCTTGTCCGATTTCTTTCAAACATTCATCATCCTGCTTTTCTCATTATACTGCTTTTACACAAATCACCTTATTACCGATGTTAGATTGCCGTTCTTTCCAAATAAAAAAAACTTCATACACATGCATGTACAGTGTATATCTTTTTTCCCATTTCATTTCAAAATGGTTTATAGGAAATACTTTCTTCGCGGTAAAGCCGAATTACAGAAGTTTACAATAATGACTTCAATAACATAAAAGGTGACATTATCAAATCGTACTGACGGGGGGGGGGGGGGGGGGGGGGGGGTCCGCCTATTATGATTATGACTCCATCTAAACAAATGTTTCCCCCCATCTCTAGGTACGTTACTCTAGCCCAGTGTTTTGCTTGTCTTGTAATCGAGGATGCCTGGCATTATTTCAACCATCGTCTCCTTCACCATAAGAGTATCTACAAGCATATCCACAAACTACATCACACCTGGCAGGTGAGTGATTGGGTGGGGGAATCTGCTTTCAGGGACAGCAATCCACACTACATAAAATGCAAAGTTTTCGGCTAGTCACGCGTCCTTTCAAAATACCAAGAACGTCGATAGAATGCAAAATTTTAATGCTGCAAAATGCAAAAAATGGGGGGAGGGGAGGGCGGGAGGTGTACCCTCAAAGACTTTTCCCAGCTTGGTTTCCGCAATGATGTCACATCCCCGGGCCATAACAAGCAAGCTGGATCTGTCAGGAACCTAACGGAGGAATCTTGAACAATATTTTCTTGCTTGGACTAGATGAATAGATTCGTCACTCTAAACATGTACACTACATATACCATCAATGCGTTCATTAATCACAACATGAGATACGATTCATTGCTCCGAAGGCTTATCGACAACCTTTGGAATCAGACATATACTGCGTAATAAAGAAAACCAATCACAACGTCGTATCAATATCAGTGAAACAATTTCGTCAACAACATCTAAAGAGGTCATAATAATACGATGCAATGGAATAGAATAAATCAAAGAATACCATGGAATTGCCTCAGTTTTCTGCAAACATAAGTACTTTTTTCTCTCTCTTGCAGTCTCCTTTCGGCATGGTAGCCGAGTATGCTCATCCAGTAGAAACTATGCGTAAGTTTATTCTTCTCTATAGCTAGCAGCCTTATCAGAAATGAAAAGTGCAAGATCACAAACCCGAACCTTAACACTCTAGAAACGTTAAGCAAACTTTATTTATGTTTTTATTTTCTTCATGTCTGCATCGTTTTAACTTGTTTGGTATAACAGAATATTATTGATGATGGAGACAGAGTTTGGTGTAAATTTGTTACATTGTAGTATGTTAAGAAACTAGGATATAATTCAATGGCATTGCGTACTTATGTGTATTATATTAAAACGGAATATTGAAAAAAACATCACCTCCACATAAAGTAATGACACCAGCACGCTGCCGTTTCTCTTTTAAATCCCAATTTCAGAGATTTCTACAAAACCTGAATAAGCTAAATAAAACGTATTTCTGCAAGGTCTTTTCTTAATCTGAAAAATCTAATTATTTTTGGTTCTTCTGACCCAGTCCTAGGGATGGGTACCATGTGGGGCATCCTGATCTTCGGAAACCATCTTATCTTGCTCTGGACTTGGATGTGGGTACGACTGATAGAGACCATTGATGTCCACTCCGGATATGACATCCCACTCAACCCGCTGCATCTATTCCCGTTCTATGGAGGTATACGTCGCTTTCACTTTGGACAAGAATATTTAACATTTCTCGGCGATTATTTATTCATTCTCTTTCATTGTTGCACATTCCGACAATACACGCAAGGGCTCTTAAATTTTCGTTGCAAAAAATAATTATATCCGATACATCCTTCCTTGCTTATAGAAAACAGAAAAAAAATATATGCAAAATAATTCCGTGTGCTTAATTTGCGTTTCTAGCGCGAAATTCGCCATAACTAATAATCTACAACCAATGACATATTGTTAACGATAAGCACACAAAGTGGGCATCGCTAAAACATTTTAGATGGAGATGGTGTCAAATCAAATTAGAAGCCCGTCAACACAAAGACAAATGAGGCTCTAAAATATGAATTATTTGCATTTAGAAGTATTCTCAAGATTAGTACGTTTATACCATTCTCTCTCTTATCAACCCCCTAGTTTTGATGAAATCATTATTATATCACAAAACAATTCTATTAATTTCATTCATTTTGTTTTCTGTTTACTGCAGGTGCTAGGTTTCACGACTTTCACCATATGAACTTCAATGGGAACTACGCGCCTACGTTTACCTGGTGGGATAAAATCTTTGGTACGGATATACAGTATAAGGAATACTGCCAGATGAAGGAGGACGAAGTCAAGAAGCAAAACTGATCATGAAATGATAAAAAAAATGAACATTCTATTTCCAAACTTCATGTAGTAACAAGAGAAAAAGTACACCAATAATATCGGCCTTTGCAGTCATAAAAACGACACAGTATTGCAAAGAAATAAAAGTGATCAATAAGTTTTCAAAATTAGGAATTCTATTTTCAAAATAAATGTAGCCATAAGGAAGGAGAGAAAACTTATTTTGACCTTATACAGTTAGGAAGCAAAAGCAATCATGACGTTTTTATATGATAACAGTAATATTCCCAAATTAATGAAGTAAAGAAGTAATGAAGAAAAAATCAATTTGTCTTTATACAGTCATACTTTATCGTTGACTTATAAAATAAATGAACAATAAGCCTCTCCCCAATACACATTTAGCAGATAACAAAGAAAACAATATTTTGCTGATGCAGTCATAAAAGCGACCATGTTGCCATTGCATTGTCTTTTGCCACATCAATATGGCAACATAGTTATAATGTAGAAAACAAGTTTATTTCGTCTTTATAGTGTAGAAATCACACAGAGGGAACTTGTTACATATTCATGAAGAAAACTAGATTCCCAGATGGAATAGCAAAACGGGGGGGGGGGGGGGGGATGTTGCTGTTGCATTATAGGTCGTGATACGATATTGTCACCATGCCAATAAAGTTTCTTCCTAGTAAAGAATAATTTGTAATTGCAATGATACTGCCATCATGCATATATATATATAGACCGAGATTGATGTACCGTGTACGGTTAATAGAAATAACTATAACAGTGTTTGCCGTCACAAATTGCCTGACAAGTATACTGTCACAATTTCTGTACTTATACATGCTTATAAAGGACTGACATTGGCAATAAAACATTTATGAAAAGTGTGCTGGAACATCCATGGTGTAATTAACAGGTTTTTCAAAAATAAAATATTCACTACATATTAAATATAAATCTTGTCATATAAGATCTTGTATTTCCTTTCCTTCATCTTAAAAATATAAAAATATATATTATATAAATATTTTATATAAAGATTTATTACATAAGAAAAGAATTTCCTTTACAATGAAAGATAATTCAATAAATGCTAATGCTAATAAAAAAGACAATAGACATGTCATTATACAGGAAAAGTATACTGTCAAATTAAGAAAACGTGTGGTAAAAGATCTAGCTAAAATAACTACGTGATATGTCTTATGTAACAAGTCAAAATGACTCTAAAATCACGAATATGTGTGCAAAAGATATAGTAATCTTAAAATGTGGACAGTATACAGCCTAAAACGATTTTCTATCTTATTTCCTGACAATGTAAACTATTGGATACTTGTTTTTGTGCTTTTTCAAAAAGCAAAAGATGAAACATTTCGTATTAATGTTTGTTTTATGTGATTTATATGACTGCGATTAAAATACCAATTCCGGAGTTTCAAATGAATTTCCCTGAATAATTTTGTATTTTCTATGACCTGAGCTATAGTGAAATTGAAATTACGTACAGGTCAACAAGAAAAGCATTTTATCATGTTTATATGCTATATAATTAAATTGATAATTGGAAAAAAAACCATTATGTTCCACTGTAAGAGTGATTTATGGTTTTTACTTCTCCAGGGAATTTGAAAAGCACGATGAAAACGGAAACCGAGTAGTCCCTGTGTTAACCATGCGAGAATTGGAGAATTCAGAAGTCATCGGGTTAATTAAAAGTTCTTCAAATATTTATCCGTATACCCCAAATTACGAACCAAACGATGAAAAAGAAATAAATAAAAACAGGCATTTGGAATGATAAATTACTAATTGCTAAAGGATAGGCCTAAGTTCATATGTACAAATTTTATTCTAATCAACTCAATTCAATTTCGGATATTAGCAATCCAAGTGAAAGCCAGCGATACATCTAGCAATAAAGATAGTGGCACATGACACGTATTCTTATAGGGATGGGGGGGGGGGGGGGGTGATGAACAAATAACAATAGGTACATGTACTGGCTACGCTTCTTTATTTACACCAATGCTTTCATAATATCCAGTTTAAAAAGTATGATAATTTACAGTTTATATAAACAATACATTTATAATATATCACAGGGGCCCCCGAGTCAAAAAATCGCACGCATATTTTATTTCACTTTTGATACTGACTTTATTCTACATCAATATGCCTACACTCGTAAATATTGGTGAACATTTATGAGAACTCACTAAGCATTACGCATTTGGCTTTGTAACATCATCAATTAAAGACATAAACATTAGAAACTTTGACAGGTTTCGGAAAATCAAGATCGGGCGGGCTCATACGAATAATGATAACAATTTTTTTGCCACTTACATCAAGGACATAACAAGCTTACTGGCATAATTTAGAGACGTAAATTCCCCACCTCAGCCCTTTTGCAGTCACAAACAAACGAGTGGGCAAATTTCGCATATCTACACACCCCCTTTGTTTTTCAATTTCTGGAGACTTCACCTTCTTATAGCAAAATACATAATGCACAATGCACAAGGCATGTGTTCACATTATCAGTTTCTATATTATGGTGGCTATAATAGTCGGTGGTACGGTCCGTCAAAACACTTTAACGTTGAGACAAATCCCCCGCAATGCGGAGACGGTCCCTGAACTGATCAGCCGTCAACCTCATTTTACCTATACCGCGACTCCGCTTGAGCGGGTTGCAGGCGATCCCTTTGGCGACCGCACGCCAGTAACCTTTACCCGGGCAGTGTTCTCGCTCGTGATTGGTGCGTTCCTTACCGGCATGCACACAGCCAGCTAGTATTAGACTTTTGTGTTTCCGCTTTTGACTGCGTGCTAGCGTGCGGTTAGCATGATGTCCCGCAATAAATATGCATGGTACATGTATATATTCAGGGAAATATATATGAAGCTATTTTGCAACACACAGACAGCGCAAGCTCAATGCAATGCTTGTCAAGCATACTCATGATACACCCACAAGGTGCTGTGTGTTCTAAATCACTTATTTACGGGCAAAATATACAACCGCGTCATTACACATGCACACCTACCTACTGGCTGACTAAGGCTTGCTGTATATGATGTAAGTAATCTCTATCAACCGCTGAAATATAATGTTGCTTGTTCAAAATATGCTTCAAAGATGAAAGTACTATATATAGGCCAATTTAATATCTAACAGTGAGATCTACAATTACTAGTAATAGTATTCGGTGTGTAATTTGGTCTATGTGGTTTGGCTTGGTGTGACATAGGCTAGTTTGGTCCATGCCCAACTCTTGTTAATAGTGGCTGAACATTATACCAAGTTGTAGACGATCTCGATCATTGCCAAGGCTGATTTGCGATCGAGTCAAGGTAGATGGCCTAGCTATACCGTATGACCAATTATGATAGTATATTCTAACACATAGTGGTTTCAATACGACTTGGCTTTGCTATCAGTTTGTGAATGAGATCCATGTGGCCTACCGGTAGATACATGTGTGCTGGAGGGGGGGGGGGGGGGTGGGGGGGGAGGAGGGAGGGGGGGGGGGGGCAACCGACCGCCAACGCACTCCAACCAGCACATGCATGCACCCCAGAGTGCTCTTCAGGAATTAAGACACTCGATATCTGATCTAGATAACGTTAGTCATAACGAGATACACTGCACATATACTACCGGTATTAGTCGACAAGTTCACTATATACATGTCATGTACTCACCAAAAAAAGTTATTTCCCCGTGATATTTTTTTCAATATACATTAGAAATCTAACTCGAGAACTACTTGATGAAATCTGTTCATTCTAATGGCATAGTATGCAAAATTTCTTACCCACATTTTACTTGGTTGTTTGTTTATGTTAATTATATTTTCAAAATTAAATTATGGTTTTTATTGCAATCGGTAAGAGAGAAAAATAAGCTGCACTTTGCGTTTTCACAACACAATGCACGGTATGTGTATACAGCATAGCCTACATATATTCAATTCTTTTGTTCATGTAAAGCCGCATAACATATAATTCAAATTCATAAAACTGCATTTAAAAATCATTTTCATGGATATGTGTAACAAAAAAGTAACGCCTTTAATGAACTAAAGATGAAAAGAATTGGAGAGAAAAAAAAAGATTAATCACACAGAAACCCTGCATTGCATTATAAAACACAAAGTGCAACTTTTTTTCTTGGATCGACTAGCTGCAATAAAAAGCATAATTTCATTATGAAAACAAACATTGTTAACAAATAACAAATCAAAATCGGGTAAGAAAATTCTGCATACTTTGCTTTTTAAACGAACAGATTTCATCACATATATTTCGAGTTATATTGGAAAGTTTCTGGGGAACTTATTTCTTTGTTGAGTATATCTAAATTACAATGTATGTTCAACCCGGTAAAAGCAGCCCCGGGAATAGATTGTCCATGTGTGTATATGGCCTCAAGGTCTGCTGGTTGTACGACACATGCTCTTGCGAAATTTTCATTTCTACTTTGCCTTTGTGTTTAACTGATGTTTCCTCGACAGAATAAATGAAATCCTAAGCAAATTATCTTCTCCTTAACATGAAAAGCGGTAAATAACATGTGCATACTTTAAGTGATGTCATTGTGCTTTCCATAAGGCATGAAGCACAATAAAGAATGTAGTAGGGCTTACTCATATTTTCACAGGTTTCACAGCTTTCTTCATCTTTTCCTTATCATTATTGTATTTCCCAACTTTCGATTGAAGTATTCGGTTTCTATATCGATTGCATAACAAATATTCAATATATAACGTGTTTCTTATATGACGATATCAAGTAGTCACACAAATCTGTAGACATGTATTGATTTGAAATGGGAGTATGGAACTAACAAGTAGCCAATTACTTACATGATTTAAGCATGTGAAAGGTTGTTTCACACTAAGGATCCACACGAACAAACGAATTGGAATGAAAAACTATTAAATTTGATTGCACATAGACGAATTTGATCATAAAATTCCGCAGAGGATCGTCAGGTGAGACGAACTAAAGTGAAATCTGACGAAAAAATGTTGAATATATGATTGACCATCGATCGACCGATTTTTGTGAGAAATTATTCACTTTAACATTTACATTTTTCATTGTTATTTGGATGTAATTTAAATAAAAAAGTATGAAAACAAACGGGAGACCCATAGTTATGTTATTAATATGCATGGACTTCAAACATATAAAATTATGGACATGGACACAATATCTCCCCGGGGCTGCATTCTCTTCCAAGTATCGACTTTACAGTTTTCAAATTTTGCGAGCAAAGTTATGATAAATAGCGCTAAGATTAGTTTGCGCAATGTGTATCTATATAAATGTTACCTTCAATGTAAACTCGTCATTAAAAACGATATAAATATATATATATATAAAGAGCACCTCGCTGCCCGAATGTGACGTGGCGGTAGGCCGGATATTGGAAGGTTCAGTCTTTCAGAATTATTTAGGGGGTGCAGCCTTACTTAGCCTTTTAATCTCTCATTGCTCAGAAACACATTTACATTCCGCCTCGGGAGTCGTGAATGATGCGTTATGGAATAGTCATTTACCTCATTTTCTATGGAACATAGATTCATACTCTTGTCAAATTAATGTCAATTCTCGATCAAAACAGGGGAAAAAGAGACAGGTATTGTTTGGCTTTCACACATCCAGTTTAGGATTGCCTAAACATAGAGACATACAATGGAAACTCGTTATAAACAGCTCTGATACATAACAAGGTAATTCTTCATATGGTTTTAGCAACCTTCATCATACATAAACTATTACGTAAGAAAGCACGGCAGAGAAATGTTTCCATTTTTATTGTATCAAATCTGTGATTTGTCCGCCTTCCTTCTCCTCTTGTATTTAGGTTGTCAGTCGTCATAAACAAGAATTATTAATTGTGATTTATGTTATGACCTTCAGAAAGTGCGTCGCCAATTTTAAATGGGGGGGGGGGGGGTTCTGACCAAATTTGCCGACAAGTATATGTATATATATATATATATATATATATATATACACATAAATGAGGAAAAAAAAAATCGTTCGCAGATTTCAAATTTTCATCTGCATTTGAACATTAAACATGTGGGTTTTAACATACATTTATATCATGTTTTCGTTTCTTGCAGATTTATGAAGTGACATAACTAGAGTGTTTGATCTGTTCTGTGAAGAGCTTGGAACGATTTTCTCCATTCGTCATGTTCAAATCAGGTTTTCAGCCAGTGTGCGTTCTGTACCAGGGCAATCAGTCACCCTTTGACGGAAGCTGTCAACTGGTTTGCCGACATCAAATACAGGAGAAAAACTTCAGCCAAGGGGATATTGTGACGGTAACTGATGCCATTTATCTTCTTCCTTTTCTGCTTTTTATCTCATTTCCTGTCTCTTTTTTTGTCCCCGCCGAACGAAGTTCGCGAGGGGACTATGAAACGGGCTCCGTTCGTGTGTGCGTGTGTGTGTGTGTGTGTGTGTGTGTGTCCGTCCGTCCGTCCGTCCGTCCGTCTGTCCGTGTGTGCTCAAATGTTAGAAAATGCTACTTCTCCGTCATTTCTTGGCCGATTTTGATTCCGATTGTTTTATCTGATAGGGCTGGGTGGGGGCTTCCAAACTTCTACACAGAATTTTGAAATTCATTAATTATGCAAATTTATGCAAATTTATTCAAAATCGACGAAAAATGCTACTTCTCCTCTATTTCACATCGGATTTTGATTCCGATTGTTTTATCTGATAGGGCTGGGTGGGGGCTTCCAAACTTCTACACAGAATTTTGAAATTCATAAATTATGCAAATTTATGCAAATTTATTCAAAATCGATGAAAAATGCTACTTCTCCTCTATTTCACATCGGATTTTGATTCCGATTGTTTTATCTGATAGGGCTGGGTGGGGGCTTCCAAACTTCTACACAGAATTTTGAAATTCATAAATTATGCAAATTTATGCAAATTTATTCAAAATTGACGAAAAATGCTACTTCTCCTCTATTTCACATCGGATTTTGATTCCGATTGTTTTATCTGATAGGGCTGGGGGGGGGGGGCTTCCAAACTTCTACACAGAATTTTGAAATTCATTAATTATGCAAATTTATGCAAATTTATTCAAAATTGACGAAAAATGCTACTTCTCCTCTATTTCACATCGGATTTTGATTCCGATTGTTTTATCTGATAGGGCTGGGTGGGGGCTTCCAAACTTCTACACAGAATTTTGAAATTCATAAATTATGCAAATTTATGCAAATTTATTCAAAATCGATGAAAAATGCTACTTCTCCTCTATTTCACATCGGATTTTGATTCCGATTGTTTTATCTGATAGGGCTGGGTGGGGGCTTCCAAACTTCTACACAGAATTTTGAAATTCATTAATTATGCAAATTTATGCAAATTTATTCAAAATTGACGAAAAATGCTACTTCTCCTCTATTTCACATCGGATTTTGATTCCGATTGTTTTATCTGATAGGGCTGGGGGGGGGGGGCTTCCAAACTTCTACACAGAATTTTGAAATTCATTAATTATGCAAATTTATGCAAATTTATTCAAAATTGACGAAAAATGCTACTTCTCCTCTATTTCACATCGGATTTTGATTCCGATTGTTTTATCTGATAGGGCTGGGTGGGGGCTTCCAAACTTCTACACAGAATTTTGAAATTCATTATTCATGCAAATTTTTGCAAATTTATTCAAAATGGCTGAAGGTTCATAATGTTTTCATGTTTTATATTTCAGTTGTATACGTGCATTGTTGGTATTCTCTTCTTTTGCATGCAGTAACATTATTATTTTATTCACTAAAGTTTTTCACCGAAGTTTTAAGGTTCAGGCTAGTTAATTTCCACAGATCTGCACTTCCGGCGGGGACATTTATTACGCACTGCGTAATTTACTCATTCACTTGTTTTTTCGTCAGCATCATCTACTTTGTCTGTCTTCATTGTCATGATAACCATCATCATCATTAACACCTTTACCATAATTTTATTCTTCCGATGATCATGATCTTGAATACTAAAAAAAATAAAAAAATAAAAAAATACATACCATACTTAAACATTTACATGTAATTTGTACTCATCATACTTATGCATAATTATGACAAATCATCATTTCTCTGTTACTTATGCATAATTATGACAAATCATCATTTCTCTGTTACTTACACACTTGTCCTCCTCTTCATTCTTCTAACTTTCTTGTAGTTCTTTTGAGCTTTCAAGCATACATGAATTTTAACATTTTCAAGATAATGTCAATATAACGGAATAAATGAAGTAAAGACGAATAAGATTTCCGAAATTCCTGTACCTGACATCTTAACAATTTGTGGTAAATACTGCAATTATGGGGAAAAAAATCTATTAAATATATTTCCAACTTACTGTATGCTCTTCGATAAGACTGGAATGTAAAAACATTCCAGTTTTTTCGAGAAGCATAATCATATTGCAAAACTGAAAGCTATAAATTATACATACAATATAAAAATATTCCGGATATGATGTAAGTAAAGACATCATTTAACATCTTGGGGTGAAAAGTAACAATGAAGTTTAAGATAATGTTCAGTTCTGGTCATGAGCTAACATTGTGAATGAAAGTGGAAGCTAATTAGAAAATCTGATTACAAAAATAAGAATAATAATAAAAATAATAATAAGAATTGGTGTTCACTGCAAAGTTTTGGGATCATTAAAAATGATTAGGAATTTTACAACATCTTGCTGAAAGTCACATGCACTGCACTAAGAAATGTGTATATGGGACTAAACACACACATGTGGCATGAAAAGTTTAGTCCACACTTTTTAGGTTTTTCTCATATTTCAGTCTTGGGGGCATATTTGAAAAGCAATCTTTTCAGGAAACACTTCTTCCATGATAATCTTCCAAACTGAACCCCCCCCCCCCCCCAAAATGACAAATTATTTTACACCTTAGCCAGAACTCAACCTTCTCTTTATAAACTAGAGCCTTCAATCCTTAACACTACAGTGGAGCCTCAATATAACGAACGCTGTTATAACAAGGTAATTTTGCTGGTCCCACTTCTTTGTATTCTTGTTTTCTAGCCCTAATATAACAAGTTTTCGATATAAAAAGGTAACTTCCTTGGTCCCCAGGGAGTTTGTTATAATGAGGTTCCACTGTATTGATATTTCATTCTGTTTTTGCATTCCCAGGTGATTGATCTTGTTGAATCTGGAGGTAGCAGCAATGGGAGAGATGGTCCTGTTTGCAGACAGGCTATTGTGATGGGACAAGAAATGGTGTCCACTTTGCTTGGAACACTATTTCAGACCAAACATGCAGAAGAACCAGTAGGTAACCTGGGATAGGGGCTAACTCGGCCTAGGGCGAACTCGGCCTTCGCGAAAAATCGTTGCCGAGTGAGCACAGAGAGTTGAATTGATAGCAGATACTTGTGTTGAATTTCGCATTAATTACACATTTCAAAACACTTAAATTAAAAATTATTTGATATCAATGTGTAAAATGATTAGCAAAGAAGTAATATTGAAAATTTCAAGAAGTGAAGTTATACAAAACATGAAATTTAAGGCTAAAAAGTAGTACGGTGCGTAGCGGGGAATTCAATGCTTGAAACATAGTCACCGCGCAGTGCCGAGTTCGCCCTAGTGCCGAGTTAGCCCGACCCCGTAACCTGCTCGTAAACTGTACTTGCAATGTTTATTGAATTCTTTTGTTTTTTATAACTCAGTAATATGGAGGCATTCATCTAAACATATCAGTTCTACGAGTAAATGCATCATAGATAGAGTTGATGAGCTGTGAAGTTTTGTATTAAATACTCTTTTTTTTTTGAAGTTTTCTACCATTTCTTCCTTAGATAAAGTACACAATTAAAATTGAATAAATGCAATAGCTTACCACACATATATAAAACCTATGACTAATGGTCATGCATGTATATACTTAAGTTTACTAGACTTCATGCTTTATGTCAGGGATAGTAACTAGAAATTATATGAGGACCACAACTAACATGTACCTTTCACATTGAGATTGGGACTGTACTGGTTAGTGAACTTTTGAAACTGACTCAGAGGTGTGTAGTCTACATTTTGAGAACCAACTGCAATTATTATGGATGCTGACAAGAGCACTAAGGCTTTGAGCAAGGTGGTACTAGGCAAGCTCCCTGCTTTGACAAGCCTCAATACAGGAGATACATTTCCTAATCTTTCATTCCATTATAATCCCTCACACGTATGTTTACCGAGTAATAATAATAATAATAATAATATAAAACGTTCTTTGTATAGTGCATATCACATTATGATATAACGTCCCTATGCGCTTCCAAAGGGTTTGGATATTATTACCCTGGCTTAAGCTCCGGCAGCCGTAATCAGCGCACAGTGCATTTCAAGGATAAATCCTGCCAGGTACCCATTTCACACCTGGGTGGAGAGTGGCAAATGTGGATTAATGTCTTGCCAAAAGACGCTAGTGCCGGGCTGAGATTCGAACCCTCAACCCTTGGATTGAGAGTCAAGTGAATGAACCACTATACCACGACACCTCCAATAAATGTAGGTAACTGTCATCATGTTGTCCTTGCAGAACTCAAGCAAGAAGCGGAAGTCTTCTGATGAGCAAGAAGGCCAGAGGGATAACAAAGGTAGACAGGTAAGCATTAAAATGTAGTCACTTCTTAAAGTTTACCAATCACCAAAATATATTTTGCTCTGTATGTCAGAGATTTTGTGTCGATACTATATTCAAAATATGAGCTTCAAATGTTGATTCTATAAAAAGATATTGCAAGTTGAAATACACTCCCAATAAACAGCGACTTGCGAGGAGACTAGTTGATGCACCCCTACGCATGCGCATAGAGTAAGGGCCCACGCGGAACCGAACTTGAAGTTGGGTTCTGCGCGAGGGGGTTATATGTTTTCCTTCATTTTCTTCATACTCCTGAACCGTTAACCCATTGAGGGCCAGGTAAAGTGTTATGAGGTTGATTTTATGCATTCTAGCTGTACACAAATCCTATCCAGCTACCAACATTGCACAAAATACAACTATGTGCACATACTAAGAATAGACCAAAATCTGTTTACTTGTGTTACATGCCCTTAACTACATGTATTTAAAAAACAATAATGGGATTGAATTCTGAATACACAGGGGTCCTAGAAGGAGTCTCAAGGGAAATGGTCCTCTCAAATAAAGAAAGAACCTCACATCATTTCATTATTATATATGACTATGGGGAGATCCCCTTGATATTTCTGTTGCAGCATTCCTGAATTGTCGATTTATAGCAGTGTTTTACTGCTGAGCCCTCAGTTTGAAAGTTGCTACATTATCATTGATATTTATTTGAATGCATCACAGATCAGTTAGTATTAACTGAATTTTTTGAACAGGTCTCTGATCAATGAGAAGTATATTATTTGCTGACATTTCCTTACAGTTCTGTTTATGTACATGTATTTTCTTACATTTTCCATTATTAACAGAACACTTCAGCAGTTTTCAAGAGCTCTATCGTTCTCTGTTTCTGTGTCTTTTTTTACTGTCTTGAACTATCTTAAAGGAGAATGAAACCCTGGGGAAAAATCAATTTTAATGAAAAGAGAGGATAGAGAGAAGCAATTTTAAAAAAGTTCCATCAAAATCGGTTACAAAATGAGAAAGTTATGAAAGTTTGAAAAGTCTCAATTTACTTTCTATGGCGATCCTCAAATTGGCAATGTTGCTTCAAAGTGACAGATTTAGTAGTACAACTCTCCATATGTTTTGTACACAAAATTTCATATTTTCCCCATTATCTCTCAAGGTGCAGCTTGTCTCCTTCTCAGCTCAAGATATATGATGGGAAAATGTATTTGACACAACATATGTTGAGTTCACAAAAAGACAAGCAGTATCTTTAGAGATAATGGAGAAAATATGAAATTTTTGTACAAAACATATTGAGAGTTGTACTACTAAACCTGCCATTTTGAAGCAACACTGCCAATTTGAGGATCGCCATAGAAAGTAAATTGAGACTTTTCAAACTTTCATAACTTTTTCATTTCGTAACCGATCTTGATGGAACTTTTTAAAATTGCTTCTCTCTTTCCTCTCTTTTCATTAAAATGAATATTTCCCCAGGGTTTCATTCTCCTTTAAAAGTGGCTTCCTTTTTTGTTTATCAGGAGGAGATTGGCCTGCTACGGGGTGTCTTCTCAGCTGTCAAGGTACTCAGGGAAGAGGTATCGAGGCAAGGGAAGGAACTCTCTCATATGAAGCAGCGGCAAATACAGATGATGAATTTACTAGATGGTGTGCTTCGGAGACAGGGAGCCATGGTTAAGGGTGCCCCACCTTCCAGCTCAGCGGATGTAGCAAGTCCCAACATGATGCCTATTAAAGTACTTGAGGAGGAAGAGGATGAGGAGGTGGATGTGGAAGATGAGGTAAAAGAAATATCTGGGCCAATCATAACATCTGTCCGGTCCACTTCTACAGGAACGACAGGATGCATCCAGGATGAAGCACCCTCGCCTGTGTCTGAACCAGGCAGTGGGACTTTCGAGGAGGACCTGGTTTACTCAGCTCTAGATATGTCCCCTGGCCATGATCAAGGATGGGAGCAGGACCAAGGCACATCCTCAGTGCACATGGACAACAGAAAAGCCTATCTCGAACAGTATGAAACCAAATGGAGGCGTGGTGATAATGTTGAGATTGGAAACTACACCTTCAAAGTGATGATGCCAATATCCGAATTGGAAGACATTCTGTACAAGACGAACAACACCACAAGCTTCGCCTACCGCTTGGCTGGTAAATGTTTCACTTCAAGGGAGATGCTGGAGGGGAACACCCGTGGTGGGGGATTCCGAACAGATGGGGAAATCTTCAAGCAGCTGAATCCAGATGTTGTGGAAATGATAACAGGTGAAGTTAAGAAACGCTTTCCACTCAGTGCAACTGAAGTATTGCTTAGCCGCAGTGTGAGAAACGCCATCAATGAGAGGGCTCGTAATGAAAGGAAGAGAGTAGCTAGGGTTCAAGTGCCCTTAACATGTTAGAAAACACTTCTTTTATACAGAGTGACTGTTTTTGTAACAACTGGACTTGTCATAAAAAACGATACATACCGGTAACTATTTCAGCCTGAATGTTTGCAAATCAAGACTACATGTATTTGCTAAATTTGTGTAAACTTTTCTTTTTCATTATTCATGTTAGCAGACAATATGTTATTTTATCTTTTCTACACAACACAACATTTTAACTGCTCACAATAGAAAATTTTACTCACATGTTTTAAATCCTCATAACTAAACATTTTACTCAGTCAGCAACTCAGCAGTAACTTACAAGTACTGTACACACATTTAAGAGCATTATAGTAGGGTGTTATATTATGTGAGTACATGAGAGGAATCTGAACTTGAATAATGCACTAAAATGTAAATGTAATAGATCACATTTAGTAAACATTTAACATTCAAAGAATTCTCCAAGAAAATTTGTTCTGACTTCTTGTTATTCATGGATAATTGTGACCTTCATACAATAAATATACTTTTCTCCAAATTCTTTGTAAATACATGTACAAGTTTCAAAGATGTTGAACACTTTATCAGTATACTAGAAGGAATTAAGTGTATATTTAAAGGGTACCAATCAGCCGCCATATTGTTGCTTTTTCGGCGTTCCATGTCGCCATACAACATTCAAAGTATGAGATTCAAATGTTAATTCTATAAAGAGATATTGCAAGTTTAAACACTCTCTAAATAAACATTACAGCGACTTGCGAGTAGACCAAATGACGCACCCGTACGCGCTCCGAGTTGGGTTCCGCGCGAGGAGGTTTTATGTTTTTCTTTATATTCTTCATACTCTTCACTGTTAACCTACATGTATAGAAGATCAGATAAAGTGTTTTGAGGTTATCGTAATACATTCTAGGCATACAAATTATTTTTTTAGGTGATTGGTAACACTTTTAAGTATTTTGTGTGCTCTGTATGCCCTCAGTAATAAAGAATATTGAAAAATGTCAATACATGTACTCTGTGAAGGTTATGGAATTTGCAAACATACATGTATTGAATACATGTAGTGCATGATGTGCATCCATCAGTTCTTACATGATCATTATAATCAAAGTTATCCATATATGGACCAGGGACTTCTGACACCTTCAAACAATCCAGCTTGTCTGAATATTTTGTAAGAGTGTACAATTATACCTGGTACAATAGGGATTAATTACTTACTATTCTTATTTTCATGGTGAATTACTGCATTCTTTTTTAAAGAGATGGTCTTTTTTTGTCACTCTTATAATTACCAATACCAATGTCGTCATCAATCAGCATTTTAGTTGAGACCTAGGATCCCCAGACTAAGACGAAGATTTTTTTTTAAACTTTCATTTAGGATTACGATCTCAAGATTCAAAATTTTTTTTTTAAATACAGAGACTGGTCTCCACACATACATCTGATAGAATATCAACTTTGCCATTCTGTCAGCATTCTATAAATGGACAAGGATAGAATATGATTTTTATGTATGCATGTTTTCTCGTTTGGCTATGTACATGTATATACCAGAAGATAAAACAATAAAAGTCATTCATTTACAGACTAGTTTCTGATAGAATTTTTCTATTGCAAGCCCTTTTCATTATGTCACTGGTACGTACTTTCTAAAAAAAAATATGGATGTATGACATTTGCTCCTGCGACAAATGCTTCGGTCTAACTTTGCCATGCTAATCCTAAACCTAAACCTAACCCTAACCCTAACCCTAATCCTAATCTTCACATTGTCCTGAACAAAAAAACAAATCATGACCATGACCTTAACCTTTGACCTTTAGAGATATGGACTGTGGAGCAAATGTCTCAGGAGCAAATGTCGGCACCCCCCAAAAACACCACCAACATGGAAATAGAGGATCACAGTGGAAAGGATCATTCTGGTTCGAAGAAATGGTTTTCTGTTTTTTGGCTTAAACTTGATATTTTGGCTTAAAATTGATATTTTGATAAACATTCTTACATTCCCTACACATGTGTACCCTTTGGAGTAAATGTTTTTGAAGAAATGTGGAATTTTTCATGATTTGATATAATATCTTCACTTTCTTAAAGATGAGACATGAATAGGACCACCAACCTATTGCTTCAATGTAGATGGGAATTACATTTAATTGTTCTATTGCATTGGTTTGTTAATAGTGTAATGAACAGGATAGGAGGATGTAGGACACTTTTCACACATTTTATAAACCCTCCAAATAGGGTGCTATTGTTATTTGAATCAACCTCTTTCCCTGCACCATTGGGGATAGAGCCAGTGCACCCTTTTATCCCAAGCCTCATTTCTCTCTGAAGAGCCACTTCATCCTTTGGTTTGAATTTTAAAGCCCCCATTTTTTTCTCTCTGAATAACAAGCACTTTGCAACCATTTGTTCCAAATTTCAAAGCCGCTTTTCTTAGAAAACTTGTAGAGCTGTGCACATCACCTGAGATTAAAAAGCATTCTACAACAACCATAAATTGAGAATCTCTAGTTTCAGGGAACAAGTACAGAACAAAACATTTAATTTCAACTTATTAAACACCTACAATGTCGAGCATACACCGACCTTTCCATTCATTTCTGTTCTCCATGTTCTTTGGGAACTCCTACTCGGCTACACAAGTGTCTTTATGTAACTCATCTATGTAGGTTCTCCATGATCTTTGGGAGCTCCTACTCGGCTACACCAGCACCTTTATCTAACTCATCTATGTAGGTTCTCCATGATCTTTGGGAGCTCCTACTTGCCTACACAAGAGTCTTTCTCTACCTCATCTATGTAGTTCTCCATGATCTTTGGGAGCTCCTAACCTTTCTGATAACTTTATCATATGTACATTTTCATGAGCAATTATGTATTCACTGGTCCCTTGCAGTTTCTGCACTACAGACATAAGAATTTGGTGGTAGTGGTCCTCCTATCGAATAGTGCTAATACGCAGCTTCCTCGCTAGTCATTGGTACTGATACCAAGAGTGAGGAATTTCAGAAAATAAAAACCATGTGCAGATTCTCTCAACAAGGGTACCAACAAGGGTAATGAATCAGTCGATGCCTACTTTCAATCTCCAAGGTTGTTTTGGTACTCCCAAAGACCCAAACCACCTCCCTGGGATGTCATAAAGGCTGTATTTCACTCAGTATGGACCAATAAATATGTCAATGCATACTTTCAACCTGAAATTGCTTTAGTCCTCTCAAACCACCCCAATTGATTCGGTAGAGCCATAATCATATTTCTGTCATTGTCAATTTGAATAAGCGTAAATTATTTTCTGCCGAGAAGCCTACTAATATGACTGTACCATTGCGGAGATAAATGATTATCCCCATAATCATTTGACAGGTGAGACTGGGGATGAATGAAACATACTCTGGGCCCTGTTTCATAAAACTTGTTATCAATAACAACTGCCTCATTTGTATGACAAATTTGATCTCAGCCAATCAGATTCAAGGATTTCAGTAGCTTATAACAATTATTGTAACTTGTTATTGATAACAAGTTTTATGAAACATGCCCTGGCGACAACTGCTTCACGGTCAATTTTACAACACTAACCAAATTATAACTTTAACCCTGGACCAAAAATTGTACCTAATCCCAAACCTAACCTGAAACCAACTGCTACCCTAACCCTTACCCTAACCCTACGTCAATGACGAAATAAAGCCAGAAGCAATTGCCTCCAGAGCACATGTCACATCACCAAGACAGCCCCTGTGAAAAAGTACTGCAGAGATACTTCAGTAATTTACTGGAGTAAAACTCTGGTAAATTGGACAGTATTCCTGAAGTACTGTTCTGTTGCACTACAGTACAGTACTAGTACTTCATACACATGAAGAAGTTAGCACTACAGTTCTACCACAACAGTACTGCAGAATTACTACCTATTCTACCTGTACTGCAAAATTCCTTTAGGTACTACAGTCTTACTACAAAAGTACCACAAAAGTACTGTATAGTATATGCAGCACTTTTGAAGTACTTTTTCACATGGGTGGGCCTTCACGTTTGGGAGCTGTGTGATACTTACCTTTTATTAATATATTGTGTTTTTTTAATCGAAAATTCACTAAACACAAATAACACACTCACACACACACACACACACGCACACACACAAATCAAATAACACAATAAAATGCATTCAATTTGAAAATATAGTACAAAATTTCACCAAAATGAAACTTACCTTGATCTAGCTGCAATCACACACTGCTTATGATCATCAGGCATCACACCTTTCCCCATCGGTGTCGGGAGGAATGGAAGACCAGTTTGCTCCAGGAATGCTCGCACCTCTTTCTCCGCATTGGCGTATGCAGCTCCTAAATTATACATTAGTTTGGAAGAATTTATATGATTTGGCACTTGATCAGCATTGTGAGAGAAGGACAAACATGCAAATGCCACCTGTACCCTCAAGGGCTTAATAGCTTTAATGGGAAGCTTGAGTTCTGGGAAAGGTAAAATATAATTTGTGAGCTTTCTCATTCCTTTTATATTAGTTTGGAAGATTATCATAGTAGATATGTCCCCTGAAAAATTGCTCTTCAAATGCTCTAACATTCAAAATATGGCAAGAAACAGCTGAAATGTTCGGGCCGAACATTTGTGTGTAGTCCCACTCCCATGTACACATTTCTGTGTGCAGTGCATGTGACTCTCAGCAGGATTGAGTAAATTTGTTATAATCTTTGTGATTCCAAAACCTTACAGCATACACCAATTCTTATGTGCTTTATAATCAACCTTTCCCAATTGCTTTGAGACAGTTTCTTTCACAATTCAATCTCATGACCAGAATTCAACTTTATCTTTTAGCGATTTATGAAACCTACATAAAATGAAAGAAATCTTAAGAGAAAGTTTACCATATCAGAACCTTGAACACCACCATTTCTCATGTAATTCCTTCAGTGTCATTACAGTACTTCAAGAATAAAGTCGAGTTCTGGTCATGCGATTACATTGCGAAAGAAACTGTCTAGAAGTAATCGGGAAAGGTTGATCATGTAATCGGTGTGTACTGTGATGTTTTGGAATCCTCTAAGTGATAAGAAATTGACTCAATCTTGCTGCAAAATCTTATGCACTGTATTCAGAAATAGGTACATGGGACTACACACACATGTGGCATGAATGTTTGATCCAAACTTTTCAGCTGTTTCTCATCATATTTTGAATATGATGGCATTTGAAGAGCAATCCTTTTCAGGGATTATTTCTACTATGATGTTCTTCCAAACTAACATAAAAAGAATGAGAAAGTTCACAAATTATTTATCTTTCACCTTTACCGGTTCTCGACCTTCTCTTTGATATACTATATTTCTACAAAAGTATGTAATACACAAATATTCCTATCCTACAGGGTATGTTACCTTTTCCCACAATCACCAGTGGGTTCTTTGCTTGAGAGAGAACTCCAAGAGCCTTTACTACTTGTGAGACCTCAGCGTATGACTTTGGCGGAGGTCCAACTTTAGGAAAGAACCTGAGAAATCAACAGAAAAAATAGAAAAGATACAATCATTTTTATGACACTCTTGGTGTATTTTCTGTTTTACATGCAGTCAGAAATATTCAGTTATTTCCTGAATATGAACTGACAAGATGACTGAAGGAATGTACAGGAAAATTCTGTCAAATTCTACCATGAGAAGAGAATCACAACACACATTTAGCACACTCCAGGGCCCTGTTTCATAAAACTTGTTATCAAATAACAACTGCCTCATTTCTATGACAAATTTGCTCTCAGCCAATCAGATTCATGGATTTTAGTAGCTTATAACAATTATTGTAACCTGTTGTTGATAACAAGTTTCATGAATCGGGGCCCAGACAGAAAATTAAGTTTCTTATGTTATGTTCTCCTATGTCTGCAAGAAGTAAATATTTTGCTACACTGCTTTGCCAATGTAATTTAATATAAGAAAAATCCTTTTTATGAGAAGTCACACATGTTACAAACAACATTTTGACCCACCCAAGTAAAGTAGCACGTTATCGTAAGCAAAATTACTGTTTATCAGATAAGAACAATCCCTATCATTCAGAAACATGAAATAGGAATCTTAGTATACAGGGTAACAGAAAGTGAGGTTTGAATCAACAGTTTCAAAATTGCAATGACACAATTGACACTGGGAATGGCCCAAGTACCTCTGATATCAACCTATGTGGTACATGTATATGCACACAGATAGAACTGACCTGACACTGTTTTCCTCTACAGTTCTATTCACCATGTCTCCAGCTATGTCTAGATAACATGCACCTGGCCTACCGTGGGTGCTGATGCGGACTGCCTGCAAGAGGAGACAGAAATATCAGGTGCGTTGGAATCGTCACCATGGAAATGTGAGAGAACATCAGAAGTGCACATTTCTTCATGAGCTCAAATGAAGAGAGGGACCACAAATCTTACAAAATTGAATGGGGTTTAGGCTAAAGTATATCACACTGGTAGAGTTCTTTTTAACATTTAACCCTGGCTTGCGAAGTCACCACACTTTTTAAAAAAATTCATCTAGTTTATGAAAATCTATTAGACAATGAGAATACTTCAAAAGAAAATACGAAGTTTTCCATTTCCCATAACTCACCTTTTCCACAAAGAATGGAATGTGTTCTATTGATGGTGGTCTAGCTGAGAACTTAGTGTACAGCCGAGCACTTTCAACCTGCAAAAGAGACACAAAAGGAGTTTAAAAACTTATAATTATATTTGCTGTTTGGAGATATTTTGGGTTTGTTTTCTTTGATGGAAAGCATGGAAAGCATGGAAAAAACACACAAATATCATGACACTTTATAAGTAAAGTCAATTAATTAGGAATTGAAACTGGGGTGAAAACTAGATGCATAAAACCTCTGCTGCATGGTTGACTCATCTTGTTATGAAAACAACACCATCATTACTGAATTTATTACTAAATTTTTATGTGACTTGACTACTGCCTAGGCAATATAATCTCTCATTTAAGGCAAGAAATCACATATGTGCCCCCCCCCCTTTACCTTCTGTAAGAAGAGATTATGGCCCTAAAGAATCAAAGTGGTTGATGGAAGTGGTGAATTGCTCATGCAAATCACCCACTGTTGTTACTTTATAATGCAACATAACATGAATTCAGCAGCTTTAGCCTTCTCCCAGGTGAAGTGGATTTTTCCTTTCTCTTAAAGAAAATTTGACAAGATTGCATTGTACTGAGTCTGGAATAGGTAGACTAACCCTGAATATTGCACCCTTTCTAAGGATTAGTCTGTCAACTCATAAATACACTTTCACTGACAGCAGTAAAAACCTTTTTCTGCATAGGAGATGGCTTAGAGCTTCTGGGTATTGGTGCAATATGTAACATATCCCAAAAGTGGCGAGATGGGACTGGCATCAAAATCTTTCGGTGAGTGGTCCCTTACCTGAGGCCATTCCTGAAATGCACCTGTACCTTCCTGGTCTTCATCACTTGATCCTCCTATCACTATAACAGGCCTGAAATATCAAAGGAGAAATATGAAAACATGAAAATCAAGGGTATGCCTTACTATTAAAGCTCACAGACAGTCTCGGTAGAAAAAATCATACTGGCAAGAAACTTATCTAAGACAGTCACATACTACTCTCCATTTATCATAAGACACATGTACGAGATTATTTAACATTCCATTCACGATTTCGAACAAATTTTAGTGTAAATATCTGTAAGAAACGCTTGGTAACGGCTTTTCACTGCCTCACGCTAAGACCATATCCACCCGAAGGTTCCCCGCACAATGAACCCAGCGCTTCGCACTATGTGTAGCGTATTCTATACACACAGCAATCCTAATGTGAGTAGTGTGTGTGGCCGTTGTTTGAATTTACATCCCCTCTTTTTTGGGCCAGGGATTTTTATTACTTTTCACCTCTCATTCAGTAAATATTTCACTTGAGGAGGAAAAAATTTCACAGCATCTTTTATGTTAGTACCCTGCTCTTTATTAAGTAAAATCAATGAAATCTCACAAAAAGTTTTTGAGGGCCTCCCAAAACTATCTGTTATCTTTAATCACTTTATGAATATGAGAAAATCAAAATTGTATGCTGTAGGATCAATCACACAGTGTTACCTTGTCTGGTCATTGCTTAACTAAGGGCTGGAAGTAAAGAATTGACAGAAACAGGGTTATAATGCGGATGGACAAAATTTGGATGAACAGACTAATGAAAATCTAGTCTGCCCCAATCTGCCAAAACTATGTACATGCATCAAGAATAACTACAAAGGTCCAAGATGCAGCCTAGATCCTGGACTGAACTTAGAGAATATTACTCTCACAGCTCAATGCCTTGTTTTGTCTTTTAAAAGTTCCTAAAAATTCACATTTTTAGTGAGAAGAGGTTATCATCCTGATCCAATCTATATATTAACTCACCATGCATTGATAGTTGCATTAGCCAGTCCCCCTAGTGTGTGTAGCATACCAGGTCCAGATACCACCAATACAACACCAGGCCTGTCATGATATAAATAGGAAGTATTTCAGAACCGTAACAATCAAAATAGTTTTCTTTTCTTTTCCAAAGTGTCAACACAATATTTTCTTTCATTGCTAGTTTTTTTCTCCAAAAAGTCATACCTCAAAAGAAAACATGACAAATAAGGTTGAAAAATCTTTACAAAGGCCAATTTGTATGGAGATGAATTGACAGTGAGCTTTTCATTTCTTTTTTAATCATGTACATATAATTCACACATGGGCCGTTCTTTATAGAGTAAAACAAATGGTCACACACATGACCATCTAATTTTGCCTCTTTGCTTGAAAATCAGATTACATGTTATTGATATTGATATTTATTCACCAGTTTCTTACATGAAAAAGATTTCCCTTTCTTTGACAAGACAAACTGATTTCCCAACTATAATGTTTTTACAGAGACATTTTCTTTTTTTGTGAGTGGTCACACATGTGACCCACCTCTAAAAGAAAGGAATGTTCACTCATTTATGGAAAATTGCTTTCAAACGGTTCAGAGCAATCCCATCATAGGGCAGTGAAAAGTGGAAACTTGCACACGAAGGGAAATACGAGAAAAGTATGTTTGAACACAAACATGATGTAAGACCCCTTTTCATGCGAGGTCACACACATGACCAACTGCTTTTGACCTCTGAAAGAAAATGATGTACTGTCATTTAAAATAATTACCCTCTATCTGTTGGGGGTAAGATTGTTATATATAAAAATCCAAAATGAGAGACTTCTACCACAAGAAAAATACTGACAAATTAGGTTTAAATCAACTATTTTTCAGGATTTGGGTCACAAACGTGACTGAGAATGGCCCACATCTTTAAACAGTGCAGTTCAAGTATCGATAATTTCATTGCAAATGAACATGAAACAAAACTAACAAAATTGCAGTCACACTAACCTTCCTGTGAGATATCCAATAGCTTGAGCAGCATAACAGGCCTTTAGAAAATGAGCACAAAATAAAATAAAGAGGGATGAAATATGAGATACTCCCTTCATCACTAAATTTAGGAGACTGATTTCTATCAAGTTCACTGATCACAACATATCTCAAATATCAATCTAATCTCATTTTCTCTTCCAAATTTTTGGCCTTAATTTCACAAATGTTAGACATTGTACTGTCACCTTTCCAAGACAGATTTTTTTTCAAGCAGACAAATGATATATCAGGATACAATACACTATATCTCTAAACGATCAATTATTTAGAAATTAGAATAACTCTTATATTTCTCATGTTTCTCTCATATTTCCATTATTGTTACAACTTAAAGTCATCTTTGACAAACCTTTTACCACTGTAATTATAATTACAGCTTGTTCATTCCTCATGACTATGAATTTGAGCCCTACAACCTGCATCGCCAAACCCACCTCAACAACAACAACATTATTTATTACCCACAATAACTCATAGCACAATTCATCCACCTTTGACCTTGGTACTTACAGCTTGTTCATTCCTCATGGCTAAGAATTTGAGCCCTACAACCTGCATCGCCAAACCCACCTCAATGACAGTATAACCCACAATAACTCGTAACATAATTCATCCACCTTTGACCTTGGTACTTACAGCTTGTTCATTCCTCATGGCTATGAATTTGAGCCCCGCAACCTGCATTGCCACTCCAACTTCAATGACGGGATAGCCCACAATCCCAAACACATATTCTATTCCCTGGAATGATAAAAAGAGGGTAAATCAATGACAACAGAAGAGCATTGTTTCACTCACTCACTGGTAAAGGGCCCACATTGTCATTCATTATGAAATGTGCTTGGGGTCAATATCACTTATCAATAACATGTACATGATTAATAGTAGTAAGCAACAAATATTCCTATTTGTTGTAACAAAAAGTAGGAAATGTCCCTTTTTTTATATATATTGAGCTATTGTTGATTAAGAAAAAAGCTACTTCACAGATTATCTATAATAATAACCTTGCATAATTTCACAAGTGCGAGTGCTTCCAATATTAATAACAAACAGATCTAGGGCACAGCAGTCTCTGTATCCAAGGACAATCCCTATATGGAATCAACTCTCAGATAATATAAGAGAGGCCCCAACGATCCAAAAATCTAAAGAACTCATTGAAAATATTAAGTTTGATTAATAAAAAGGTATGCATCTGACATCATGCATTGCTGCCTTAATGTACGGGATAGCCACACCAGGCATTTGTACATCAACCATATCAAGATCAAGATCAAGCTTCACAGATGGGCATGTGTAAAAACATACATCCAATACACTCACACTTATGAGAGGTTATTGTAGATATTGCATCCAATATTAATAACAAACAGATCTAGGGCACAGCTATGATGATATTTTACTTGAAGGAAATAGAATTTTAGGAAAATTTTCAATACAAAAGTAAACAAATTGGACTCATTTGGAGATCTCTTTGCAATCATGCACTGAATATAAAACTAAAACACGTACCGGTACATAAGACACAAAGACAGATTTGTATTTTGTAACAGTGACAGTGTCAGTCATGTCAGTCAGTGTAATTTGTAGATCAGTCTTCAATTTCATCAATAATCAAAAGATAGAATAGAATGAAAATAAAGTTAAAGAATTCTTCTTTGTTA
Source organism: Heliocidaris tuberculata (assembly GCA_025618425.1). Taxonomy (NCBI): domain Eukaryota; kingdom Metazoa; phylum Echinodermata; class Echinoidea; order Camarodonta; family Echinometridae; genus Heliocidaris; species Heliocidaris tuberculata. Next base: position 27,215,850 of record CM046849.1, read on the forward strand.
CCAAGAAGGCAGCTAGGTAGATTTGTAGAGAACACTAAGTTATGTCCGATAACTTAGGCAATATCACACAAAGTTCAAAACAGTTGCGACATTTCATCATTTCCGACATCCCACGACTTCGCCTATTCCTTTGTTCAGTACACAGTGACAACGTAATATGTGTACATTTCTATGCTATACAATGCATTCTAAAAGAAGTTAACTCTGCTAAAATAAACTCGATCTCAAGTCTTATCTCATTGAAACATCAAGTTCAAATTTAGTAGTAGATGTACTAGATCTACGGTAAAATTGGTAAATTTCCGGGAAAATTGGCAGCTAACCTGATCAACTAGAGCACGGGAGAGGACCGTAGCACCATCCACTAAATCACCAGCCATTTTTCCAAACTTGAACTACCGGTACCGTAATGGGCGTCTATTTGTTTACATTTGTGAACATCGCGCGTTCCATAGTTTGCAATCATCGATCTCTGTCATGCAAAATAGGAATATCGGTGAAGCAATAAGGTTGATTGATGATATGTTATTTTTTACGTCGCATAACAACATACCCGGATATTTAGTAGCAGTGGATTTCGAGAAAGCATTCGACTCGGTTTCACATATGTTTTTACAAAAAGTGCTAAAAGAGTTTGGATTTGGACAATTATTTCGCAAATGGATCAAAGTAATGTATAATAATGCTCTTAGTTGTGTTTTAAATGGGGGAAATTCAACAGGTTATTTTAGAATAGAAAGGGGAGTAAGACAAGGAGACCCAGTATCACCGTATCTGTTTATTCTATGTATTGAGGTTCTTGCACATATGATACGAAATGATAATCATGTTTTAGGTATTCGATGTGGTTCAACTGAGGTAAAACAAATATTGTACGCAGATGATATAACACTTTTTGTTCGAAACATGGAATCGTTGAAAAGATTGGAGGTTTTGATTGAAAAATTCAAGAATATGTCTGGTTTGAAATATAACAAAGATAAAACATACATTATGATGATAGGTCCTACTAAAGACATAAGTAGGTCGCTGCCTTTTGGAAAGGAAGTACAACTCGTTAGAATACTATATTTCAGTTTAGATGTAAATGTAAAGGAGTCTATGAACTACAAAGAGATTCTGAGTAAAATAAAAAAGTCCTTAACATGGTGGAAACAGAGAGATTTAACGTTGATGGGAAAAATCCAATTATTGAAAACTTTTATATATTCTAAACTAGTGTATGTAGCATCTCTCACCCCTGTTCCAGAATGGGTGTTTCAGTCTTTGGACAAAATGTGTTTTGAATTTTTATGGAAAGGGAAAGATAAAATTAAAAGGAATACCTTGTTCTTAAATTATAAGAAAGGGGGGCTTAAAATGATGGATTTTCGATTATTTATCAAAGTGCAAATGATCATGTGGGTTAAGAGACTCTTAATGGGAGATCAACGAATGAAATGGAAACAATATTTTGAATATGCAATGCACCTTTATGGAGGAAAATTTATTTTCATGCAATTACTTTGTTGGAATGTTAAGGATAGATCTACCTCCATTTTATTCAGAGTTATTAGATACGTGGTTATAGAAGTAGGATATTTAAGAGAGAAGTATGATGATTTTAAAGGAAAGGAACTCCTTTTTAATAATAAGTATATAATTTTTCGTGGTTCTAGTATATTTGATCATAGCCTATTTGCAAAAGGCATATTTCGACTGGAGCACATTATTGAAAAGAATGGTAGATTAAGCTCGGATGGTTATTTCATCAGAAAAGGTTTGTTTACATGGAACATATCACGAATAAAATATATTTTTGGAATGATCCCAGATAGTTGGAAGAAAAAAATGGTGAGAAAAGAAGAGGAGAAAATAGGATTAGATAAGGGAGAAATCAACTTTGTATTGGGTGACAGAGTAATACCCTTAAGTGAAATCCCATCAAAAAGATTATATCTACAGTTACTTGATAACAAATCTGAAAATTCATCTGTTCTGAATAAGTTGAAAGATTCGTTTAATATACCCATTATATGTGCAGAAAGAGCATTTACTAATTTAAGGAAATGTACTCTTGATAGCAAGCTACGAGAATTTCAATTCAAAATGTTACATAGCATTATTTATACAAACCATCATTAATTTTGTATCGTTATGGTGTAGTTTCAAACAATTGTTGTTCCTTTTGTAAGAAAGAAGAGGAAACATATAGTCATGTTTTTTACGAGTGTGTTCACATTCAAAATATGTGGGAAAAGGTTAGCATTGAATTCAAGTATCCTATTTTGAAAGATTTGAACTGGGAGAAAATTTATTTAGGAATTAATATGGAAAATGTGGGGAGAGAAAATTTAGTAAATCATCTTATTCTATTAGTTAAATATGTGACTTTCCAATGTAGGAAAAGAGCGACACCTCCGACCGAAAAAGAAATTAAAGCAATGATGTCAGACAATCGATTAGAAGAGAAAAAAATTGGCTTTGGAGAGAGGTACCCTCTCATTACACCTTAGAAAATGGGAACATTTTGATTTCCGGGACGAAGAGATGGACATGGGGAGCTAAGCGTGCTTAATAACATCAAAATCTTGAAGAAAATTCTGAACTGTAGTCTTTTAAAATCTGAGGCGGAACAACGGACACAGTGGGGGGGGGGGGGGGGGGGGGGCCTTTTTTTTTTCTTTTTCTTTTTTTTACTATTTTAATATTCTTTTTATATTTTCCCCCTTTTTTATCACAATAAAGACTTCCATATTTTGCATAATTTACTATTTTATACATGCATGTAGAATATTATGGTTATTTATTATTATTATGTTATTTGGCACAATGATACTGCATGTGAATATATTTGTTTGTATATTTTACCTTGATTATTGCGAAAATGTTATTTTGAAAAAGGAAGTAATAAAAGATTCTTAAAAACAAAAAAGAGTTTATTATTCGATACTTGTATTACGGAATCCATTACAATAAATATCCCGGATTACAATCATACAATAGTGCAGATGTATCATTTTAAGCATATGTTCTAGCTTTATTAATCAATTCTTTAGAATTAACATTCTATTATCAGCATCCTCATCTTATAAGTTATATTGTGTATGATAGGAACCATCAGGGGCGGATTCAGGATTTTTAAAGGGGGGGGGGGGGGGGGGAGGAACTGGGACATGTCCCCGGTTACTTTTTGAGTATGTAAGGAAAATGAGCTTTTATCAGTCATAATCCATAGACATATTACATTAAATATCTTTGGGCATACATGAAAAATGTAAAAAGTCAGATCGGTCAATTCCTTTTTACAGATCATTTGTACTACTTCAGACAAACTTAATATGTGTAACAAAAAAACAACAACAACAAAATGTATAGATATTATGAACAATTATTTATTTTGCCAAAAACCGTCGAAATATAGCTTAACATTTACAAAATGCTCATCATTTTCATCCAATATTCTTTTAATGGGCATGAATCTTTACATCAACTTTGAAGTGACTATTATATATACGCAAGTTTTTTTTTAAAGTCAGATATTACCTTTGACATTCCCAGCACTTAATTTACACAACTACCTGGAAAAGGGTGATTTTTAGCATTTTCAAGAGTTTTGTCCCATTTCTCCCCGACTGTCCCACTTCACCCTAACTGTCCCAGTTCACGATCACCACCATGGTGTCCCACTTCATCTCAATCCCAATTACCTCCTTTTTAATTATTATTTGCATAAAATCTAAAATAATATAGGGATTGTATCAATGTAGCCTACTATTTATATTATTTACCATGTAAAAATGGAGAGGCTACAATAAATATTTTAGAAGTTACAAAGCAAAGAGTGCCATATCACGATTCTTGTCCCACTTCACCCCGCTCTCCCTTACCGGGTAAGGTTCTCAAGTTCTCAGTCTTCTGGCAATTAAGGGAAGTAACAGGGCTATTCATTCCGCAGTTGTATAGTTATCTTTGAAAGTAGAATGATATTATAACATATAAGACTAGGGTGTGAGCACGCAAAGCAAGTGAACTCACTTTCGTAGGAATATGACTAACGATCGAGCCCGGTGGCTGCACGTATAGATTTAAAATGCGAGAGAGTCCAAGATGGCAGAGTCGGTTTTCAATACGAATATGGTCTATGACATAAAATGCGAGCAACCAAACTAATTAGCAAGGTGGTTTTCCCCCTATGTAGTATAAATCTCCCTTAGTTTTATAATCACATTCATTAAGGCCTATAACTACACTCTTAAAAAAGTTGGGCAAAAAAATGCCCAATTTTTAACCAACACTGGGCAACATACTGTCCACACAACTTTTGGTTAAAATTTGCCCAACTGATGTTGGGCAATCCATTTACTATGTTGTTGGGCAAATTAAATTGCCCATCAGTTGGTGACCCATTAAATTTTACCCAACTCTACAATTGCCCAACTGTTGGTTATATTCTCAGTTGGGTAATTATTGCCCAACCAATCTTACCCAATAGGATTGCCCAACCCTCTATTTGTTCAGCTGTTTGGTAACAAATATCATGTGGTTGGGCAAATTCAGCTGCCCAATTTATTGTTTCCTTTTTCCTCCAACCTAGGTAAAAAAAAAAATGAAATCTGCTAGTTACGTCCTTCTGGGTCATAACCTAATCAATCCTAACCTATCCTAATTTAAGCTATCCTATCCTATATCTTAACCTATCCTATCCTAGTCCTATCCTAGTCCTATCCTAGTCCTATCCTAGTCCTATCCTAGTCCTATCCTAGTCCTATCCTAGTCCTATCCTAGTCCTATCCTAGTCCTATCCTATCCAATTAGTGCAAACTAGTGCAAGCTCTTATATACCCCTTATATTTTTTTATGCATTCGGTGACAGTTAGTAAATCGGGCCACCCCAAACCATACGCTACTAAAAATTCATGAATATTCATATAAGTGTTTTCCCCAATATTGGGTAAAAATATTTACCACAAGTTGGGCAAAAGCGAATTTCTAACCAACCATCAGTTACCCAACAAAATTTACCCAACTGGCAAAGGAAATGTGACAAAATTACACAACTACAGGGCAACAAGTACCCAACCCATAATTACCAAATACTGTTGGTAAATATATGCCCAATATTTAGGTAAAAAGTATTGACCAATATTGGTTACACCACTCGAGTGTCCAGTTGGTTAATAATAGATCAGAATTGGGAATATTTTTAACCAACCAGCAGTTACCCAACTAAATTTACCCAACATTTTAAGAGTGTATAAAATCGGCATTATAGGACATTCCAAAAGCGCTTTTCGGGAGTGAAAAAAAAAAAAAAAAAAAACATTAAATTTTTTTTTACCCCAAATCCTTTTTTTAACACTGTTGATTTTACGATTTCAATCATAATTATTTTTGAAAGTACATTTTATTATGTATAGGCCTATTACTATGATGATGATGATCGCTATTATAATATATATTTATGTGACATTGGATTTTGAAGATGAATAAGAAATGACAGAAAATATATCCAAATTTGTAATACACCTTTAAAATGCATTCTACATTGATGCATGTGGCTTTTACGTGTACATATAGGACCTACCTGTACAAGTATAATGATGGATTTTAAGGGTCTTTGTTACTGGTGCCAAGCTAAACCTAGTTTGGCTTTGTAACAATCGTTTGTTTTGGTAATGAATAGGGGTAACTAAGGGCACACTGCCCATGACTCATTCATGTCCAGTAGGGGTGAGTGGGACAAAGAATATCCCCCTCCTCTGCCTCATTATAGGATGCGGGCTATCTCGGCACTAGGGCGAACTCGACCTATGCGGAAAATCGCCGTGGAGTGAGCCCAGAGAGTCAAAGTGATCGCAAACACTTGTGGTGAATTTCGCATTTAATTACACATTTCAAAACACTTAAATTCAAATTATTTGATATCAATGTG